>CM021734.1:5249615-5414590 GCA_011075105.1 Heteronetta atricapilla
ATAATTCAGACCAAGTAGAGTATTAAACTATCAGACTGATGTTTTCAAGGTATTAGGAAGCTAATCAAACTAGTTTCTTTAACAGTTATTCTCACTCAATGAACCTGTCTCTTCTTCCTAACTGACTGTCAGAGATTAGTTTCCAGAAAGGAGACACTGGCTACAGCTGTGTTTACATTTCAGAGACTCCACAAACTCATTTGATTAATTTAATCATTTCATAGTTTAAGAATATGAACCACCTTTTAGGCTGCTCAGGGCCAGGATACTGTCCATTTTGGAAGGGCAGATGAGAAAAAGACAGGAAATAAGGACTTGAAGAAACTAATTTTGAATTATCATGACCTAATGAGCTTCTGCAGTACTGAAAAGACCGTTATAATATTTATCAAGTTATGCCAGTAGTAATGGCAGCATGTTTCCCCCTCTATGCTGACTCAATGTGCATAGAAAATGAAAACCTGTTGGATGAGATAATAAAATGTGCATGTGTTCTGCCTGATAGCAGTAGCCCTGGTGATAATCCCATGAATTCCCAAAATATGTCCCAGCATGATTCAAAGAATCAGTATTACAGCATACATAGAAAGAAAAAAAAAAAAAAAAACTCCCGGCCCCCCCCCCCCAAGGGGGGTAAAAAACCTACATACTAATGTTTATTTCAGAAAAAAAAAAAAAGCTAAAAACAGACACCAATGCAGCAAATATTCATCCTTCAGTCAAATATAACTTGAAAATCCCCATCAGTCAACAAAACACACAAATTTTAATTTGTACCTGTCATATATGCTTTGTTTACAAGCCCTGAGAAATCATCTCCAAGCCATATAGTTTTCCGTGGCTGTGGTATTTCAGATGTGCTCTTCAGTGCAAAGAATAGTACTGTTACAAACCCTAAACATAAACATTTCCATATGATGAGAGCTGATGATGTACAGAAAAGAACTGAGAGATATGATTTTTTTGTTGTTGTTGTTCTGTGTATTTATCACTTCCTTCAAAAATGGCTGCTGTCTGTTTTTAGTCTTCTGAAAGTGGGAAAAATTACAGAAGGAAATGTTGAAAATATTTTGTATAGTTGTTAGAACTGGTGAACCAAGGTTATTTATGCCTAGGATGTGCATGTGTTCGCACATAAGGCATATGTATATACAGGAATATATATATATATATATATATAAACATAGATATGCACAGCTTTTTAAGTAGATAGTGCTATATTTTTTGTTATGAGACATAAATTTTTCAAAAATATCCAAAAACTACTATTAGAAACGAAGCAGAAAGGGGAATACGCTTTTTTTTTTTTTTTTTTTTTTTTCCCAAAGTGATTTGTTCAATTGTTTTTTTACTACAGACTATTTAACTTGCTCTTCCCTTTGGTGACAGAAGACAAATAAAAAACTGACAGGTATTTTAAACTGTGATCTGTACTACACTTGAAGTTTGAACCTCCAGTCAAAATCATTGGACTCAGACCTACAATTGTTGCTATTCCCAGATGTGTCAAAATTCAGCTCTGCTAGAAGTACATGGATTCTGCTTAGTTCAAAAATAGGACAAAAAAGTTCTTCAAGGCAAAAAAATCCTAGAAAAACACAATGCACATGAACGATCCAAATAGCAATGTATTCTCATTTTCTCATCTCACCAGCATATCTCAGCAGCTGTGAGTCCCTCTCCCATGAAAATGCTTGTTTTAGCCGTGCAGTTTTCAAATCTCTTACCCTTGAAAGAGTGATGTATTCCTTAACATTTTTCTTGTTCCTATTCCCAGACTAATTCCCAGATTTACCCTGAAGCTGCTGGGAAGTGGTCCCACTTTTGCCAAAATGCATCTCTTTCATCTCCCCATACCCCAATCCTGTATTCAGTACACCACTGCTGCTGCATTACCAGTGCTATTCCTTCAACTTCTTATGAAAAGGATCTGCACTTAGTCAGTCTGGAGCATATTACTTTCCCATGAGGGAACAAGACTCATGTAACGTGCCAGTCTTAAGTGAACACCACTAAAACATTTATGCACTGCTCTTTAAATAAGCATTTCTTTTATGTTCATCTTATCCTATTGTCATGAGAAACTGCAAGACATGTTTTGTTTGGTTGTTTTTTCAAAGAGTGCAAACTTTACTCTGTCCATCTCCTAAGCCCCTGCAGCCCATTCATCCAATTAAAAAACTGCAAAATGAAAACAGAAAAAACACTTTACAGAGCTTCAGAAATATTGTCTCAGGAAGGCTGCCTGCAAAAGGCAAACAAATGCATAGTGCAAACTGGTGCATTCCAATAGAATAAAATTGCTCCTCAAAGTCTCTTTATCCAGCATGGATTACTGACTCCTGATAGCTGTAGGTTAGCCAAAGGTAGAGTCTATCAGAGGCAGGAAAGCTCTTATTACCTTTTATTATAACACATTCTGCCCCCATAATCTATAAAAAAAAAAGCCTCTAGGAGCTCGTTCATTTATACAGCTCTTCTCTGCCTTTCAGTTTCAATAATTCTGAGTACAATTCAGCTCTTTTCAGCCCACTGTAGTTTTCACACGTGTTCACTTGCTAAATATTCCTAAAATGCCGTTGGGAAAGACAGTGCCATTTATTATTTCAGATGCTTGGGATGCTTGCTTCAGATGCATCTCTTGCATTTACCTGGGAATATTGTTTCAGACAGTTCTGCTAAAACCTGCAACCTTAGCACCCTATCACACTAAGTGAAATTTATCAAGCAAAGTGCCATGTGATACCCATTTATATATTAGTAATATAAATAAATAGCAGAGGAAGACACTGTTAAAACTAGGCTGACAAGGTAACTTGTTAAAACAAGGCTGACTAGGCTAAACATTGAGTTTTTATGATTACTGAGCTTGAGGAAGGTCACAGGAATAACTATAACTGTAGAAGACTAATTATATGCTGCTTCCTACTGATTGAAAACAGTAATAGTACTTGGTTGTCCAGATTTCAGACAAACACATGCAGTCTTCCTATTCAAAGAAATATGTGAACTGCACTACGTCTGTTTTTTTTTTCAGTTCTTCTTCTTCTTAAAAACAACAACAACAACAACAACAACAAAACACTCCAACACATTCACCCAGTTTTGTTAATCCTAACATTGATTCATTCCTTTGCTTCTCTAGACCAGAGGATGCCCACAAATTAAAGCAGGGACCACTCCAAAAATGAGACATTTAGACTTATTTAAATTTACACACCAAAATCTGAATTTTGCAGATTAATCAGCCGTAGAAGTTGATTGCTACATGCAGTGGGTTTGTTTGTATCACTTGGATCATGCTTGAGCACCTAGATTTTCCACTGTGATTAGGAAGTGTTTCTAAGAAACATGTTCACATGACTTTTTGCTATTTAGAACACAAATTTTGTTTATTCTCACATGAGATTTATGTACCATCATACTCTAATGATCTAACTTGAGATGTGGGATAGTAAAACATTTGCCAAAATAAATCATATCCTGATGTGAAATAATAATAATAATAATTAATAATAAACCACACACACAACCCCCACACACTTGTTGAAGGCTTTAAATGTACTAATTATCAACAAAAATGTTGATCAGAAGCCTGTAGTTCTAATTCATATTTAATAAATAAGATTTTTGGCAAAGGTTATTGCAAAACTAATGTGAGAGGAATTAAATCCCCATGGTCCTATCTGTATTTTTCACAAATTTGTTCACAGAGATGTCACACACTGGTGAGGAATGCCTCTTTTTTTGTTCCAGTTTATTAGTACAAGTTTTAACCTTCTTTCAAGAGCCTTTTGTAGCCTCTTAGAAACCAATTCTATTTTAAGTACATAAAAATGAAATGTAGCATTGAGAATATATTTTCTCATACTTTTTTTTTTTTTTTTTTTTTTCATTCAGTATATCATGACCATTTCAATATCAGAAAATGTTTTAAAATTAGTTTTCTAATTGGCAATTACTAAACCCAAAGCATTTATTACAGGAAAGATTAAGTCAAGAACTAGCTTAATTGTATTATTATTATTACAGATTGCTTGCTGTTGAAATTTGTGATTATTTTCTATTAACAGAAAGAAGGCAACTTTCTTACCAGTGTAACATAATTATTTATTTTATACACATGTCTAGGTTAATATATTTCACAATTTAATCTAAATATATACTAAAACATTTGGATGCTTTCCCTGAAATCTGTCAAGATAGATTATGAAAAAATGTCAAAAAACACTACAAAGTCAATCTTACATTCTTATTTTCTGTATGCTGGCACAAGATGAATAATTAATCACTAAAAATTATTTCTTAATTTCTGAATTCTAAATGCTCTTATAATACATAAGGAGGAATATATATACATACATATAAATATTTGATTAATAGAAGTTTCTTTCTCTATGTAGTTGATTAAGTCTCTGTTTGTCCATGCATCACTAACCACCAAAATAAACTTAGAATGTCAGTACCAAATAAGATGTCTTTTGAATAGACTTTAAGTTGTTATAAATAAACATAATTACTTAGATGTATACTTCAAGTAACTTTAAACACATTCAACTGAGAATCTCTTTTTCATATCAATGAGTACTGTTAAACGTTATTTCTATCCAGATATCTATGAGAGAAAATAATAAATTTCATCTTCAAATAGAAAAAACTAGATGAAAACAATTTACAAATTAAATGCTTATTTACTTGTTCAGTGTTAAAAAAGGATTCCTCATTAAATGAGGTAAATTATAGCTAAATTAACTCCATTAATATTTTTGATACCATGACAGTAAGTCAAATGAACATAGTGAGTTATAAAAAAGAACTAAAATTTCAAGCAAAGCATTCATTAAAATAATATCTGCTGTCAAAGGTTTTAGACTGGCAAATCAAACACCTGCCCAGGCTCATAGTGGTTGAAGAACATGCTCTATCAGCATGATGGGCATAGCTGATGGACAGTACTGAAGTAAATCCTTAAGATAGCTGCTTTCTGGAATGAACTGTTAAGTGTTTAAGAAGTAAATCTTCCTTTGAACACCTAGAAAAAAAGATTTGCCTACCTTATTGTAAAATGAATGACCTGCACAATTTAATTTGTTAATGTATGGAATCCTCAAAGCCATAGATTTTATTGTCTTTCACTAGACCTGTAGAAGAATATTTCATAAGAAAACATGGCTATAAATATTAAAAATAAATAAATAAATAAATAAATAAATATTGGATGTCAGCTGGCATTGGATGTCAGCTGTCAACTGGCATTATAAAATAATGACTTCTTTCCAGCCAGGAAGACCTTATGACTTCCTAGACTTCTGGGCTGGGTACTCAGTGGATAGGGTCTTCAGAGATGACAGCAAAACAGAAACAAGATGATATACTTAATTGTATTCAAAAAATTGTGATCACCTCCAGCACCTCACAGTAAGCACTGTTACAGAATAAAAACTCCATCAAGACTAAAAGGGTTATCTATTCTATTATTTTGACTCACAGTTTGAGTTCATGCTGGAAATCAAAAATTTTGACCATCCTGTTGGTCAAATTTAGCACAAGTTAAGATGAAACAACCAGATCACCAGCTAGGGAAGTTTCTACACACTAAGTGGAAAAAA
Source organism: Heteronetta atricapilla (assembly GCA_011075105.1). Taxonomy (NCBI): domain Eukaryota; kingdom Metazoa; phylum Chordata; class Aves; order Anseriformes; family Anatidae; genus Heteronetta; species Heteronetta atricapilla. The sequence goes on from CM021734.1 coordinate 5,255,225, forward strand.
ACTGGCCTGAAGTTACTGCTGCCCCAGTAGCTGTACAAATGTAATCACTAGCTTTGCTTGTTTTCCAAAAAAAAAAAAAAAAAAAAAAAAAAGCTGGTAAATTTGACAATCTTGTCCATGCTCTCAGGTCTCATTCCTATTTATCCTGGCCTTAATGTAGCACCATAACAGGGATTTGTTTAGTACAGCACACATAAACCCAAATGCAATCCTAACTATTAGGGCAGAATACACACATCCAAATAAAATTGTTCAAAAGCTACAAATAACTATGTCATCAGTTACTTGTTTACTTTGGCATATGAATATTTTTGGACATGGACTCAAAAACTTATAAAAAAAATATTTTCCAACAGTACATCAGCATTCTCTCAGTATATTCTCAGTATATACTATGTCTAGCTATGGGACATGGCAACATCCCAGTCTCCTGTCAGTCTGCAGTACTGGTCACAGGAGAAACATTTACTTGGACTACTGAAGTACATTCTTAGCAAGTAACTAGATTTCTTTGGGTACTGGATTTTATGCACTATTTTAAAATCAGTGTAGCTAGATTAAATTAGTTTAGGAATAGAAGAGATAATGCATATCATACAAGTGTGAAATTCTAGAAGAATTTCAGTTGATCCACAGTAATTCCTCAGTCCCATGTTGTAAGAAGTATGTGGTTCCTCCACTTTATCCCTTTGCTTTGATATTATTTCTATTCTCAACTTTTGCTTGCAGCCCCATAATGGAACTCTTAAAACAGCTGAGTTAGGAACGTGATAAAGAAAAATGATCATGTGCAGAAAGTGCTAAAAGTAGAATAATAAAACTTAAATTTGACAGATAGCTTTTACATATAGAAATATTAACATGAAAAAATAAAAAGATAAAAGCGATTGAAAATACCCTCTCCTCCCCCCAGTCCCAGATAGATTTATTATCTGATTATCTGATAGAATAAAGAGAAAAAGTAGCTTCTCTTACTGTGTGACAAACAGGAAATTTGAGATATTTTTGTTAAATATGTTTTTTTTTTTTTTTCCTTTGTGAAAAAAACATCTTGGAAGTTGGGCCTATAATATTGTGTCAGTTATATGATGCTGAGCAAAAAAAGAACCATATGTGTGTTATCACATAGCTTTCCTCTCTTTCAGCTTAGGCTTCCTTTAGCTTTCTAGGGCTCCATACAGCTGACTTCTATTTCTCAGTCTGATGAAAAGGGGATTCTTCTGCTACACACAAGCCCATTTTCACTATCAGAATGTGCAGCAAGTCCTCTCCTGACATCTTACACTCTCTTCTTATTCTGAAAGGGAACGTCAGGCTACAAGATGGTATGCACCAAGTCATTACATTTCCTTTTTCTGCACCTACAGGTTGGAAGAAGGTTTATGTAGCAACAACAGTCTGTTTTTCTTTGGATTGTTTTTCTTATTTATTTGTATTGTGTTTCTGCCACAGTGACTTAATTTGTACAAGTGGCATTATTGTCTCACCCACCTTCCTGCTGCCAGCAGGAAAGGAATTAAAGCTTGGCACTCATGTCTGCTGGTGGGTTTGTAAGACTAAACACTTTGGTTTTATTTAACTCAATTTTATTCTTTCTGTTCTGTCCTCTAGGATTGGCATTAATGCCCCCCAGATGAATGAAATGCAGTGTTCCAAAACTACTTATTTGCTATGTGATTTATTTGGTACATAAATGTTTTACATTCCTCTTTACCTCTAAGCTAGCTATTCACCATTTTTAAGGGAAACAAACAAAAAAGTTATGTACTACACAGTGTCAAAAATCCCTTTGAAACAGAAGAGGAAAGAACGTGTGGAGAGAGGCGGAAAGGGAGATTTTACTCTGCAAATTTCTTGGATGCTTTGAGCTCACCTGGGAAACAAAAGGACTGAAATCTCCCTCTCAGTAGGCAATTAATTTATACTGTTCATTGTCATTTCCTAGGTGATCATAATCAATTCCTTGGTTATTCTGCATAGATATTTCTTGATCTCTTTTTGAAATAAATAATTACAAATTCATGGGGACACAGAGAGAAAATATGCTGTCTTGCTGATAAAGACTCTCAAGATGGGTTTTGGGAGACCCATATTTAAAGTTCCACATCAACTAGAATTTATTACTTCATATGCAGTACAACAACAATTACAAGAAAATTTGCAATGGACTAACTTCAGGGTACATAGCTATTAGTCTATGAGAAACTTTTAATCTAATTCATATCGGAGACTTTGGATTTGAAATAATCAAAATTGAGAAAAACTGCAAAATAATCCAATGAGCTTTTCCCTCTCATATAGTGAGATAATATGCTTGCTTGGACTAGACAGTAGATATGAAGTGAGCTGATACTGAATGAAAACAAGCTGGTAATTTTGATTTCTTTCATTCTCTGCTTAATCTTTTTACCCAGTTCCATTTCTCCATTGACTGCAATATAAGTTTAAATCAAATGTGTTTTATAAGCCTTTTTCAAACATTATCACACTGTTTTTGTGTGCTCCATGATATTCAGATTTTGATAAAGCAGTGTCAACTCATCCATGCTGAGTCCCGAGAAAGGAAAAAAGCCCTTCACAATGCTGCAGGTGGCACTGTGGCGTGGGAGGGTTATAGTTGTTGCCATGTTCAGCCAACATAGAGAAGCAGAGGAGGCGACCAGTACTTCTACTGTTCTCCCACCAAGGGATTCTGTGCTAGCAAGGGCATTGAAATGACTGTCCTAAAGTTGATTTGACAACAGAAGAGGACAGGATTTATTTCAAGTTTAAGGTCTTGCATATTTGCAGCTGACAGGCTGAAGAGAACTGCACCACAGGCAGCAAAAATGGGTCAAGTGTTGGTGATGGGTCATCACACTGTGAAGAAAAGCACTCAAGGGGAGAATCTTTAACATCATTTGAAAAAGTTTAAATACAGAAATATAATTAGAGATTGAACAGTTGCTTTGAAGGTGACATAGTAAAAAGGTTTGTTAAGGACTAGGCAACAGACACTTAAGAAAAGAGAATGGTTAAAAAAGAAAACTTCAGAACATCTAGGTGGTCTTGCATAAACACAGTACACATAAATAATGATAGTTTATAACATTCATCAATGAAAAGCAGCAATTTTTCACTAATCATGTGATGAGATACAAATGGAAACATAGAAAACAAGGTAAGATGAAAAAAGTGCACTTATTAGGAATTAAATATGCCTTACTAACTTTAGATTCACACAAAATATCTCTTTGTACAAATGAATAGATAGGTTCTGATCTAATACAAAGAGCTGCCTTTATTAACAGAGAAAGAAAACATTTGGAATACTTTCAAGAGCTCAGAGCACCTAATTATTATTGTTTTTAAGCCCAAATCCAGGCAGTCCAGCAAAGGGTAACAAAAGATTCAAGGCTTTTAATAATTCAAAAAAATTAAAGATGGTAAGCCTGTTGTCTTTGGCAAAGAGAAGGAGGAGGAAGATGAGCAAGACTGTTCCAAAGGCAATAAAAAGGCAAATTGTTAAAACTGCACTGCAGCTAGCAAGATAAAAAATCTATATGTATATATGTATATATAAAATAAAAAAGAACTAGTGAAAATACTGAAAAAAAAAGATAAAACTAAAGAAGAAATGTTCAGGATGGCATAGGGCTAGAAACAGAATATCTTTTGTAGGGCTAATATGGTGCCAGTGAATAGAGGCAGTGCATTAAATGCTGCCATCCACTTGGTAATAGCCCTGATTTCTGCTGCCATGCTCTTAAGTATTCAGTCTTTCACTCTGCCAAAAGTTTATTGTCACTGCTGTGTGGTAGTCATCCTTTTTCCTTAACATTTATCCTAACAACAGTATCTATCACCAGTTGCTGTTTTGTTATTACTAGTAAAATTGTTTGATTAGACTATTTTCACTCAGGAGTTTCACAGTTACTTTTGTCAACTTGAGAAATGTTTATGAAGGGAAGATAGTCTGCGCAAATCCCTCCAAAGGCAGAAAGACTGTAAATCTAGCTTTAGGAACCAATCCAAGGACAGGGCTTCCCCCTTTTTGCTTTCTTAAGGAAGTATAAAATAAACTTCTTGCCAAGAAAATTGTGAAAGTAATGGGTTTGAAATAATAACAAAGAAGTGGAAAAGATTATGGAGAAAAGGTAGTAACTTAACTAAAAATGAGCCACCTCACCCTAGAATTCCATTACTATGTCTTGATAATAGATTACTTAGTACAAATAAAATTTTTAAATGAGTTTCTTCTGGAAAAATAAGTTTCTTAAGTTTGAATCATATTGAAATCACTTTTGAGTTACACATATTTATGGGTTTAGTTATTGAGACTGTAACCATGATGCGTTTTTTCACTCTGCTTCCAAACTGAGGATTACTTGGTTTAAAATCACTGTGCTATTTACAATCAGTGATGACAAGACCATGCTCCAAACTCCTTCAGGCACTTCAGAATAGATTTGCCTCTGGTGTGCCTGTATTCCTCCAATTGGCATTTCTTCTCATTTCAGTTTAAGAAGATGAAAAAAAAATGTTTCATTTTCTGAAATGCATATATAATAAAAATGTCCATAATAGCATCAAAGAAAGATGAAAATGAAAGCAAAAAAAAAAAAAAAAAGTGTTTTAAAACACTGAACTCACTTGTGAATGCCATCTACATTCATGAGGTTTTTACTGGGTAGACAGTGGACAGATTTCTCCCATGGAAATAAGCAGACCAGTTTTCAGACCCTACTTCACAGGACAGCATAGAAGGCATAAGGAAGCCAAGGGTCTTACACAGACCCTTCTTGCCTGTCTTTTCAGTTTCCCATGAATAAGCACCTATATGAAGGGCTGACTGATGGACCATTTTCTAGAATAATGTTTCTTCTTTCTGACCAAAGCTATACAAAAAATCTCGTTGGATGGTGGATTTCACCTTGAAAGTTCATGCAGAGGCATATAAGCAAACTTTCCACTGCTTATGCTTATGCTACCCATCAGTCTACAAAAGGGAATCTATGTTTTAATCGTTTAAAAAACTTGCTGAGCAGTTTCTATTCTTTCACTAGCTTACAATATGAGTAAGGATGTCTTCCGAACAATTATTTTTTAAAATAATTTCTTAAGGCTTGATTTCCAATTCGACCCAACAATAAATCTAGTAAGAAATTTATATTACTTAATTTAAAACATGTAATTTAATGATTTAGCTTTGTGTAAATGTAATGAGCCATTTCATAAAATCAATAACATTGTAAAGAATTAACTAAATTATTATAAACGAAGGCAATAAAGAAAGAACTCTTCTGTATTATGGGGGTGACACTTGATTAATGGATTATTATTGCAGGTTGCAATAGAGTAGGCAGAAATACATGGATGAAATTTTTAAAGGTGCAAAGGTTTGCTGCCCAGCATGCATAGAGCATGTATGCTAAAAGTCTAAATTTCAGAAACATAGTGGAGATATTCTTCCATAAACTAGTCTGTTAGGGTGCAACTCTCAGTTTCCATGCATGTCAGCCCATGGAAGGAAGAGCTCACCCCATGCTCTTGAAAATGCCTCTCCTCCTGCTCCTGAGCCCAGTGGCTGATTTTGCTGAAACACAGTTTGAAAACACACTTGCTTAAAACCCTCCTCAGAAACAGACGGACATGGAATGATAGAGGCAGATGTGAGGGCTCTCTGCTTATGCTTCAGACTGATAATGTTTAAGGCATCCTTTGTGCAGTTTACCAACACTGTGCTCAAGTGGCCTTGTTACTGGTTTAAGCATGGTGCTGAGCACAGGTGGCTTCTTCGACCAGTGCTGCCTCAGATGCTACCACCTCAGTGCACAGGCAGAAGGAGGGTCTCTGGCTACCTATGCCAATGTCAATAGTGCTTGCTGTCTTTAAAAGAAAAGGGAACAGTGTCCAATCTATAAGTTTGATTGGTAAGCAGCGTTCAAAGGGAACACTGTTAAAACTTACATGTCTAAGTTTTCCATGAATAAAATCTTATTAGATTCTGATACCTTCTAACCAAATACATGCTAATTTCCTTCTGTGAATGAGTAATACATTTGGAATACTGTTATTTGGGCAAATGACTGTTCTTAAATATTATTTGCTAACCAACAAAGTGAAGGGATAAAGCACTTACAAAAGTGAACAAGCATAGTTTACTTTACACACATAATGAATTCTTCGTATCTGCCCACATAGCAATGTGTCTTTGAACTTTAAACATTATTTATAAAACTGAGTTCCAGATCTAAGCTCCTAGGCCAAAACTAATTCAACATTTACAAATTCTACAACTGTATTTCTTTTTTCTCCCACTAATGTACAATGTACTAGAAATTTTCAAAAATGCTTAATGGTTAGTACATGTGTGGAATTTCACTTGCAAATATGAGGTATAATTTATAATAGAAACACCTAGTATAAATACAATAAGCAAGCACATTGCATAACAGCATTACTACCCATAGTGAAAAAAGTGGACTGGTTTATCTATTACTTAATATTGGTGTTATAAATGTTATTTTATACTATAGACATATGTTCTTAAACAGAGCTATCCTTGCTTTATAACACCTTCAGAGTTTGAAAAGTGTGATGTTAATTACACTAAATACTTGAAAAACTGTATGAAATGCCCAGCCCCTGGATTTTTTTAAAGAAAATATATTTCTACAATTGCATGTGCAACACCAAATATTATCAGTCTCTTCAGTTTTCCTGGGCTTTGAAAAATCATTCTCTTTCAATAGTACTTAACAATTTTCCTTGGCCCACACCTGAATGCTCTTTAAAGAAAATATTTTTTTTAATAATAAAAAAAATAAAAAACTGCAAATAGAGATTTCATTTATTTTATTTATTTTATTTATATATACATACATTTTTAGATTAGGGGAATATCCAAATTATTAACTACAAATGTTCATTAATTGTCTCAGCTAGAACAGCTAGAGGTTTTTTGTCCTTTGAGTTAACAGCCTAGAGAAAGACATATATCTATATATACAAACTATATCTTATTTACTACATAAATTAACAAAACGGGAACCTTTCCTTCAGCTTCTGTAAATTTAGTCCACACCAGTAGAAACAATATGAGGACACCCTGAAGGAAAAAGTTAACATGAGAAATGCAAGTGGAAGCATAAGCAAGAAGAAAGTTATAATAAAATAATAATAATAGTAAATAATAATGAATAATAATATAATAATAATATAATGAATAATATATAATATAATAATAATAATAATAATAAAATAAAATAAAATAAAAATTAAAAAGAATTCCACTGTGCCACAAAACAAATGCTAGGCCCTGCATTCTCTTAAAAGACAGACTGCATACCCTGGCTGATGTGCAAGGAATCGGTCTCCAGAGCCATATGTTCACAATTCAAAGCTTACACCAAAGATTTTGGTTCTTGAAGCAGGACAGTATTTCTAACTTTAAAAATATCATGAAATGCAAACTATTACATGAGGTAGAAAACAGCTGTGATTAAGAGAAAAGAAGAATGCTGAAGGGAGAAAGTGTCTCAATCTACAATCCTACTTAAAGCAGAGAGGAACATGAAAAGCAGAAACATAGATCAGCCTCAGGATAGAACAGATTAATAGAGGGAAACAATGATCTGAAAAAGCTATGTGCAAAACCAAGTCACATGCTCACTGAGTTGCAGATTTATAGGCAAATTTAAATCTTACATTTGGCTCTAAAATGGACAAATGATGGAGGGCAACAAGTCTTTCCAAAGGCAAAAGCTGCTCAGCTATTGTTATCTTTATAATGGAGGAAAGAGAGACATCTAGCTGCTGAAACGAAATTAGCAAAATACGCTAAGTACCACAGCTAAACAGCAGGACCCTACTGGGTCCTTGAAAAACGTTGGTGTGACAGTTTGTCCGTATTGCAAAGTGGGCAGGCTCAATGCCATCCACAAAAGCCTTAACTTATTCAAGGGTGCTTGTGTAAAAAGCCAATGGATTTTCACTGGGGAAGCTGAACAATGGTAAGGGATTGCTTGTCCCTGAACTAGAGCAGCATGGCTTTCAGTCCAAAAACTAACAAGAGAGTGCCTTTATTCACATGAATTGTGATAGCTGGAAATCCGGTTGGAGGGAGAATGCAGAAAATATTTTTTATGTTGTAGGGAATTTGAGTGGTCTGTAGAGATAAGAGTACAGTCTACTGAGCACCTGAAAACCAAGCAGAATGGGACCGTTTTATTCAGTATGGGATGCGGAAGTTAGGCAGTAAACAATAGGGAATGATTAATCAAGTCCCTGACAATTAAACTAAATTTTCAAAGCATTCAAAAGGTTGCAATGGGATTTCCTCCTGAGCTGAAGTTTCCCCATTTTGTATAAAACAGCATTTCTTCCTATATCCACCAAGGTATTGATCAAAGGCTGCATTTTCATTTGGGTCTCTCTCAACAAAACACAGCAGTAAAATGATAAAGGTGCACTGAGGGAAGGAGGAGAGTGCAGTAGTTCCATTCATAAAAAATACCCATCCCTTTCAAACCTGAAAAATTAAATGCGCTCAAGAAACCTGGCTATACTTCTTCATTTTTCACATATACTACATAAGGGTTTTGTAAAATATTGGTTAATGTTGTCATTTAAGCAATCTGATTTTCACCCAGTTGTCCACTAATAAGGTCTGCCCAGTGATCTTTGTCTCAAGATGCTTCCTATGTGTACACAGTCTTTGGAGATTCTCATAAGATGTATTCTGGATTTGAACAGTAGGATTCAAGTCAACATTTACTGTTACACAAAGTAAATTAGCATTTTTCATAGAAACAAATATATATAATCTGTGGAATGTCTCCTACAAAATTAAGTGATAGACCAGATCAGTGAATGAGTTATTACATATGAGCATTGAGTATTTTTAGTAGATTAGCTTTTCTCTAATGCTCAAGTCATGCATTTTTGTTGTTGACTTTAAAATTAATACAATCACAACTTAACAGATACAAAACAGAAAAAAGTCAAACTAACCACCAATGTCCTAGCACAGTATCTCTCATTTATACTTGCAACTGATATCCATGTAGAACTTTAACATCTTACTAACTAATCAGTATGCAACCAATCTTAAATTTTCACATATGGGGAGATGTTACCAGTTGAACATTGTGTACCAGTTACACTCACCTTGGATTAAATTGGATAATTCATAAATGGCAGCATCCTTTTGCCACACATGGAACACTTGCTAAAAGCCTCATGCCCAGCACCTACATGGTCAACAAATACTGTAAAAAGAGACTGAAGTTAACTTCTGTTGTTTTTTCCTTAATATCTTCTTATCTAATTACATGCATATCAGTGAAATGACCTGGCTCAGCAAGGCCTCTTTAGCACTGAAACTGTGTTGTGCCAGCCACAGCTGCCTCAAAAACCCACAGAAGTGCCATCCACTGCTATCGGTATCAAATGTCATGAGTGTCAATTCAATAACCAGGGCATGCAAATTGATCTTCTTCACAAACAACTCATGGAAAGTGTCACATGGATATGTCATGGAAAAAATCCCAGTTTGCATAATATTGAGAAAAAGTGTTCTCTGCTCAACAATATTTGTAAGGCTTTTCAGGTTTGATTAAACAATGGAAGTGTATTTAGAAAGATTGTATTAACAGACTGTGAAGATATAAAGACAATATTGATATTTTTTCTTAAATAAAAGTTGTCCCCTAGAAGTAATGATTATTCCAAAGCTCCAGGTCTAAACTGATTTTCACAGATCTGAAGCTCAATCCGATGTAAAGAAATCAGCTATACTTAAGTACCTCACAGATTTACTACTATTCTACCCAACCCGTTCTACAAACAGTTGGTAGACTTTTGTGACCTTTTCCAAAGTTTAGAATACCTGTTGTTTACAATTTCTCTTTTTAATAATGACTTGAAAGGATTTTCCACATGATATATACTGGTACAGCATTGCAGTCTTAATCTACGCTACATCCTTTTTTTTTTTTTTTTTTTTTTTTTTTTTTTTTTTTTTAATCAGCTATTTTCCCATAGGAGACTTTAATACTTAAATTTTGCTTAAACTCTTGGTGTTTTGAACAACTGGCATTTTTAGGGTACACTGTGCTAGGCATATCTGTGACTTAAACCAATGGCAAGGACCTCATGATTATCAGGTTTGGACCACTTAATAAACTTCTATCTTCTAAGTGAAAATAAAGAAAGTAGTATTCCTAAAAACAATTTGCTTGTCTCTAGTATTCAGGTAGCATGTGAGGAAGGGTTTTTAGGGATCAACACTTCAGCACATCTGCTTGTCTCTCAGTCTGAAAAGTAAGAAGGGGATAAGAATGTGTGTCTGAATACACCCGAGGAGGAGAGAAGGAAGCTTCTCTTCAGCAAGCAGCAACAAAGAGCTTCCTAGACTTTGAACCAGCACCGTAAACAAAAACAAAAACAAACCAACAAAAAACAAACCACAAAATGCAGCATTCATGGATAGAAAGAAAACAAAACAACATATGAAATGAAATATGAAAAGTTATCTAAAAGACGGGGGGCACTGCAGATCTCTGACATACAAAAAATCTTGTTTCAACTGAAATTTGTATCAGCAAAATAATGTACAACCATTCGTTGATTTAACCTTGTAACTCACTTCTGCAAAAAAACGGCCAAACAGTGGTTGCAAATACATTATAATTTAAGGATGTGCATAATTAAAGCAATTTAAGTAAAGCCTAGGTAAAATATTAAGGGTGATACAATGCATTTTATCCACAACTGATATGTGGTGAGGAAGCATTCTCTAATAGATAGATCTAGTATAGAGCTAAAGCTATGGTCAAGTGTGCAGCATAGTATACATTAAGAGACAAAACAATATAATTTGAAAATTACTAAAATGTCAAAGACTATGAAAATATCAATGAAAAAGCAAAATTATAACTGAAGAATTCCTAATTTCCCAATTCTATAATTGTAAAACACAGCTCATTCTTTCTCCAGACATATGTTGCATTTCCTTACCTCGAGAAGAAAATAAGCATATCTAGGAGTTGGGATAAAAAAAAAAAAAAGTAAAAAAAAAACAAAAAACAGAGACGTAATTTGCTTAAGCAAGTTAGATGGGATGACATTGGTCTATTCTCCTTTGTTAGTCCATGTCTAATGAAGTGTCTGGGTTGTTGGAAAGGCTTCTGCAGCATGATCTGATTGTTGTAGTTGCCTGTTTGTTTGCTGTGAGTTATTGTTTTATTTGGCTTTAATTTCTGAGCTGTTTCCCTGGTCTATTGGGCAGACGGATGCTACTGTATTGTTTTTATGAGCCTGTAAATGATTGGAGAGCTGTTGCTCTAACATAAGAGATTATGAGAGAGGGGAGTGGGGGGGGGGGGGGGGCGGGGGGTTGTGCTGTGCTAGGAAGAGCACAGACTGCTGCAGCATATGATGGTCTTTCTGTGTCCAAAATCCAAGGCAATATATGAATGCAAAACACAGGTTTTTGTTTTGTTTTGTTTTGTTTTTCCCCAAAAGCAAACTAGTTGGTCAGAAAAGAGAACATATTACCCAGTGTCCTCCATATCTAATAGCACACTGAAGGTTTCAGTATGGTGAATCAGTATCTCCAACAGTAGCTTCTTGCAACAGCTTATATCTACCTATGAAAAGTATGATGAAGGGATCTCATATTCACAGCTGCAGCTTTGCCTTCTTACTTATGTCATAGTCAGTATTCTTGTTTATGCCACAATCAATCACCTAACACTGTACTGAATAAATCAGATCTTTAGAAATGAAATTCTCATGCTTCACTGCAAGTAAGAAAAGAATATTTCACGTGAGTCCTGTACAAATCAGTTAAATACTTTCTGAACTGCAGAATAGAATATATGCATTATTTTGGAAAAATTACTTGGCACTTATGGAATCATTTTGAGTTTTTAGTTTCAGTTGCTTATTTCCCTGACCATTTTTAAGGCCAAATATCACATAGCATAATAGATATTCACAGAAGTGTTCTCAAAGTAAGGGGTGGAGGAGAGCTGAGGGGAAAGAGGAAGGTTGCGTACATTTTCTTTATTTATAGAAAGGAATTGCAAATGCTAGATTAAAAAATTGGTGCATAGACCTTGAAGTCCCAATGCTCACCCATGGTCTCCATTGGAACATAGCTGTCCTTTGCCAAGAGAATTCAAACTCTGTAACAATACTGAGGGCTATAAGTTTGCCCTTCTAATTCTCCTAAAATCATGAATTATTAACAAGAGCCTTTTGTGATTCTTTCCCACATGGACACTACAACACATTCCAGTTAATTACTCCAAGGGTTTTAGAACCAGTTCAGGAACTCAGAAATTCTCCTGAGAAATATCTCTCCCAACAGTCCTATTGAATAGGAAAGTAATAGGAAATATGGTTCATTTGTTTGTTTGTTTGTTTTCAATGGTATGGCATTTTAGGCAAGACACAACACAGAAAAGTATCACCAACAGAAACCATGCAATAAAATAAAGAAATAAAATGTATTTCTACAGAGGTCTTTAGGTACCACAATCCAGACCATCTAGTCACCACACCTGCTATACTGGATGCCACTGTGCTATTTCTTTGGTGGTTTTCAATTTAACATTCAAGTTCCTCAAGAGTCTAGCCTTTTGCTTCTGTGTAGACCAAGTTAAAGTAGTTCAAAATATGAAGTAACAAAGAGTGACAAGGTTTATATCACAAATTCATACCTCAATTTCTATGAAAAAAGCATTACTGATTTTGTATGTACAGGCAGGTAGAGAGCCAGGGATCCTTTAACACACACCTCAAGAACCCTTTGGTCAATTCCTCACTTTCCTACACTGGCAGTCTCACACAGCACCACTCACATTTATTTAGACAGCCAGTTATTCCTCACTCCTGTCAGCTAAGCACACAGAAAAGAAAAAATAACATTCACAAGCAACAAAGAGCAACAATATACTGAAAGCCAATTGACTTGGTCTCTCCATTAAAGCTTCCCAGTCCCTCCTGTAGGCATGGCAATAGAAGAAATTCCAGCTCCGATTCTACTGGAGAATCTTTTAGATTTCAAACATAATTGTTCAGCTCTGCTCCCTCACAGAATAAAGCACTTAGTATTCCCATTTAAACCTGCAACCATACCAACTGCATCACATGGTCACAAATACAGAAACCAGCTGCAAAGTATAAATGAATCAGCCTATGTTATACTTGGTCTTTGTCCATTACCTCCTGCAGAACTCTTGGTTGAAGGAACACTTCAATATCCTCTGTGGGGCAAGCATGATTAAGAGTTAAGATTATAATCCACCTGCAAATCAAGTCAAATGGGTTAGCTGAATTATTAGCCCCTTCTATCAATAATTTCTGTTTCAGCAAGTGGTATTTCAGGCAGTCACTGGGAGATGGTTGGTTTCACTGGCACAGCACACAAGGTTTTATTTGTCAACAAATGGGTTTCATGATCCATCATTAACACTTGATTGATTGGCCCAGCACTTTGGCAGAATATTTTTTTATCACACTTTTCTACTGCAGAATCTATTTCAGGAACCATCTTACCCACTGATTCTCTGGCAGAGGCTTCTCTGGCAGAAGGCAGAATGTTTCCTTGCATTCTCTGCCGGTCAGCAGGCAAGCGTGTAGTAGATAACATGAGGGACTACGTTATGGTTTCATACATTACATCTGTTTTTGTTATGATCCGATCTGTCCCTCCTCTTTTCACAACAAAAACAAGCCTCACATAGTTTTATCATTCATCTAACATAATATAGATCTCCTCAGATGTCAAAAACAAACAACCAGTAAAACCCCAACCCAACCAAAACAACCATTCTATATCCCAAATTTAAAATACTCACCTCTACAGATTTTCTGTATTTCTTTGTGCAATAAATAAATTCAATAAGAAGAGAAATACACTAACTCATTGTGACAGATTGGACTCCATCTGTCAAGACCTCATGTTTGATATAGACTGGAAATTGTAGATAAAGGGGAAATATTCAGGTACTGTTCTTTCGATGAATGTCCCAGAGGGAGATGAAGAGAATGATAAATTGCTTATGGTTACACTCTGAGCCAAGCCACTGGAAGCCTCATTAGGATCCAAAGGACTGCAGCCAGTAAATACAGATGCCTGAGAGAAGTGTAGTGGGGAGAAAAGGATATTAGTTTCAACTGGGAGAGAACTAATATGCAAATGACCTTAACTGTTAGCCAGGAAAGAGTATACTTTGTCAGCTTGGTTGCAGAAGGAGTTACTGTATATGCAATAAAGGTTATTTTAGAAATAGCTTTAAAAAATAAACATTAAAAACATAAACAAACAAAAAACAACAGGATGAGGTTGTGAGGTTTATTTGGGAAATACCTGAGAGAGGGAGGACCATCCACCAGCTCAGAGCATTAGCCTGAAAATTGGAAACCTTGATGACTTGCTTTATGACAACCTTCTGCATGACTTTAACCAAGGTATTTAATGTGTGCTAAGAAGCATGCATAACATGTGTGTGCTTAGAAATTGCAATATGCTCTTCTGGGGCAAGACAAATATACTTGCATGGGAAATATCCAAATACTAACAGGGACTACAAACACTTGAAGACATACTTCAGCATTTGGAGTGACTTTTACACTAAGTAGAAAAAATAACTCCAGGTGAGAGCACAGGAACAAATATTAATTTCACCTAATCAAGACAAAACTAAAGACCTGACAAAGAATATTTATGAAAATTCACTCCAACCCACTGCAAAGAGCCTTGTGACTAAAACTGACAGGCCAACAAAGCTAACAGAGGGCACTTCAGTCCTCAGGGACTGGGAGGTGACCCTCTGACAGACGGCGATGCTGACAAGAGGTGGAGGGCAAAGCCAACTGATGGGCTGAGCTGACCGCTTGCACTTTGAGACGTACAGTGAATGAATACAAGATTGGATTTTATTCATGTGAAGCTGTTTCTCAGTTAGAAGCTTAGTAAATTCCAGGAATGGAGGAGGAAATAGTATGGGAGAAACAGTGAAATTCAGAGAAGTTCTGAAATATTTTGATGAAAATTTCCTCAGACTTAAGATGGTGTCACTTTGGCTCAAATTAAAAAAAATGACATCATAGGTAACATCCAGCTTTCTTCATAAACTGTATCAAAAATTAAGGCAGGAATCATTTCAGACAAAGTTGCAAGGGAAAACCATTTCATACTGTGTGAAACAAAGGAAGGGTATTAATATGGAGTCAGTGGAAAGACCCTGAGCCTGTGGAGCCTCTTGGTTTCAGGAGAAAAGCTGCCTGCAGGAAAGGTCACAAGCATCTATGATTATGTCTCTGCAGTTTGGTCACACTTCCCCTTTGGCTCTATATGCCTATTTAAAACTCAACCTTCAGACACTAAAGCTGAAAAGGAGCACAGGACTAAGTAAATGATCTTCCTGTGATGAAGCAGTACTCCATCTCTTTCTCAACTGCTTACAAAGCTCCAGTGCTTTTCTGTTATAAACATTCTTGGTAAGCTTTCTCTTTTATTAATATTTGAAAAGAAAAATGTACACCACTACTTCCAAGAGGAAAAAAAAAAAATTATTCTGGATTTATGAAAGAACTATTAGTAACTGAAATCCTCCAAGCAACATATTGTTGCAAATGGAACAAATTAGATAAAACAGTACAGGCTTCAGGATGAAAGAAATCCAAATATTTACCTTGACAGACATGAAAGAAGACATAAATATATCCATAGTTATGATATAAATTACTATTCATTTCTAGATATATTAACTCATATCAAAGAAAGGAGAATGGTAGAGATATTACTAATAAGTATATTATGTGTGATAAGTTTGGTGGCTAAGACTTTCAGTTAAACAATGCCTAATCT
Source organism: Heteronetta atricapilla (assembly GCA_011075105.1). Classification (NCBI taxonomy): domain Eukaryota; kingdom Metazoa; phylum Chordata; class Aves; order Anseriformes; family Anatidae; genus Heteronetta; species Heteronetta atricapilla. Next base: position 5,271,090 of record CM021734.1, read on the forward strand.
TCTCCTGGTCATTGCAAGACAAATTCATTTCAGAATTGCACATAATGTATGAGACTAGTAGAGCAACTGTCAAAAACAACAGGACAATTACCATAATCTCATCAGCAAACCACAGACACCTTGCTTACAGATGCCTGATAAATGTACTTGAAAATAAGAGAACAAAGAAATCTTCCACCTGTAAAATATGCTTGGTTGGTTAGAAAATTAAAATAATTGAAACAGCTACACATTTACAGCACGCAAGAATTGGGTATATAACAGAATTCACTTCTGTTATTATTCATATTTTTTATTCTAGAAGCAGGTTTATTAAATGACTGAAAAAGATACCAAAAACCTGTTACTAGCTGTGATACTGTGCAGTAGCACCACAATTGCTTAGGAAACACAGAACATAGTACTCCACACCCACATTTACGTTAATAGTGCCTTCTCCTTAGCCACTATTAGGGAGATAATACTTTCTTCATACTTAATTCATTTTCTTGTTTCTGACTGATCAAGCTATGAAATGGACTATGCTACTTATAAAATTAATGACTTCTTTCTTTTTACTTTCTCAAATACTGATAAGAAACTTAACATCACAACAGAAACTCCAACAGTAATTGGTCTTCAGTGTCACTATGCACCAATTAGCTTCACACTAAAACACAAACTTTTATTCAACAAACATCGTAGACAGACTTGAAAACACTCATGCTAACACAGACCTTTTCTAAGATGATATTAAGGTGTGCATTTTCAGTAAGATGCACAGTGAATTATGAAAATGACTTCTGTTAAAAACAACATATATTGCACATAATTATTTTAAGTACAATGAAATTTTCTCTATAGAAACATTTCCCAAAGACAACATTCTTGATATGATACAGATTAAAAGAGAATGAATATAGAGGTAGTGAATGAAAACAGTTCAGCAGTTTGAAAGTGAAATTATGTAATCTCCAAATTCCAGGAAAAAAATAAAAAAATAAAAAAAAATCAGCATAACTGTGGCAAGAGCTATGGAACTGAACTTGCAAATGAGTATGAAAGTACAAAATTCAAGCATGTTGTACACCATAACTGTGGTGTAAGTGGCAGGGCGTTCTCACTGAGCACACTCAGAGCACACAGCCTGCTAACTCGCCTGATGGACCAGGCCAGTTGTCTGCATAGTTGAGCCAACAGACATCTCCAAGCTAAGTGCTTGACTGAGCTCCTAGCTACCTTCAGCATCAAATATTTGACTAATAGGTGCAGCTGATTTCCAGCCAGGAGTTTCAGATATGAAGTTATAGACTATGCATGTGCTGTATTGGTCATGTCGGCTAGCTGGATAAAATGATTTAGCAGAGCGACAGCATGGGAAGGCCATCCCAATTCATCTGGAGATTGCAAGGACTCTTTTTTAATTGAGCATTCTTGTTTATGTCTATGAGTATCTATTCAACAGAAGTAGTAAATAAAGATCTGTGTAAAGGCCTTCTCATTTTTGAACTCAGGGAATCTAGGCATTCCCTAGCATAACAGGAAGCAATATGTATTCCAACTAGTAAAATAAGAGCTAAAATCCAAGATATAGATATACAAGTCACTAACTACCCTGTAAGTAACTGCCCATATGCAAATTTTTCTCATGCAATAAATGCAAGATTAATAATCTACTTTGAGTCTCATTTCTCACTACTATTTCCTGTAGAGTAAAAACATACACAAGGGCAACTACTACAGACCAGCTTTTGATTGTGTAAAACTACACCAGAACATACTTTACATTAACTGGAACATGTAGCTAAATGGCAAAACACACTTGCCACTTAATATTGTCGGATACTGAAGTTTCAACTCCTGTCTGTAACCAAGGAGTTGAACTAACTGAAGACAAGGATAATTCAGCACAAATCATATCTTTGGTTCATATTGTGTTCTCACTTATATTGTATTCAAATAAATGTATATAAACTTCCCCCAATTTCTCCACTGCATTTGTTTTTTAAAAGTATTTTAAGATCTTCCTTGGCATTACTCCTGATTATTTGATTATATAAACATCGAATTTTCTGGATTTCTTAATTTCCCATCTCACATTCCTGCTAATTGTAGTAGAAACTTGAGTCAAATATTCCCTGTGACACTGGTACGTTATGTGACAATATGAGGTGTTCAATAGCAGATATTTGGGTTATTTTAAAATCAATGACACTTAACTGGTGTCACAGGAAAAAAATAACCTAAGTATTGTAAATGAAAAGTAAAGCATGTAGCCCTGCATTACATGCCAGCAATTACTCAATGACAAAATGATAACCAGGTTGAAATAAATGATGCATTTGGTCACCTGCATTCCTTCAGCAATGTAATGCTGAATGAAAGCCTGAAGTTGCACTGCTTTTTCTTCTATAAAATTATTTCATGCTGCATACCTGAGACTGTTGGAAAAAAATTGCTCATGTAGAAATCAAAAAAATAGTTCTAAAAATAATACAGATGTGTGACTCCCCTTCCTGTGGCCCACTATGCAACACACAGTTTATTATGTTAAGGCACAAATTTATCTCTAACTTGGCATGTTTCCTTAATTATGACAAAATATTTTGTTGTTCTTTTTCACATACGTCTCACAAATACATGTGCTATGTTGATACTTTATTCCGTCTTAGTGACAAAGGAACTAGAGGTTTAAGTCTGAGATAGTCACCTAGCCTTTGACATTGGTAAGATTTAAGAATGACAATTTGGAGGCCAAGGGGACTTTACTAGTGGCAGTAGGGGTATACAATTTTTAGATTTAGGTAGCTAAAGCAGCAGTCAGACCGCAAGATTTGTCTCCTTGTTTTTACCACTTTATTTGAGAAAAACAAAACAAAACAAAACACATTAATATAGAGCTTCCTGGGGTTTAGATCATAGATGTGTCACAGGGCATTACCACACATTTCAATTCTCTGGATTTTTTTTTAATGTTCCAGGCAGGATACTTTCCAAACATAGACAAAAATCTGTTTGCTTTTTCATTTGTTTTATATACCTTACTACATACAGAATAAAACCAAGTACAGGACAGTGACGCCTTGACTCTGAATAAATTTCTTTTTCTCCTGCATTGTTCAATGTTCATGAAGAGACTCTTAAAATCCTTAGTCAGGGATTACTTCCACTTCTTTTCAACATGTGCAGGATTCTGGTTGCTGCACTCTAGGTACAATGATATTATTTTATTACTTTATAGGAAGCCTGAATCTGCATCCAGTGCTTTAAAATAACCATAAGATTCACCCTTTTTGTTTACTTCAGCTTAACTTTCTAGCTCAGGTTAGCTTTCTGCCTTACTTGTTTAGGTTCCGTTGTGAGCTTCTGGCAGATATTGAACACTATTTCCTTTTATTTCTCTATAACCTTATCCACTCTGCACAGTTTTCTTTCAAGTTACAGCACTCAATGGATTAATTACTTCCAATTCCTGGTTTAACAAAGGGAATGTTAAAGGTCATGATAAATAAAGTGTAAGTGAGATGACTGAGAAGTGATTCTGGCATATGAAAGCAAGATTGTCTGGTCTCCTGATAGATTATTGCATTTGTTTCCACTGAATTGCAGCTTCATCTTGAGTAATATTATGACTGCTTGAAGTTCTATCAATTTATTTGCATTAACAAGTAAGATAGGTCAGCACCTATATAAATGCACAGTGAGAAAAAAAGAGTTTAATTTGGGAAGAAAATGGGGAAGCTGGTGTGTTTAAGTTCTTAGTTAAAGATACCATTTAGGACTCGGTCATGCTGGTATCAAGGAACAGATCTAGGAAACATAAACCTATCAGTGAAACCTACTAATTAAAGTGCAGTTTACAGGCTACAATGATTAAATGTATAATTTTTCACAATAACCATTCAAAAGAAAAGCATATTGCCACACTAAGATAAACAGTGCATGATCCACAGAAGAAAGCATAAAGAGGGCTTTTGCTTACTTCCAAAACCATCCTAAGTTAAAATATAAAACAATCTTGCTAACCATTAATAATACAAAAGGAAAAAAATGAATTAAGAGAGAACGTGTATTTGCTCTTCAGCAGGAAAATATGGTATCAATCTACCAGCATTGATCCTGACTCCATTCTCCTTTTCTATGGATACAGAATATTTGTTACACATTTTATCTTCTGGACTTCTTAATACACCAGCAAATATTTGCTGGACAAAGGATATTAAATATTTTCTTTACCTGTACCAGTGTGCTAGACTATTTTTACTTTTCTATCTTCTTCACTGCTGTATTCCATCAAAACTAACTCTACTAATTCTCCTTTTATTTTACTTTTTTTTTTTTTTTTTTTTTTTCTCACTCTTAGTTTTTCTAGTTTATTATCTGTTATTCTCAGCTGACCTTCTGGGCCGCTCAGCACTCTACTTTTTCTTGCCTCCATCTTAGACAATTTCAAACGCTATTGAACTTAGATAAACAGAGTAGAATAGCAAAATGACACAACTGGAATGCAATTCTGAAGAACATTTATTGAGTTTTGAAGCATAATAGCTTTAAAAAATAAAATTCAAATGTTACTTAAAAATGGGTCCAGAAGAAAGTAATGAACACAATGAACACAAAGTATTTAACTTAGTGAAACTTCACACTGTTCAGATCATTCCAAGTTACATTGCTCCATTTACATGATCCTTGCAGACAACAATGTTGAGCTGTTATTTCCTGTAGTAGACAAACTATATTTCTCCCAAATCAATTGGAAAAACACCAGACTATATCTCAGAGCCTTGTACTCAGGCCAAGTCAGGTAAAATCTGAATCACTGAAGAGAAATCCATACATTCTTTGCCTCAAATTTTCATTGATAAAGTGTGGTAAAATATATATTTAATCTGCAAAATAATTTTCTATATAGGGTTAGTGACATAGTCCAATAGTCCAAATACTAGACAGTATGGAAGATCAGAAATGCAGATGTTATCATTACTCTGTAAGTGTCCACTCTCTGGTTCTCTTGAATCTTAAGAACCAGTCCCCCATTCTATCTTGTATTAAAGAATTCAGTATCTATTTTGGAAATTGTACAGAAATTAATTTCATTAATGTACTTCAAACTGAGTAGACATCTTATTTTGTTAAACACCATGAAAATAAATAAATAAATAAATTAGTCAACCCAATCAACACAACTATTTATTGTGGTTTCTTTTATTCTGCCCTTTCTTATTCATTCTTTGTGTGTAAATAGTCCCAATCTTCTCATATCACTGTATATGGTAATTTTTCAAAAGCCACAATTACTTCCATCACCGGTCTTTGATAATAAAAGTCTAGCTTAGTTTATTGGTTTATGTTAACACTACATTAAAATAGTGACTCATTTAAAATCAGTTGTCTTCATCTTTGAGGAAAATTACTGAAATAATTCACAGGTTCACCAGAAAGAAAGAAAGAAAGAAAGAAAAGAGAGATATCAAGAGAATGACATTTTATTTTAAAGTAAATTGTAGAGCCCCAGAATATTCTTGAATATACAGAGACAAAGCTAGATTTCTCAATAGTATTGGTATCAGACACCTCCTCACAATTTCTATCAGATACTGCCCTGGAAAAACAAACAGAGTCAAGTAAGTTTAAAGATTTTTGTTTGTTTGTTTTGGATAGAATTCATATGATTCAGGCAAGCCGAGAGCACATTGAATATGAAAAAAATATATACGTTTTGACCAGAAATTAATTTCTTGCAACAGTATCTTCAACAGAAAATGAAAAATTTTCTAAAAGACTTCTGAAGTCCTTTGGGAAAATCAAAGTTGTAATTCTGAAACCTTTATAGATCAAAAAAGGAAGTAACATGAGCTGCCCAAGGAAAGTGACAATAAACAATAGCAAGGAAACTGACAATAAACCTGTCAAAAAATATTTTTTTCCACTAAATGACATTTTTTGAAACATTCCTGAACTGAAAATAACATAGGTTAGTAGTACTCAAAGATTAGAATAAGTTCAAGGATAATTTATGTTGTGTGTGCTTTGCAAAATATAAAAATAGAATTTTTCAGCTACTTTTTCCATAACCTGAAATAAATATTAGGATCTGATCACACATTTAATAAGAATATGCATAACTTTCTGGAACTTTTATCAGGATAAAGAAGGATATAGGCAGCATAGACAAATAATCCATAGAAATGAGGCACTTTGGCTTTGGAAAAACGAAACAGCAAAAAATGTGTGTTTTCTATATCATAATAAAAGCTCTTTAGAAATGTTAAGAGAAAATTATCCTCTACAGTTTCCTCATCATTTCTCTTAGTTTTGTATGACAGATTAACTTTTTTTTTTTTTTTCCCCAACATTTGATTCTCTCAGTGATATTGTTACACCCATCTAAGGAACGAATATCTCACAATTAAGTGTTTTGAAAGTGTTAGTTACTGAAAGACAGACTTTCAATAAATCCAAAAGATAATTTCACAAAAGTTCAGAGTTGTTATGATAAATACTGACACTTTTGGGAACCACAGACACCTAGCATGATGTACAATATTGCAGAAATGTGGGAATGCACCTCAGGCTGTGACAGTAATCTTCTGCCATTATGTAAGGAAACAGATCCCTGATATAAAAGATTAGTGACCACGCTGTTAATAATTTTCTATTTCTGGTTTTCTTCATGGGGTACACCCCATTAGTTCAGTTTGTTCAGTGTTGCTGTGACCCAGATCAGGTTCTAAAGAAAACATAGCCAGTCCCTTTTGCAGTTGAGAAATTGCTCCGGCACCAATTAGGGAAGGTCTTGCTGCAGTGCAACAGGAACTGTAACAATGCAAAGGCAGGACAAGAGATTCTTACACTAGTGTAGACACTTGCAGAGTGTCCTTAGAGCTGAACTCCAAATCTCAACAATAAAACTGATAAACTTATTTTAACAATAACAATAATAATGTAATTACCTGAATTTCTAAATATTTTGCAGTGAAAAGATGGATCAAATATAAATCATAAGAAAACCAAATACTATCTACTATTCAATGAGCACAAAGTCTCTTTGACCTTTAGACTGTCTCATAAGAAGTATCAGCAACACAAGGGAAAATAGTTTAGTTGCTAAATCATTTACTTTGACAGAGTATTTCTACCCTGAGTTAACAGTACCATTTATTAGCTCATAATTTAATTTAAAAGTGAGACTAACTCAGAGATCCCATGTCTAGATATCTATGCGTGTTTAATTTGTATAGTGACTGAATAACTTAAAACTCCTCAAAAATGCACATTACTGTGAAATATTAATATTTAGTCAGTTTATTACCATTACTAAATGTACTGTTGCAGTATAAATCTTTAAAAGTGCGTCAGGATCTACCTAAGCTTTGTGACAGATTGAACATTAAGGCTTGCATTGGCCTTGGAAAAATCTAATTTCCCAATATTATGACAGCTATACAACGTGCAAATGCTGAAGTCACAGATTACATTTGAGTCAAATATTTATTTACCAAATGACAAACTGTTAGTCCTGGCAAGATATACAAAACCTGATGCTAATTAAGAAGACAGCTCACTCTTGATGGCATCCAACATTCCATAATGAAGTTTTTCAGAACAAAACTATTCTTTCAAATATTTTTATTATTAATACAGATATGGTATAATTATTTCCATTGCATGTATATGGCACTATTCAGACAAATGTTCTTCACCTTATTTGTTACTTTTTTTTTTCCCCATTATTAAAAACAATGGTGTTAACTAGCTAACATAAATGTAATGATTTGGAAATATCAAAGTACAAAACATAATTATATGAGATTACTATTTGAGTTTGAAAACATCACTCACCTCAGCTCATGAATATACAAGGATACTGGTATGATAATAAAAGGAAAATATAAAAAAAAATAAACAAAAGCAACAACAAAACATGCCAGAGTTTCTGCTATATGTGAAGGACAAAACAGGCCATTTAGAGACAAAGAACTAGTTATTATATAGCTCTCATAGGAGAATAAGTACCTCTGCTTTTTCTTCTGTTCTTCTTTAAATAATCATCATCATTATAATGACCTTGAGGAGTTTAGGATTTTTTCCCTTTTTTTTCTTTTTTAATCATTTTTAATGGATTTTCAAATTTATAGTCTTTTTCATAATTTACTTAGAAAAAACAGCTTAATCAGGAAAAAACAGATAGCAAAGTCTGAAATCAGACTGGAAATTGGAATTTAAGTTCCTAAGCAGTGTAAGTCTTCCTGAATTGTAATTGTTTATGAAAATTTTTTGAATGGGCTGTAATTTTTTTTTAATTTTGCCTTTGAAACTTGAGATCCACATGTAAAAAGAGTAAGGCAGACAAACCACTGAGAAACACATCCAACTGTGTAACTACTAGCAATAAAAATTAAAAATAATTTTTAAAAAATGAATAAAATGCAAAGAAGCACATGGAAAAAGACAAGCAGAAAGATGATAGATACAAAGATGAGGAAAGACATTGAGTCAAAGAACAGAGAATGTATGAAGTAAAGAAAATCAGAATAGAGGAAGAGGTTAGGATATAGAATAAATAATAGAGTTTTATCTGTCATAAAGTAGCCACAGATTTTGGACTTACTGTTTTCTCTAAGTTTTATTAGTGAAGTAATAAACATAATATGATTTGAATTTCAAAATATATCTTGTGATATATGCTGGTATGTTTTTTGTTTGACATTTTCACTCTTAAATAACCAATTTCTTTCAGTTTAAACAGATTGTTTAAAGTTTAAAGAGAAAAGGTGAGAGGATGGGTTTATTTGTTGCTCACATATGGCTTCTATCATCGTTGCGTAAGACATTTAAACAGAAAGAAAGGGCAGCTGTCTAGACCCTGCTGAATCACTTGAAGTGTCACACATATGGTTTCTATTAATCTTCAGTTTTCTCAGAAATCTGTTCTTTTTTCCACCTTCCCCTCAATCTATAAAACTGTGCCTGTCACCTAAGTCTTACCACAAAACTCATTTATGAAATTCTGCAAAAATTTCCCCACCTATGAGAATAAAACTTCAGGCTATGTCACCTTAGAGGCTTCAATAGGATTCAGATAATTAAAGTTAAAAGTGTATGCAAGCTGCCTTACTTCAGGAAAGAAAATAACTTCTTCCATGCCACAGTAGATGAGGATCCCGTGGTCTGATGCATGGTAATGCTGAAACTTAAAGACAACCTCAACATCTGACATTCACCTTCAGAAGAACAGCCTCAGGCAATGCACAGACATGGGAAATCAACCAGAAAAGAGAGAAAGCATGTGATCAGAGAGTGAGCTTGCACCCCAAATTATTAAGCACAGAATAACCAGTTATAAAATAAGAACACTTCACTTTGGAGAAGGTCTCAGGCTTAACTGCCTAAACAAATGCAGATACAACTTTATCTACGGATTAGAGAATCTGAATAACTGTCTTCCCAAGCAATGGTGCACCGAACACTGTATTGTACTTTATAATCCATGTTAAAATACAAATACATGTACATACAAAAATGCATAAACACTAACAAACATGACTTTATCTGCAAATAATAAACTGGACAGACTGGTGTACTGTGAAGTGTATATTTGCGAATTTCTGTAAGAAATATCTCCAGCTTTTTATTTTTGGTTATTTTCTATTTTCCTCTCAATGAAAGCAAGAAAATTAAGGCAAAAAGGAAGACAAATCTGTAGGGTTAAAGAAGTCACAAGAAACTAACAGTGTACGCACGTGTACACACTCAAAAAACAGCAAGTACTAATTCTTATCAATGAAATCATGTCTAGAATATATGTTGATTGCTTTTAATCATACTTTCTTAGGGTAACAATCCACTCATCAGATCACATAATCATAATTAATAAGCAGTCATATAATTTTGATGAGTGATTTATCAGTTTTTTTTCTATGACGTTGCTTTTGGAAAAAAAATGCATCAGTTGAAGTTTCTTTTGTAAATAAAATACAAATAACATTACAAAATAATACAAAATACATGAAACTAGAAGCACTTTTTTTGTTGTTTGTTTGTTTTTTTTGTACATGTAAATAGATAACGAGATGCTGTATAAGAAAACAAAGACTTAAGTAATACTTCAGGAGAGTTCCTTTAATGAATTAACATGAGCTATGTTGCATTGCAGAATATAGCTGAATGTCCTATTGTAAGAAAATCACTCTGTATCCATAACCAGACACAAGGATTTTCAATTAACAGCTGGTTGATAAGTTAAACAATACAATCCCCACGGAGAGTAATACTTGGCTGATTTTATAACCAATATAATTAAACTCACAGTAAAATATTAACCATCAAACCAGTGCTTCTTCAAGCTTAGTTGTGCTGGTCTGGTCATTCAATGCATATGTTAGATAAATACTGCTCAGAGTCATCTGTATATGCCCAGTTAAAATGCAGTGAAAAACAACTGAGAGATTGGCCAGTCTAACACTACAAGGATGTGATCAAGGCAAGGATGTGATCAAGCAGTGTAGCATTAATTCCACAGCATGGACAGCAGATGTGAAGACTGTCTGCAGGAGTAGAAATTATATACTGAATCTGTCAAAGTTTATGAGCAAAACTGTATTGACACTGTGCATCACCATAGATGCCAGAGAAAATAAGGTATTGTGGATGAAGGAATTGCACCCACTACACTGCTGTCAGGATCAGAGCAGTTTCTCAAATAAAGAAACATCCCAGGAATATATATATATATGTATATATATTTTATACAACAAATTTATACAAGATGCCATTCTTCTCTACTTTTACAATCCTTCAAAATGCAACTACATTATTAACTGGACCACACTCATTCATGATGTAATTCCACTGAACTTATTTCTGGAAGAAAATCTAATTCACTAGTATAAGTCTGCAGTATTTTGATACCTTTTAATTAAACTGGATTTCCTCTTCATCTTATCTGTACTTGTTGAAAAAATATCAGGTTTTAAGAAAGAAGATTATTAATGTTACAAAAGGACTAGTAATGTTGAGATGTTTCAAGGAAAGTAATTCAAATTCTTACTGAGCAGAATAATATTAGCATTTTTGCAAACAAGAATCCACAACGAAATCTCATTGAAACTGATTTTAGCAAAATATTTATGCTCTAGACTTGCTTTCAAATATTAACATACTTGAAAGTGAAATGTGGATGTTTGCTGATTTTTTTTAGATAGCTGTATAAAGAGACTACTCTGCTTAGAATCTACCAACAAAACACAGGGAAGGAAAGAAAATGCTTGTATCTTAACAAATAGCCTATTAGTGTCTGAGCTATTAGGATTGTGTCCTTTAATTCCATTTAAAGTAAAAATCTGCATGAGCCACTACTTTTTTGTCAACTTTTAGCTATTCTCGTGCAGCCTCTGGTGAATTTCCCTTCTGGTATAGGTGCATAAGTATTAACGTGAAGATGCTTCAACCTGCACTGAACAGACAGAGTTAGAGACAGGTCTGGAACATCTCCTTCAATTGACTTTATTCAAACATTCCCTATGCACACTTTCCTAATTCCATTTACTACACTTATCCTTGCATATGTTTTTGCATTATTCAGCAACAAATTCAGTCCTCAGGCATAAACAAACAAATCACATATGTTTCATTAGCTACAGGAAGGTGTAATTGCAATACACAGAGATACAGAAGTAAGAAATTCCCAAATTCAAGGACCTAGCAGAATTGTTACTAGACATACTACAAATTGCATATACTTAATACAAATTTTATAATGCAATTAATTTAGTAGATACAAATCTAATGAAAACCTGAAAGGAAAATAAGAAAGGAATACATATTAGAGCATTAGCATCCAAGGGAAAAAACACACTCAGATATAAACTGGCAAAACACAATTAAAATTTCAATTTCTCAATGGGTAGAAAGGTTTTAAGATCCTTCTCCCATTCAACAGAAAAAGTTGATGAGATTTTACATTAATTAAGTGACAAATAAAACTCACAGAATATAAAACCCCGTATTTACATAACTTTAGGAGAATAAACTGAAAAAATGCTTTTATAATGAACTATCACATATGTAACTTAATTCTCGCTACAAAAGACAACTAACATATTCTATTGGAAAAATACTCTAAATGTTAAGGTTTTTAAAGTAACAAGGAAAAAAAAATGATACTTATAAATGTACTCCCTGGAATCAGTGAGTACCAGGTTCTACAGAAGAGGAGGGGATAGCAATGTAAGTAACGGTTAACGGATTGCTTCTCTGTACCAGAGTAACATAATCATTCTATATGTTTGTTCAAATCGAAGTTGTCTTTTAAAAATACCTGTGTACCTAACACTACATCCAAGCTTTCAGATTCATTTGAAGCTGCTTGAATTTTCTCTATGACTTCCAGGTAGCAATAACAAGCCATTGATAATCTTACAAGAAACCCAAGTTTTTAAACTCACAGGACGTTATATACTAAATTATATATATATATATATATATTTTTTTTTTTTAAAAAAAAAACTTTTTAAAAAAGTTTTCCATAATAAAACAGCATACCTACAAATACCATTAAGTATGAGAAGAATTTCCAGTACTATAAGATAGTACTTCCTGTGTTATTCTGAAACTTTAGTTTGCCAAGGTAAGCCTAAGCCTAGACTGCAAGAACAAAACATATAATCAGCACTTAAGGAAAACAACATTCTTAACAAAAAAGGCAAGCATAGCAAACAAATATTTATAAGTTTGGCTGTCTCTAAAAGAAACACTGTAAAAAAAGAGGCCAATCTAGCCCCAAACTTCTTCAAAAGGGGGAAAAACAAAATAAAAAATACTATAGGCTATATGGTAATAAGAGATAGATGTATCTCCTGCAAAATCAGAATGAGAAACTGCTCTCTCTACATATGTATGTAGAAGGAATTGTACTCCTATGCCACCAAATACATTTAAAGTTTCCACCTCTCTGTCTCAACATCATATTGCTACAAAACAAATTCTAAAGAAATTTCAGGAGAGATAAGCACTGATCCAATTTACCACTTCTGATTAAAGTTGGAGTTGGGAGGGAGTCTGATGTAACAATGAACAGAAAAAAAAGTTCAGAGAAAGACAAGTGGCAGCCGTGCACTTCACCAGACACCATCTTATAATTAAGAAAGTGTCAAAACCTCTGTCCTGCATTTGTTCTGTTGATCATTGTTTCCATGGCTAACACGTTAGAATTTTTATTAGGAACTGCCTTATAACAACTGAGAAATACAAGAGCAAAACTGTTTTTTGAATGTCACTGATTCTTCAGGTTTAATACATCTAATTTCCCCTTTCTTTTAGCAATGCTGCTAGTTTAGCTGTCTGCAGAATTAGACAGTACTCAGCCGCAAGCACAGAAGAGGCAATGGTTTGCAATAAAAGTGAGATTTCATAAATCAAGGGAATACAACATTCCCTGCTAGAGGAAAGCAAGCTCTGCACTATTTTAAAGCAATATTTTAAAGCACATTTTAATCCAGGCACAAAATGATGTTATCAGTACTGCCAACACCAGTTATTTCTTTATACATTATTGGTGTCTTTTCATATCTTGCACATAAAAATATATAGTCCTTCCTCCCTTCTTTCAACAACAACATCCTTTCTATATGTATTAAAGATTTTATCCTCCAGTTTTATGTTCTAAAAACCTTCTTTACTATTTGATTGTTCAGGTTTGCTGTTAAATATATATATAGATATTTCACTCAGAGTTAATTTCCTTCATGCAAAGACATCTTTATTTGTAGTGTCTTATACTCCTTAATCACTAATGCCTTATTAAAGCTGAGTAGCTTCAGTTATCTTGTAAATGAGTTAACAAGGAACCCACACCCCTCACTCCCAGGAAGCGTGTTTTATATATCTGAACCAAGAGAATTAAAATATTTTATACCTCCTCCAAGTATCTGCTCTTTGGTTCCTGCATTCTAAGCTGTTCATGCTTTTTTTGCAATGAGAAAATAATCAGATTAAAGCTGAAAAGAACAACCAAGGCAAAACTGAATCTGCCTATAGCAAGTCTTCATAAAAACAGTCACCTTGAATACATTTCTTCTAAATAAAGATGGCAGTGCCATTTCAGAAGATTGGAATTCTGCTCTGCAGACAGACAGTAAGTGATGCTATATCTGAGAAACATTTCAGGTTACCATAAGATTATTTGCACACTGTTGCTCATTCCGACTCTTTTAAAATACAGATGAAGTCAACAGCAACAGGTTTCTTTTCTTCTTTTATTAGCAAGAATATTGCTTGGCCCCATATCTATCAGCACTCAGATATCAGATTAATTGTACAATGCAGTTTTGGACTGGGTCCTCAGCTGCAGTCCTACTTGCAGCTGAGCCTACTAGCCACCCCAAGTTTCTCATGGCCCTCATCTCTTGTGCTAGAATTGCCGTTCCTGCAAACTCACCCACACAGTTATGTGTGTCACAGCCAGGGAACAGCGACATATGGTGCTGCACCCACAGAGCTGAATGAGGAGAGACAGAGGGGACTTGCTTCCAGGGCAGAGGAGTGATGAACAGCTGTAAGGATGAATATTTTCACCCAGCTCAGACCCTCACACTGACCCAGTCTTAGTGTAGGTAATGAAGTTTGCTACTTGTACTTGCACAAATTACTCTTCCTTGAAACCACAGTAAGTTAGAGAACAGGCTGTAGTAATGGGATATCCTACACAGCTGGCATTTACAACAAATTAGCTATTCTGAGAGCAGTTTGTCCTTGACTGAAATGGAAGCAAATCCCCATTATAAACAAGATCTTAAAACACATATGGGGACAGAAGCCAAAGAGCAAGGACAATTTTCCAGTGCTATAGAATATATTGCTAATTTCTTTATACAGCTATTTAAAATGAGCCATTTACCTTATTTTTCTGAACAGCCTTTTATAAAGCAAATAAGATATTCTCACGAGTCGAATCTCTGTGTCATTTCTGAATGGGAAACTCAGGTTCTGTTAGTATCATTTGATAGCGTACAAAGTAATTGGATGCTGGCTGATGTCTTGAAATAATGAAATGATGAAATAATTTTCAATTTCAAATTGTCAAATTCAAATCAATATTGAAACCTGGTGCAAGCCTGTCCTCTTAAGGGCAAATAGCTCATAGCATAAACCTGAAGGAAAAAAAAAAAAAAAGTAGATGACCTAAAGCAGAGATGACCTGAACTCAAAATTCCCAGTACTCTTGTGTGCCTCTTACCACAATCGCTCCATGCATCTCACTGCTGGATGCACCTTCTTCACTTCAGCACAGCTTAAAAGCCTGGAAGAGGAAAGGGGTCTAGTTTTGTGCAAATGCACCGGATATATAATACAGTTCACAAAAATAAACGAATAATAAAAAAAAATCACCAGACGAGTACTGAAGTAATTAATGCCTATCAAATTGATCCTTATTGGACTTGCACTACTGGCAGGATATATCCTTTCAGACAGGGTGCTATTGAATTCCCATTGCTTTAACTGAAAGCATAATAATGCAGAACCACAGCCTGTTCTAAAAATGGTTCTTTGAGCTTTTTCATGACTGATGATAAAATATATTTATTGGAACACTATAAAACAATTCTTCATTTATTTACAGGTATGAAAATAAAGGCCCTAGTCACAATCTGTCACATTTTGCAGACTCACAAATGCTACAATAGATGGCTAGTTTAAACACTCTAAAATAAAGATGACTTGATTCAAATGAAGGCCTAAAGGCCTACATGTTGTAAAGTTGACAAATTAGTGCTATAGGAAAACCAAATACTGTCCTGTAGTGTCCTGAGCTAATTAAATCCATTCATCTTTGACTTTAAAGTTTCAGACTGATCTGTAATGAAAATTTATTTCAATTCTTTTATACTATTTATTTCATTGCTCTATATACTTCTGCTGAATGACCAGATGTTTGGAAAATCCAGGATCTGATACTCAGAAAGTTTTTGTGTTGCTGATCTCTCTGTGTTTTAACAGAGAAAACTCTGATTCCTGAACATGTCATTTCTTAATAACATGAATCCTACTAAAAACACTTACATGGAGTTGTACTCCATAAGATCAGGTTCAGACCCCTAACTGAACCCACATCAGCATGTATGAAGCTTTCCATAGCTCCCCAGTGCCCTATCTTTGGGTTGATAAAAAAAAAAAAAAGAGAGAACGCAAAAAAAAAAAAAATAGATGATACAAAGTGAAAATAGCAATCACATGTTCAGGGAAAAAGAAGTAAAGAAAAAATATCCCATGAGATCTGTGCTTCCTAAAGATACAGAGCAGCTAAATAGACAGGAAGGCATTGATACAACTTAGCAAAAGTAGCATATGAAAATACACATCTGACTAGATTATATGACCCACAGTTAACAATCATCAGTTTGTCTAAGTTTCAGCCACTGCACATGGATGCAGGTCAAAAACCCTGCAGGACGTTAAAGAAAGCCCAGAGATGGATCTGCCTAAGTGCTCACTAGTGACAGTTTATTTCCTAAGGAATTATTTTTCCTTCTCCCTCAGGTATATGAGGAATGATTAAAATTGTATTCTGTCCATATCTCATGACATTTAACTTGATGTCTCCTTCCTGTGAGGGGGAGAAGTAGGTAGGCATATTAAAGCAAGAATGCAGGATTTTCACAGAGCCTTCTCTATTTTCTACTCATTTGTTTTTGTCATGATTAAGTTTTAATCATTACTTGCAATTGCACTTTAACCATATTTTCCTCTATTATGTAAATGTTGAATTACAAATAGGTACAGGACTGAAAAGTAGATCAGATCTGTTGAACTCTTTTCAGTGATGACAGATGGAGATTGTCTTTTGCGCTGTTATGACAAACGAGTTTTACAGCTGTGACTGACTTAACTATTACCATGTACTTAATCAATCAGTGAAATTCCAGGAAAACGAAACTCCAACTCAAAGGTCAGAAGTGGTTATCACTAGTGTGCTTGGTGCTGCATAGCATTTTAATTAGTTAAATGGCTCTGCACATATGTATGGCTTTTATTTGTAATTTATTCATCATTTTACATTAATCACTGACATCCTGGCACTTAATTAGTAAAGAGGACAAACATTCACAAGTTACACAGGGTGAGAACTACCATACATATTTTAATAATCAAAGTTGAGACAGTTTGGAAAAAAAAAATCAGAGCTTCAAAATTAAGAGGAGTGACATCTAGTATTTAATTAGTTTCATCTGTACACTCTTCTCCATTTCACTGCAGAAATTTCAGGCTCACTCCAAGCCAAACAAAGAAATTAAAGCAAGAAAGCCTTCAAAAATACTTCATAGCAATGCTACAAAACTTCATTAATGTATAAATATTCTAATTCAATATCTATGCCTTGAAAAGTATTAAAGAACTCTCATTATGTTCATCATGTTCTTTGGAGAACATCATTGAGATAATTTTTGACTCCAAGGTCATTACTGCCATCTGTACCCTAAGCTCACATCTAAGGATGTGAGTGTGAGAATTTGGAAGATCTCTTAGAAATGGGCCCTACCCCTCCCTATTCAGAGGAAATTCCAGGGTAGAACTTACTTTACTAGAAGTTTTTTCACTCTACCCATTTTATTTCTGTGTTAATTAATGATGAATTTGTGAAGGAAGTTTAGCTGGGAAAATGTATTTCCTTTGTTTTCAATATGTGCCATTTTATTCTTGTGGCATTTTGTTTTGAAATTGAGCTTGTCTTTCAATTTTGAAAAACATTAAACTCAAACCAAAGCATTGTCCTTTTTATTGTTGTTGTTGCTGTTTTCTAGTTTTTGTTGAAAATGAAAACTTCTCTACCCTGCTCAAGTTTCAGGTCATGTTGGACCGTTCCTGTTTTCTCCTATTTTACTTCAACTAGGGGAACCAAGAGATTCAGTTATTCATAAAGTTGTACTGTTCTGTAACTCACTGAAAAGATTTTATTTCCCTAGCAGACCTCAATTAGTTCTTTAAAAAGTACCATGTGCTTTTCTGCTGGAGATTTTTCAGACTACTTTGAGTTGGGGTCTTCTTCCAAACACTTAATATTATAGATTTCATCTACTGCTATATCAAGAACATTTAAATTAGAAGTTATTTAATTGAATTGGTGCATTTCAGGAAAGAAAAATCCTGAATACATGCAAATAACCCTTCTTTTCTGATAGTGAATTTCATAGGAATTCATTCTTTTATTTAGATCTCTTGTAATAGCACTGTTTCTTAGCAACAGCATGTGATAGAAGACTTAAGACATAGAAGAAGCAACAAGCACTGCAATCACTAGAACAGTCAAAACTGGAAAGAAGTAGCAAAGTTAGATTTTATTTTGACTGTTTCTCTTCCAAACAGATACACTTATCAGTACTATTTCAGAATCTGCTATTTGCATAGCTAAGCATGTCCTCTTTTCCTTGAGACACAGTACACTGTGCAAAATAATTCATTATATGTCAGGTTGCAGAAGTGCAACTTCAAGTAGCTGAAGGGGCAAAGGAAGAAAAAAAACACTGACCCAGAATAAGAAAAAGCTTCTAGTTGCTTTTTCAAGTAGCTAAAATGTTTCTCCAGCATACATAGATACAACTAATTTTTATGATGACTTTATCCTTGGAAAGAACTGGTGAATTATAAAAAAATATTCATAATAAAGTCTTATGAGCAGAGTAGTAAGCACTCGAAAAAGAAAGATTTAAAAAAAAAAAAAGTAATTTGTACCTAATTACTCAGAATGGCTATTTAAAACAAAGTAAATTCATAAACTCTCTGGTTGTACCACTGTTAAGATACTGCTTTGTACCTTTTAGCCACATGTTTTAGTAAGAGTAACATTATGCATTGGAAAGCACCCTCAAATATGCCTTTTTTTTTTTTTTTTTTTTTTTTTTTTTTCTCATGGCATTTATCCTCCCTTTTCTCAGTAGCTCTTGCCAGACTCCATTGGTGCAGAATGATTGGAAATTTTTTCTCCTCCTGTGAACAACAAGTGAACCATCCATCTTAAACAGCAAAGACACAGCAAAGACTGCTCCTTCCAGCAAACTGATATAGATAGGTAGCAATTTAACATATTCTGATCAAGACATTTAGCTGCAGATGAAAAGAAACAGGAAAATGGCTGTTTGTGGACCTACATTTACACAACATTGATAATAAAGCTAATCTTAATACCCATAAAATCTAGATTTCCCTGTAGATAGTCCAAAAACCAATATAATTTTATTTTTGCTTCTGCAAACAAAGGTCTTCTCTGAAAGCACAGTTTAAAATAACAGCATGATCCAATTGCACCGATAACACAGAAAGATTGCAAGCTATATTTTTGGGGAACTGTTGGAATTCATGCAGATTTCAAGTGGCACAGGCTACACTCCCCCCAAAATTCCAGCATGCCAGTAGATGACAGTATTCCACATGTGGTCCACTATACTAATATTAATTTGGATATATGTAATATATTAAAATGTGATATATGAATACATATATTTAATGCATACTTTGATGTCCTATCATATCATTATATGATGTGCTATTATATATCACACCTTATAGTATAGAATATTTGGGGACTTAAAATACTCTGAAAAATTATGAAATATATAAACACTTGTATTAGCTTATACACTGAAAGAGAAGCTGCAAGAAAAAAAAAGCTTGGGAGAATTAAAAAACAATTACAAGATACTGTAAAGACCATTCAAATCTCTCTCTTTTTTTTTTTTTTTTTTTTATTATTAATGTCCTCGGTATTAATTTGAAATTTTGTAGTGAACTTTGCCTATTAAAATTTAAATAAAACTAATCGCAGGAGCAATGATTAATTGAGCATGAACTCTCTAACTTTGTATATATTTTCATTACGTCTAGAGAGGCAACCACCATTATGGTTCCAGAATAATCTCACAGGAGAGGACTGTTTCCAGATTATTTCTGAAACACAGTTTCAGAATTAAATTAAATAAAAATATAAAGAGACAATAAAAAAGACTCCTGTGTGGCTCATGGCTATGAATATAGGATGGTTATCTTTAAGTTATAAGAGGTCTTTATTTATCATTTCATGTTTATAAAACATGCTTTATTCTAAAAGCTATTCAAGTGCTTTATTTGTATCAGCATCACTCCCAGAACTAAAATGCAGTTATTTCAGAAATGAATCACAACAGATATTTAACAAAAACAGTTTAAAATGCTGAGTGCTCTATAATGCGTAAAGTGGGAAATATGTGTAGTTGAACAGAAAGTTGTGACAAAATGATGTCAGGGGACCTCTGTGAACTTATGCACAAGCTTTATTCTGTGTAAGAGTATGTACATGCAGCCTTGATTCCACTTCAGGGTATATGAAAGGTATGTGTAATTAGAAATTCGTCATACATTACTAGTATCTCTTAGCTGTGTAAATTGAGCACTTAAAGCTGGGTAATGAAAATTACTGCATTCAAAATTCTTTAATATAAATTAAGAAACATTTTTACTTTCCATTCCAAGTCTGGGGTTAAATTCTAGGGTTAAATCCAGTTACTCCTATGCAGCTAGACCTCTGGGCTAGAAATTGCCCAGAGGCAAATTCTCATGCTAAATGTGTGACTGTACTACTTTTAGAGCATCCTCCTGCAATGGACTTTTCTCTGCTTAGCTTTGTCACTTTTGATAAAGATTATTTTTCCTCTTAATTTCCGTTTTATACTATGCTGTTGCATCTACCTACCTCGCTTTCTTAAAAGCTCTTCATATCAAAGCTATCACTCTATTAGTAGCTATAATGAGTTATTGCTAGGCAACCCCAAGCAATATGCTTAGTACAGTATGTCACTGTTTCGTAGCTCAGACATTTACTTCTATGCTTGAACATCACAAAGTGGATTTACTCTTTCCTTGGATATCCATAGACAATACAAGCATAGCACTATGATCTACACATGCTACCTTATTTATAACATTATGATGACAGCAAATTAAATTATTATTCAATTCAATTTGTACTAGTTTTACACTGATTGTTCACATGTGTTTTTTCTCGTTACCCACTTATTCCATGAACCCAAGTTCTTGATCTGTACTGGATCTGCACATACATTTGGAATATTGTCTTCCCTGCCCCAAGAGCACACTGGAGCACCACCCAGATCCTTCAATAATTCCCTATCCTGAATTCGTAGCAGGGATAAAGGATGTGTCTGATAGAATTGTTAAGATGAATAAGAATTTTTCTTCCACTAATTGTCAATAAATATTTCAGTCCTACTGATCTGCAATCACTTTCTTGGTGTGCTGAGGTGATTGTGCGATGCAAACACAGTCAAAAGAAAAAATTCCACTGCTTGAAGTGGAATGGCTAGGATAGCACACTTGATCTGAATATTTCTCAGGTAGGTAGCACTCTCAAAGGAAATACAAACAATGGAATTTCATATCCTTGCATTAGGATACTGTCCTATCTGAATTAAAAATCTGAATAGAGGTTTGACAACATAACCTTTTTGAAAGACTTTTCAGTGAAATGGCTTGCTTGAGAGAGAATATGTTCTAAATTCTGTAAATAATATTGAAGTGGGTTTTGAAAACGTTCTATATGCAGAAACCTAATACCTTGATTGTACCCTTATCTCTCCATGATTTTTTTTTAACTTTTTTTTTTTTTTTGGGGGGTGGCTGGGGGAGAAAAAATTTCCAAGGCGTGAGAAAAGAACCAGAGAAGAACTTGTACACAGGAGTTTCTAGTGAATACTTCAGCTTCCTGCAAGCAGCCTTGACATTCTGTGAGATAAATATACAGAAATCAAAAAGCCCAAAGAGACTTGGGTGAGCTATCACATCAGGATAAGAATCATAAGAGAATTACCATGTTTCCTAGGTTAGATGGTGGAGGAAAAGTGTAGGTGATACTGACTTCAGAGTCCATGGCAAGAAGCTCTCGTGAATACAGTACTTTTAGATGATGGATAAATAATTGCAAAAATTTACAATGCTTGAATGTATTGTTAAATTAAACATGAAGTTCTTTAACAGTTCTGCTGAGCAACAAGGGTAGAGTTGTTTCATTTGTTTTTAAATCTGTTTGAATGCTACATCAGAGAGAATACCTTCTTCAGAATTGAATAGTGATGTGGGTTTGAAATCAGATTTTGTTTGCTGATTCTGTTCTAAATCTCTGCTACATCAAACACACTGAAAGTTAACTTGTGCATCACTGTTTTTCCTCATGCTAAGCTAAACTAGTGGACACTGAAATTCAGCATCAAAGTCTCAGCAACAGACTGACAGTACCAGAAATGTTGTTAAGAGAGTAAAATGGTACTTATTTTACTTATAAAAATCATCAAAAAGAAATCTAAAAACAAAAAAGTAAAAACTATTATTAAACTGGTGGTCAAGTTGAACATAAAAAAGTAGTCAAGAAATTATGGTGAACTGTTAGTAAAATATATTTGAACTAAGTAGAGAAGGCTTTTTAGAAAATGCCAAGCAGTGTGCAATTCACTGAAAACAGATTTTTCTGGTAGGCTTATTGGGCTATGGAGAAATGCAGTGCAGGAAAAGAAAGGACTCTGCGAATTTGTAGTGGGTTTACATGGCAAGGTTTTGGTAGCAGGGGGCCATAGGGGTGGCTTCTGTGAGAAGGATCTAGAAGCTGCCCCACGTTTGGTAAGGGCGCCACTGTTGACCAGAGCTGAGCCAATAAGTGATGTTGTTTTGCGCCTCTTTTGTGAGAGCATATTTAAGACAGGGAAAAAAAAAGCTGCACCACACAGCATCTGGGAGAGTGAGAGGAGTGAGGAACAGCCTTGCAGGTGCCAAGGTCAGTGAAGAAGGAGGGGGAGAGGTGCTCCTGGCACCAGAGCAGAAGTCCCCTGCGGCCTGTGGTGAAGACCATGGGGAAGCAGGCTGTCCCCCTGCAGCCCATGGAGTACCATGGTGGAGCAGGGTTACACCCTGCAGCCCGCGGAGGAGACTACGATGGAGCAAGTGGACCTGCATTGACAGAGACTGTGGCCTGTGGAAGACCCCTGCTGGAACAGATTCCGGGCCAGACCTGCAGCCCATGGAGAGGAGACCACACAGGAGCAGGTGACCTGGCAGGAGCTGCTGCCTGTGGGGGATCCAGGCTGGAGCAGTGTGCTCCCAAGGGATAGACCCCGTGGTATGGACCCATATTTGGAGCAGTTCTTGAAGAGCTACTGCCTGTGAGAAGCCCATGAAGGATCAGTTCATCAAGGACTGTATCCCATGGGAGGGACCCCACAGCACAGGGGACAAGAGTGACTGAGAATTAGCGGCAGAGAAGAAGCACTGTAGACTGACCATAACTCCCATTCCCCTGTTCCCCCGCGCTGCTCGGGGGGAGGAGGTGGAAGAGGGCAGATGGGGGGGATGGTGCTTTTGGTTTCTTTCCTTTGTTTCTCGCTTCTCTAGCTCGTTAGTAATAGGCAATAAATCTTACTATCTCCCTATGCTGAGTCTGTTTTGCCTGTCACAATAATTATTGCACAATCTCACCATCCTTATCCCAACCCTTGAGCCCCTTTCATCGTATTTTCTCCCCGTTCCTCTTTGAGGAGTGGGAGTGAGAGAGAGGTTGTGGTGGAGCTCGGCCGCCCACCCGAGTAAAACCAACACAAAATTAAATTTACTTAATTCCTAACCATAAAAAGAGAGAGCGCTTTTTAAAACTTTGAGTGTTTAAGTAAAAGTTTTTTTTCATATTCTCAATATATGACTTTTTTCCAGGTAAATGTTTTCACCATATGTAAAATTACACAATGTTGGAATTTATTAGAAATACAGTTGTGCATATATATGCAAATCTTTAAATGGGGTTCTTCTACTCCTAAACAAACCGAAAAAAAAAAAATTCAAAAAGGGTTGAACAAAAAATATGGAATTTTACAAACATTTGACTAAATCATTTTGAATAGATTATGCCTTGCTATCTGCACAAGGTACTTTGGTGAATTTCTTACTTGATACAAAAATAAAATTGTATTTGCAAATTGGAAAAAATATATTCATATTAAGAGCAGTTCTCTGTATTTGGAAATTCATTTAATTCCCATGAGCACCGATACGAGTTGGTCTCAGAAACCTCTAAGCATTGAGTGCAGAATGATCTAGTGATGTGTAAAAAATGCATTGATTTACACTATATAAGAAACTCTGTTGAAAGGGGTTGATATGCTGAGATATTTCAGTTAAAAATGTCAAAGAATGATTTCAAGAACATCAGGGATGTGTTCTAAAAAATCCTGCAACCCATTTTAAAACATTTTTATAGGTCTTAAATGCTCAAATCTCATAAATTTTGAAGATTACTTTTTTTAGGGATACAGTCTAGTTATGTACTTTTTATTTATTTATTTATTCATAACAGGCTACAGAATCTTTTCTACCTCCTTCCTACTGAATTTACTTTAAAAACAAAAAATACTGGGAGCCTTCTACGTGGTCTGTCAGAACAACAGCAGGAGACCAATACTGTGATGGAAACATTTGAAAAATGATAAATACTTCTAGCCACTATGAGATTGAAAATAAATAGTCACCCCTGGTGAACAAAATTATTTCAAGTGTGGTCCTCCATGATTAGTACAGATCATCTCCTATTGTGCTATAAATCTTTCAAAATGGATTGCCACCACTTATTCCTGTTCAGAAACTGTTATCACTGTCACATTATATGATACTTAAAAAGGGCACATACAATAAAGAACACCAAACAGCAACCTGAAAATACTGACCAAATATGGAAATTATGAATTATTATGCATCAGCAATACAGTTGGTTTGAAAATGAGCCAAGAAGAATAATTATTTTGCTCTTCCAAAAGTACACAGAAGTTAAAAAAGAAACTGAAACAGAAATAGTCTTCAGCACAGATTAAATTATTAATAAGTCTATTTAGCTACTACACTGGTAAAAGGAGGGAAAAAACAAAAACAAAAAACAAAGAGCTATTGTTTCTAAATTTATTGCAGCTTCCCTGCAAATGCACATGAAAGAGGAATTCAGCAGTTACAAGACTTCAGAGTATTAATTCTATTTTAGACCATGTCCATAAAGGAATCAAGTTTCTAAACATGAACTCAAGTGTTCATCTACAGACTCAAACACTACTGTCCACAATGATGTCAGAAAAGTAAAATGACTTCATCAGTAAAGACAGAAAGAGAGTATAGAAAACAATATAAAACAATCTCAAATTACTTGGGCTAAAAACACCACTGGCAAAATAAAGTTTATTTCACAGAAGAATCACTTAGTTCTACTGATTTGAAGATTTAATCAATTACCTTGGATAATGTTTTCTCTCATGTTCCCAAATCCAAATATTTGAATGCAGAGGTGTCAAAAAGGTGTCTTTTTTTTTTTTTTTTTTTCTTAAACTCTTTTTTTGTTTGTTTGTTTGTTTTTCTATCAGGTTAGGTTTCAGGTTTCAGCTGAAATGATGGGCATGCAGAAACAGTTTTATCCTTTATACAAACATCTCACATCTCCAGATTTTGACAAGAAATTTCACAAAAAGCTGCTGTTCTGCTATTCCAGAAAGTGTACAATACTTCCAAAGTATAATACATTCTGTATGAGGACCTAAATAATCTTTGAAACATTAGCTAAACATATAAACTTATTGTGTCTTTCATAAACCTGGGAAACATTCTCAGATAATATTCCATTGAGCTCTTTATTATACAAAAGTACTTTATGAATCCATGAAACTGCTGTAAAATAAAGAAACTGGAATGCATATTGCTTTAGTTCATGATGCTAATGGAGTGTTGCAGGCTCCTTTCTGAGGAATCAACACTTACGTATTCTGCACAAAACAGCCAAAACATTTTTAAGTTTTGTATTTGCTTTTTAAACATCAGTCATCCTTTTTGTGGCTTCCACAAAAAACATTGCAGTGTCATTCTCTATGAGCACAGCAGCCATAGAGCTCTGTGAGAAGCTCTACACTCTATTTTATCACTCTACGATTTGCAAAGTGATGAATGTGTAGTAACTGTGAATCTACAAAGTTCAAAAGGTTAACATTTTCCATGTTAATTTTTTTACTTTAAATTCTATTTCTAGACAAATGCAAACAGTGACTTTGAAGTTTGCCAACATTTTAGAGTAACTGTGTAAGCAACTGCTTGATATCTCAGAAATCTGAAGTTTTCACTCTGTATGAGCACCTTCTACTCAACAGAGAATCAATATTTCTAAGTAATTGTTAAACATCTGTCCACTTCTTCAGCAAGGCTGTTATACTATGCATTGGTACATTGTATTTCTTAATTTATAATGCAAAAATGTCAGAAGTTCTAAATTTACTTTAAAAAAAAAAAAAAAAAAAAGCTCCAAGACCAAGCAATCATTATCATAAACATTTCTATTACTAGACCTCTGTAGCCTTAATGGTGGACATAAAAATTTCCAGTGTTCTTGGAATTGTTCAACTTCTTAGAGTAGTAAGTGAAAGTACACGCAAAATCATAGAAAACTATCAAATCATCACAGATCATTCATGTCACATATGTAGGACCCTCCCTAAAGCTCTTGAGTCCTGTGAGGTATTAATTTCTGAAGCTGAATTTGATGGTAAAGACTTGCTATTTGTCCTGGTTTCAGTTAGGACAGAGTTATTTTTCCTCCTAGTAGCTGGTAGAGTGCTATGTTTTGGATTAGGATGAGAAGAGTGTTGTGACGTTTTAATTGCTGCAGAGCAGTGCTTACACTAAGCCAAGGACTTTTCAGCTCCTCACTCTGTCCTGCCAGCGGGCAGGCTGGGGGGGCAGCAAGAGCTGGGAGGGGACGGCCCCAGGACAGCTGACCCAAACTGGCCAAAGGGGTATTCCATACCATCTGACGTTATGCTGAGCAATATATAGGGGTGGCTAGCCAGGGTGGGGGGCCGGCTCTCGGGGTTGGGCTGGGCATCGGTCAGCGGGTGGTGAACAATTGCATTGTGCATCACTTGTTTGTACATATTATTATTATTATTATTATTGTTATTATTATTTTCTATCTTAATAAACTGTCTTTATCTCAACCCACAGGCTTCACTTTCCCGTTTTCTCTCCCCCATCCCAGAGAGGGAGGTGGGAGGGTGAGCGAACGGCTGTGTGGTGTTTCGCTACCGGCCGGGTTAAACCACAACACTATTACATCCTGCAATTTTATAGCAAGCAAACAGTTTAACTGACCAATAAAAGTAATGCCACTTTAAGAATCCCCTTCCAAAACAAATAATTGAAATACTGAAGAGAAAAACAATTCCCTTCAGACTCTCTACTACCACCATATGCACATGCATGAATCTCACCATTATACCCCCTCCTATTAATCCTAACATTATATTCAGCACTACCACTTGAGCAGCCAAGCTGAAGTACAAAGTGCAAGATCTTCCAGCTTTTTTCCAATAAAAGCTTGGGAAAATAATAAACCAAAAGCCTAATTGTATAGACCACCTCTGTCTAAGGTTCTGTCTTAGAATTCCTCCCCATTACTTTTGGAAATCTGAATTAAAACATAGCTTCATTATCTGAGATATGATTGCTCTGCAATTTATCCTGAACACCTCATCTTATAATCTTAATAATTTGTATATTTCCATAATTACCTGTCTTTGGTTATACTTTTTGTTTGTTTGTTTTTTATTTCTCCCCCCTCATTTCTCACAAATAACAAAATTGCATGGCCTGGAAGCAAAACTTCTTCTTTTTCTTTTGTAAATACACAGCCTAGATTACATATCAAATCCTTTTTAACTGAATGCAAAAAAAGCTGAAGTCAATGATGAATTTGAACATCAAGTACCAACTCTCTGAACCCAGAAACAACCTGTCTGCTGTCTCCCTGACAGGATAGAATCATATACATTTAATTACATTGCAAATAGGAAAAAGAACAGATCATACTGTCATGATCGCCTCCCCAGAGATCTGTGTTGGGTCTCAGCAGAATAAAAATTTGAAAACCTTCAGATATTTGTAATTTTGTAATCAAAAGAGGTTTTCTTCCTTTATTCAGGCAAAATGAAAACCGAACTATTCACACCTCCAAAAAGAATGTCCATTTTCTTTTATATGTCTGTAATTTTCTAGTCTGGATTGTATTCATGTGTAAAGGAAGATTATACAAGAGAAAAGTATTTGCTAGTGAGAATTGCTTTACTGACTTTCAAGGGAAATTGGCCATGTATGAAGAAAATACTGGCATATTTTCACAGGCTGAATCACATTCAACTCAAATATGCATTTGTCTTTAAAAAGAACACCTAGAATTTTACAAACAGAGAATGATATATTCTCCCTTTTCTCCCTAACATCTTTAAAAAGTTTCATATGATCAATTTCCTGATTATTTGGGCCATTTAAACAGCAAAGCTTGCATATAAATTCAAAAATATAAACAAGGTTCAAAGCAGTATCTGGTACTGAACATGAAATGTAATGAATGTAAGAAATGTAGTACTCAAAAACACAACATGCTTCACTGACAGTCATGAACTGAATTGGAATTTTTGTCAAGTAACATCATCATACTCTTTCCATCAAGAGCATCTTCAAGTCACTTTTTTCAACTCTTCATTTTTTTATGCATATATATAAGTGCATATACATACATACAACTACATTACACAGAAAAAATATATCAAACCTTTACCTAAAATTTCAAAACATCTTTTAGCTTTTCAGTTATTTTATTGTCCACCAATTGTAATTTGTTCTGTGAAAGAACTGAGAGAGAAATATTACTGCCCATAACTGCTTATTCCTGCTTTCTCAAACCTCTGTCAGATGTTAGATCTACTCAGTGAACAGTTTCACTGTTCTTATGGGAAAACTTATCTATTCAGTAACTCAACTTTCATAGGTGAAGGGAACAAAACAATCAGCAACAGCAATCATGGACTCAATGTCTCCAATCAACAGAAACACTTATACCAGGTTGTGGTCTATTTCTCTTAGGTTCATATTTCAAATCTGTTGTTTGCTTCATCTATTTAGCTTGAAGACAATTAGGAGAATAATGTGTTTCTTTCCCTGTATTTGAAAAGTAGTTAGCACAACATGAATCAAAATCCTGAAACCACTGTTCTTTTTGTTCCTTGCCTGGACAATTGGATGGATATAATTTCAAAATCAGTTTTAATAGGCTTAGCTATCTGCTAAGTATCTATCTGCTAAATAGCTATCTGCTATCTGCTAAAGCTATCTGCTGTGATGTTGCATAACAGAGGTATATTATTTAAAAAACAATAATTAAAATATTTTTGAATAATATAATGAAATGAGATACATATTTTTAGGCTTTTCAATATATTTTTGCACTGTGGAATCAATGTTCAGATACATACTACTCTAGCAAGAACTTTCATCCCAAGGAAACCTTAGGGCATGCCGGGGCACAAAGATTATTCTTTGACCTGCTCTGATTTTGTTCACATAAACATAGAGATCAGGGATCAGCACAGACTGAATGACTGATTCTTCCCACTTTGCACACTCAAATCCTAGCACAAAAATAAGATGGATGTAAGACACAGCCAAAGAAACACTCTTTGTCAGAGCATAAAGAACTTTAACAGGTCATAGTTTAGAAGTACAGAAAGACAGATCCAAAAGGACTCTGAAGTATAGTAAACACTATTAATTGCTGTAAGAACATAAAAATGTAACTTACAATGATCTGTTTATATATTTATACCATGTATTGTGATTATCAATTTAAATTCCTGGGACAAAGCAAAGATATACATGCAGTCACCTTAGCAAATTTAATTTAAATCTAGATTATAGATAGTGCAGAATAGCACATTTTAAAAAATGAAGACAACTAATTTTTATCCTACTCTAATAATTTTTCACCTTTTTTTTTTTTTTTTTTTTTTACTTTGAAAATAGAACTGAAGTACAGACTAATATCACTCCAAATAAGTAGCAAAGTTGCACAGTAAAATTCCTCAACACCAGTTGGACTTAATTCTAATCCTTAACCCTGTAGAATATTATATGACTAATTTGTATATACATAAAAATACTAGTATAGTATCTCAGCAGATAATTGTCACTGTCTCACCCACGGTACATGCAGTACTTTAGCAAAGGAATCCAGAAAGTTAGAACACAACAAGAAGAATAATCTTTTAATTAAGTTCTGTAAATCAATATATTTTGTACTGTTGCTTGAAATAATATGTATGTCCATCTAGTTCACATTCATACACCCCTTAAGTAAGTATTGATTAAAAAACGCCTCTCTCTCTCTCTCTCTCTTCTGATAGTGTCTATGCTTAAAATTAAAATGTAATTTCTGGAAGCTCTGCTCACTAGAACTGGCAGATGCTCCATGGAAAATTGCCAGTAACTATTAACACATAATGAAGAATCAACCTGCTGGGGCACCTGGGATAAATTTAGTTTTTTCATTGCATTATTATTCCACTTGAGTGAGATAATATATTATAATTTTAGAGAATGTGACATATGGAACATTTATAAGACTTTGAAAAAATCATTTGAAACCCTTTACTTAAAACATTTATCACACGTTCCTGGTAGGGGAGTGGAAGAACTTTGACAGTGAGATTTTAGTGGGCCAATTTTCTTAATAGAAGATTCAAAGACATTTAGCTCAATGCATCTTCAACTATAAAGTTTCCAACACACTTATGTACATGCCTAACAAAATTATTGAACTACTCTGTTTTTTCAGTTTCAGTCTGTTCTCAAATTACTAGTTTAATGGTCAGTTTCAGAATCTATATCAAAATCTCTATCCCAGTCTTGTAATGCAAAGGAAGCCACAAATGCAGTTCTTGTGATTTACTTTGTGGAAGCCTGCAAAAGAGTCAGCCACCACTTGAAGACAGACAACTGCATGTTATGGATAGCAAAAGGGAGCTGCCATGTCTGTCTCTGAGTGTCCTGTATGAGGAGAAACCTAATCTGTACTCATTGAAAATATGCAAGGATTGTTTAATATAAGATGCAAGTTCTTCACTTCCACAGTATTCATGTAAAGAGCTTCTAATTTCCTCAGTGCTCCAGTTCAGCCACCTTCTTCTCCAGAGAATTAAACTCTTCTATTAGTGCCTGCATCACATATCCTCTGGGAAGATAATAATATGTATTGAAACAAGCTGAGAATCCCCTCAGGTCCTACGTATCTTCCTGCACCTTCAACTTAAACCTGTTAATTTTAGAAAGGGCATGATAGTTTATGATTTGATCAGAAACCATAAATCATTAAATCACCCTTTGATTAAGTGAGCAAGTTTACATTCCAATTGTTGTTCTCTGCTCATATTAACCTAGTTAGCAACAAGTGAGATCAACGTGTGTTTAAAGAAATTAAAAAAAAAAATAAAGCAAGCTGATCCAAAGTCTCAGTATTTTCAGCTGTGCTCATGTCTGACACAAACTTTTGTACACTATACTTGCTGTCCTTTGTTTGCCACCTGCTCTTGACAAGAAAAAGAATCACACTTTATTCAAGACCAAATTTAAAGCAATGTTCCATGTTGCTACTACTCTACTTTTGAAGCCAACACAATCACTTAAGTATTCATTTTTTTAAAAGAAATTTCTCCTTCCAATGGAGACTTCCTCCTGTAGTAATCATATAATGCATGGACACTCACAGGTTGTATATATTATTACCTTGAATATATATTCCTTTTGAATTTTGAATTGAATATATTACCTTGAATACCTGTAGTGATCAGCATACAATTGTGTTCAGAGAGTGAATCAGATGGTCTCCTGTACGGGAACCTTTGTAGTATGGAGAGGTCCTGAGGCCAAACTGGCAGTATTCAGTGTAATATCTTTACTTTATCTCCAGTCGGAGACACTGTCCGTCCCAATTTCTGCTTCTGTCAAGATTCCTTCTGTCTTGCTTCCTGCCTGAACAATTCTGAATCCCAGTTCTTACTCCTGTCTCCAGGTACAGCAGCCCAAATTCTTTCTCCCATGCAATCCTTAAATTAGTAGATAAAGCAGCTCAAGAAATACCTATAAAACAACAACAACTACAAAAAAAAAAAAAAAATCAAAATATATGCAACATTTTTGTTGCAAAATGGAAGGTATTTTAATATAATCCAATTTTTAGATGCTGGTATTACACAGGACAGACCATATTTCCATCATTCATTTTCCACTACATTCATTAACTAATTATATGAAAAGGATGTTGCATCCTATATAATTCAGTCTTCCAGGTAAATGCTCATAATTATACACTACATCCATCAGGATATGATTGTTCTATGACAGTAGCACAGTTAAAAAGAAAAAAAAAAAAAAAATCATGCCCCCTCCTCCCCCCCAGTACCCTAGAGGGATCATAGGGAACCACATAGTAACTAGTCTGTCACAGTTCTGACCCACACACATAATGGGGCTGCTGTGCCAAGGGAACAAAGTGAAACCCCAAACTGCACTTAGAGTTGCAGTAGAGGTCTCAGTACCTGTTGATTCTAATGATCTGTTTCTATTGCATCAAATTACCAGTTATGAGGCTATGGTTAAATCTATATCAAAGATCAACCGGGTTTATTGGTGAGAGAAATTATTGTTCCAAATACCAACTACACAATTTTGAAGTTGCTAATACTAGGATAGTATAATCTATTAATTTCTAAGGCCACAGAACTTTGAATACCAACTTTTACAAGTCTTTTCCTCATCCTTTCTCCTGCTTCAGAATAAAGTTCTAACCATTTTAGGTTGCTCTGAGCTGAGGAAGTCATGGCCACATAATTACCTGCATAATGGCTCCAGGTAAAACCAATCTGACCTATTGCTACCTATTCAGAATTTTTCCATTTGCAGATTTTTTACTAGTTACTTAGAACAGGTGATCGAGCTATTCCAAATTTGGCTGTAATACAAAAAAGCTTTCAGACATACTGGGATAAAGACGTAAAAGGAAACTGTAAACCACACCTTTATTTTTTTAATTGCTAAACTGTATTTTAAGGCTTGAGTATTTATAAGAGGTGCCGCAGTCTATAAAATAAATAAATAAATGCACAGCACCATAAAGCTTTGAAGAAAATAAATAAATAAATAAAGCTTTGCTAAAAAAATAACCACTGTGAGACTGAAAGTAAAAGCAGGCAATGAAAGCTGCATGAATACACTGTGTGAACAAGTGAAATCCAGTTTAAATTCTGAAGACCCAATGGACTCATAGCCTTTAAAATAACAGAACTGCTGATAAAAAAAATTGTGTGAAAAATAATCTTAATAACATAAGGCATGGTTAAAATATGTATACGCTTCTTATACTTAATTAGAAGACAAATATGAAAATTAGAAGACAAATATGGAAAGAAAATACAAAGGTAACATTTCAATTGAATGCTCAATGCACTTATTTTAAATCATTAAATGTATTTGAATTATATATATTTAATGAACGAGAAAAAATTGCTTCCATTGTATTTAATATTTCACAGCCCTCACAGAAAAGATGCTGTAAATAACTCAGAAATTTGCACTCAGGCCAGTAATGTCCCAGTTTGAGGTATTTCACTGAAGCAAAAGTGTCTCTCTGTGATCCACTCAGGCACTCAGAAAATGTGATTTTTTTGAGTAAATAAATAGTATCACTTAAACTAAAAGCAACTCTCCACATCAAAGAAGAAGAAAAATGGAACTCCAGCCTACCAGACACATATTTACATATCAAACTGTGGGCTCCAGTGTGTTGTGAATCCTGTTACAGTTCAAAAATTCGGACTTCACATTCTGAATGGTAGTGTGATCCTGATGTACACTCTGTGAATTAGTCTAGTCATTTGCTAGAACAGAAGTTGACACTTCAGAAAGATTATGTCTGAAAATGTGTGACAAAGCCACAGAGAATAGCTATTTACCATATATATGTAGATTTTATATAAATAGGGTCATTAACCAAATCTTATGAAGAAAGGTTGTTAACTGCTCTTTTTATATTATACTACGTAAGAATACCTGCTTAAAAATACTCATAAAGCCTGTCATAAAAATGTAAAAACAAAAGGAGACTTTTTTCCAAAAGGTCCTTTTTCCATAATGAACACATTTATATATTCTCTTTACTTAAGAGATTCTTTTGCTCAGCTTGTATTCATGGTCCTCTTGTCATGTTGCCCTCAAGAAAATATGCAAGAAGTTTTCAGTTCTCAGAATGTGGTGAAATTTCAAACAACCACATCCGACAACAGATCCAGTGCTTCAAAAGCTTAGTCTGAGGGGAAAACTAGCCAAGAAAAGCACTTGCCTCCAGGAATATTCATGAGGCAGGTAGAAATCAGAATGACACTCAGGTACCAACCAAATCATACTGACAGAGGAAAGCTGGGCAAAGGAAAAGAGTCACATCTTTCATTGACTAAAAAGATGCAAAAATGACCAATGAAAACTTCACTCATTTGTGAAATTAACAGAATCCATTTAATAGGAAATTACAACAACAATAATCAGGGTTATGCTTTTTCGTAACAGCAAAATATAAATGGAACACAAATATGTTGTGGAGTTGTATACCTACATTTTTTTCCATTATGAAACAATGTAATTTTTTGGATAATAACCGTATCTTTTTTTTTCTTTTTTTTCTTCTTTTTTTTTTCTTTTTTTTTTTCTTTTTTTAAATGTAAAATAAATAACCTCTAATTAACTGGATTTTTATACTCCCGTAGGTGAAAAACACAGTTATTTACTTTCTTTTAATGACAAATTGGAATATCAGTAGTTACAGTTCTCCAGCATCGCCAGTTCAATCTACTAGAAAACAAGCACACATTCAGAAGGGAAGACGGGCTCAATCTGTGATAAAAATGTCTCTATACATCTCAAACACTGGATGATTCATGGCTCATGCTGATTGATCAGATAGGATAACCCAACATTGACAATTTTGTCTCCCTTTCAAAGACAGTCATATACACAGCTAAGTATGACTCCACTAAAATTTTAATTCATAGTTCTGTATCTGCTAACTCAAACTCTTTACAGGCTCCAAGATGTGCAGACCCTTGATGTGGAATTGCCCTGTTCCTCACAGGGGTCTTCCAGTTTGTACTGAGGAATCAGGCATCCTATTTACTCCCATACTATTGTTCTTTTCTGCAGTCTCATAAAGTTTTTCAATCTGAACATGGCTGGCTGTTTTCAGGAACACACCTTGTTTTTTGTTTTTTGTTTTTCCTGAATACAGCTTCCTTGACACAGAAGACATAAGATAAATGAGATCTGCCTGTCTACTGCCCAGCCATATATTTCAAAAACCAATGCACATACATAGACACACATATGCATGTAAGTCAATTGTGAGGAAACATCTCTATTGCCTTTTACGTAGTCCAGATACTCTCCAGATACTAGTCATTTGAAAATGAACATATATTTAGACATTTTTCACATGCAAATACCTCGTATATTTCGAATGGATGCTTGAGAGTTGACTTTTCCTTTAATATGTCCTACAGTAGCAAAATTCAATAAAGTAACAATCCAGGCACA
The DNA here is from genome assembly GCA_011075105.1 of Heteronetta atricapilla. NCBI lineage: Eukaryota > Metazoa > Chordata > Aves > Anseriformes > Anatidae > Heteronetta > Heteronetta atricapilla. Next base: position 5,306,586 of record CM021734.1, read on the forward strand.
TTTTTTATTCCAGGAAATCTCTGTTGCGGATGCTCTTTCTTTTCTTTCCTGCCTTTTCTATTGATTGCCCCTTCCACAGTAACTAGAAGCCACATATCTCTTGGTATGATGCTAAAGCTTTGTTTTTGTGTTTTCTTATTTTTAATAGGCTAATTTTCTTTCTCAGAATGATTTTGCAAATTGTACAACATCCAATAAGACCAAGAATGGACTAAAAATTTGACAGTTTGTAGATTTTCTGTGCAATTATTAGGCACAAAGAGTTTGATCTAAATGAGTTCTGCATTTCCCCTTTATTTTCCTCCCTATCTCTTACTCACATGTAATACACATATGAAAAGAAAAAAGCCCAACAACAGTAAAAACGTTAAATCATTGTTTTCCTTTAGATTCTCAGTCCCTTGAGTGGTTCCCAGCCTGTGAATACTTCTTTATTCCTTTCATTCCAATTACTGTTTAACCATCAAATGAAATAACTAGCAAAGGCAGTAAGTTATGCAATGTATAGCATTCCCTTGGAAATATTAAGTAGATTTTATAGTATGATATTTGACAATGCTGAGAAACAGATAGAAGCAATTAACATCAAATTGTTACTTTTCTCCAAAGGAAAATATTTGTTTAATTCAACGATTCAAATGAAAAGAGAAATTTAATTAACAAGTGTTTTGTAACTGTCTGTCCAGATTAACAAAAGCACAAATATATCTCTCTGAAGTCCTATTCAGTATTAATGTGGAATGTAGGGAAGGCAGTTGAAGAACATGGCACATGATGACAACCCTTACCTTCCTCATATTCCATTAAAATACTATGACACAAGCTTTTTAAGCTTCATAGACTATGAACAGCATTGCTTTTGAATAAACACATAACTATCTGAAAAGAAGGAAATTAAAATATTCATTTTCCTACCTTAGACTTACTTAGACATACTTAGACTGCAAATTTAACATTTGCTTGGTTTGCAACAGGCCATGCAACCATTTATTTTGTCCAATCACCAGCTCTGAAGTAAAATAGTATAAACTGGGATTTTAACCAAGACAAGGTAGCCAGATCAGGACTATTAAAAAAATCCTAGCTCCTGTGACACTAAAAAGTATGGTGGCAAGAACAGTAAGCTCTTGTGTTAATCTGCAATGGAAAAACCAGCTCTACCAAACTTTCTGTTGCAGGTGGTCATCCCTGATCACTCAGGGAATACGATCCCTGATCACGCAGGGAACATTTGACTAATATTAGACAAAAACTGTTTGGAAAGAATGATGAATGTGCACTTTAACTGGCACTGTTTTTCTTCACTGCTGAGCAGGCCAAATTACATTCAACACAATCTCAAAAGTGCTGAGGGGGATTTGTGATCTACTAACAGTTTTGGTCATCTGTGGTGAGTCAGTTATATTCTGTTAGTCATATTAGCTAAATAGCTGTTCACAATCGTCCAGACATGATCTGATGCATGAAGGAAATCATGCTTATTCTTTAGGCTGTGATTCACAGAAATAATTTGTTAGCGTGGAACCCTGCCACATGAAGAGTATTGTCATTGACAATGGACATTGTTCATCAATGAAGGAAATGCAGCACCTTTTACAACATCTTTTAAAATTAGGAACCCAAATCTAACAGGTGTGACAGTAGCTAGCTAGTCCTTCCATTTTTGCTTTTTCATTTTGTGCTGTCACTTATTTGTATTTACAGAAAATATCTAATTAATTTAGAGTGAATGTTCTTTGTGGGGCTGCATTTTCTTACACAACAAATAACAAAGCAGAGACAAGTAGAAAAGCTACAAAGGGAGAAAGCAAAACAGAAATAGATTAAGAATCTTAGAATTCTTGTGTACTGAGAGAACAAAGAATGAAAGTTGATTTAATTTAAGGAATGGGGTTTCTACAGATAATTCAGAACTACCAAGTACACAAAGATCTTTTTCAATGAGAGTACTGGAGTATTCATCCAGGGCTTAATAATTCCAAATCCTACTGTATTTGAAAATTTATTTGAAGCAGGAAGCTTATTGCAATTAGATAATATAATACAGGAAAAAAAAAAAAAAAAAAAAAAAAAAAAAAAAAAAACAGGAATACATTAAAGAGCTGGTTCAGTTACAACTGCAGCTGCTTCCTGTAAATTCCATCTATTGAATAATAAAATTATTGGGCAATTAAAAGCAATTGCCACTTCTGTTTTCCTACTGATAAACATTATAAAAACCCTCAGAATCACTGCTTTTTCCTGTTTATAGCAAAGCTCATCATCATCACCATCTAGCAAACTATTCTGTGTAGGTCGTAGTGGATTTGCAATGTAAGCTTAAAAAAGAGATGTAACAGAACCAGCTGGTTTCTGGTTACCTTTAAAAAACAACTAATCCATACTGCTAAACCATACTATAACAAATATGCTACTTTACTGAGTAAGTTTGCAGTACCTGCATGGCGTAAGTTTTTAAAGCAATCTGTTGTCCAAATATGGTGCCAGATTCAGTGTTTGAATGTGCTTAACCACAACTATTAAGCTGCTTAGGGGGACAACTTTCCACTTCCAACAAGACAACTTTTATTTCATAATATGTAAAATCTGAAGAAATCATATAATGGCTCAACATACCTTGCCAGTATATACTGGACTGTGTAGCCTTGCAGCCCAGTAAGAATAGAATTGTTATCACTTGTTGCAGGCCACAGGCTCCATGGTGCCTTTGTAAGGCCTCACAAATGAGGCCTGTCAGGTTTTGTTTGAACTTCACTTGGCCAGCCTGGAGCTTTCTTTTACCTTGCTTGGTCATACAGGCATTTACCTAAAGACCAGTGGCCTATGCCTAATCTACTCTATTTCTCTCTCTATAAATATATAAAATACAGAGATCAATATCAAGTAGTTATGCTGTATAGAATGAAATATTTATTATTCTAACTTTAAAATGAAGTGAGATGAATGTATATGAATGTAGGCATGATGTGACTGCAGATGCCTCAAAAGTGGAGATGTGAGACAGTGTATAAGGAATGTGTATGGACTTAAAAGAGAAGGGGTTGAGGATTACAATGGAGACCAAGGCAATTGGCCAATAGTCAAACAGGACACGGGCACTATTTTAAGACTAACAAAGAACAGACATCTAGTGTATGTGAGACACTCCATATACAGTAAATTCAAATGTAATCTTAGAATAGCTTGGGTTGGAAGGGACCTTAAAGATCATCTAACTCCAGTCCCCCAAAGAGGTTTAATAAAGACTTTGCAGATTGATAATGAAAGACCAAGGCAAAGACTTCTAGAAAACATAACGAAATAGCAGACCTCATAGCAAAAAGTCTATGTGTGATGGCTAGCACTTTATGCTGAGATGGAACAGAGCAGCATTTTCACAGGCTAGTAAGAAGTGTATTACTTACTTGACAGAATACATGCCAGATAACACTGATCAGCTATCATCAGCTCAGTAACAAGACCACTTCATCAGCCATGGGTTCTGTCACAATGCACATTATAAATTGTGTCACCTGCACTGGCTTGAAAGCTAATTTAAAATTTATTAGTACTGGACAAAAATAGAAAACCTTTGTATAAAAGTTTCAGTGTATAGAAAAGACTTTATTTCCCCTTCCATTCCAGACTGCATTGCATGCTTAAAATTTTGAACAATATTTTCAGCTCTTTAGTCTAAGGACTTTACAATTTTTCTCCATAATCTCTTTCTGTTCTATCTACCAAAATGTAAAAAGTGATAATCACACAGAACTGTAGGGGTTGGACGAGACCTCAAAAGATCATTGGGTCCAACCCCCCTGCAAAGCAGGATCCTCAGAGCAGGCTGCCTAGGTAGGCGTCCAGATGGGCCTTGAATATCTCCAGAGAAGGAGACTCCACAACCTCTCTAGGCAGCCTGTTCCAGTGCTCCGTCACCCTCACTGTGAAGTTCTTTTGCATGTCGGTGCAGAACTTCCTGTGTTCTATTTTGCGGCTGTTGCCCCTTGTCCTATCCCCACAAGCCACTGAGAAGAGGTTAGCTACATCCTTCTGTCTCCCACCCCTCAGATATTTATAGACATTGATAAGATCCCTCCTCAGTCTCCTCCAGGCTGAACAGACCCAGGTCTCTCAGCTTGTCCTCATAGGAAAGATGCTCCAGGCCCTGTATAATCTTTGGGCCCTCCACTGGACTCTTTCCAGGAGATCCCCGTCTTTTTTGTACCGGGGAGCCCAGAACTGGACACAGTACTCCAGGTGAGGCCTGACCAAGGCAGAGTAGAGGGGGAGGATCACCTTTCTTGACCTGCAGGCCACGCTCCTTTTAATGCACACCAGGATCCCATTAGCCCTCTTGGCCACTAGGGCACGCTGCTGGCTGATGGTCAACCTGTTGTCCACCAGGACCCCCAGGTCCTCCGCAGAGCTCCTCTCCAGCATGTCATTCCCCAGCCTGTACTGATACTTCTGGTTGTTCCTTCCCAGGTGCAGGACTCTACACTTGCTCTTATTAAACTGCATCTGGTTTCTTCCTGCCCATCTCTCCAGCCAGTCCAGGTCTCGCTGAATGGCAGCACATCTTTCTGGCGTATTGGCCACACCTTTGTGTCATCAGCAGTACTTGCTGAGGGCAGACACTATTCCCTCATCAAGGTCTCAATGAAGATATTGAACAAGACTGGACCCAGCACCGACCCCTGGGGAACTAGGGTCACAGGCCTCCAGCCAGACTCTGCTCCACCAATCACCACCCTCTGAGCTCAGACAGTCAGACAGTTCTCAACCCACCTCGCTGTCCACTCATCTATCCCACACTTTCTCAGTTTTGCTAGCAGGATGTCATGGGAGACAGTATTGAAAGCCTCGCTATCCTACCTTGAGGATAGTCAAGGTAGATGACATCCACTGCTCTCCCCCCATCAATCCAGCTGGTGATGCCATCATAGAAGGCAACGAGGTTGGTCGAGCATGAATTCCCCTTGGTGAATCCATGCTGACTACTCCTCATAACATTCTTCTCTTCCAATTGCTTGGAGATGGCATCCAGAATAAGCTGCTCCAACACCTTTCCAGGGACAGAGGTGAGACTGACTGTCCTGTAGTTTCCCGGATCCTCCTTCCTGCCCTTCTTGAAGACCGGAGTGACATTGGCTATCCTCCAGTCTTTAGGCACCTCATCCATTCTCCAGGACCTTTCAAAGATGATAGACAGCGGCTTGGCAACCACATCTGCCAGCTCCCTTAGCACACGCAGATGCATCCCATCGGGACCCATGGATTTGTGTGTGTTGAGCCCACTCAGACGCTCCCAAACCACTGATAAGAAATAAAGAGTTGTAGTAGAGAAGATGGATAACACTTATAATCACAGTGGGTTTAGTCTAAGTTTAATGACCAACAAATTCATCAAGGTAAATGGAGAGCAGAAGCAATCTAAAAGGTTTGAGGTGATATTTAATTGAGCATAATATTTAAAAAAAAAAAATACAGAGAGTTTTTGGGAGACCAATGGACCAAGACTGGCTGTTTATGGGGGGTGATCCACTGTGAAAATTTCAAGGATATTTACTCTCTACTCTGGCTATTACACACTACCAAACTTTAATGTTCAGTATACACAAACATAAAGAAACAGAAGATTTAGGTCTTAAAACAGAAGATATGGAATTTTCTCTGCTAGTCTTAACAGTTAAAAATCCATAGAACAACTTATATACTAAAATATATTGGATAGATAATAAAAGCTGTCTTTTAGCAATGTTAAGAGGCAGATTCTTGCTCTGTACTTCATTACTTCCTAGCAGGAACTATTGTTTTGAATGGGAAGAGAAGGGCATCCATCACACAATAGCTGCTGTTGCTTCTTTATCAGAAAAGAGTTTGAAAAACTGTGATATCACCTATCTTTAAGGTTACTTCTCCTTCATACTTCTAACGTCCTTATGCAGTAAACTGTACATTTCCAGGTCAATGAAGGATTAATGTTGTGGTGTTTGTCTTGTTTTGCTTTTAAATATAAAAGGTATTCTGAATCTCCACTCCCAAATTTAAGATTCGGATCAGACAGTCACAAAGGGACTAACACAGGATGGACTAATGTTAGAAAATATGGAAAACAATAACAGTGAAGAGAGAAGTACATACTATAGCAATGACCATAGACCATCGAGGTGACTTATTTCTGTACACCACAAATAAATGTTATTACTACATTGTCCATTTCAAAGCATCAACTCTTATCATTATATACAGATAATTTGCTAAAACAGACCACATAAAAGTGTTGTGAATACCACTGAATGTTACAGTCCCTTTAAAAAGCAACATTTAATTTTATTATGTTAATGTGTTAAATGGAAAAATGGGAGGAGACAATCAAATACTCATTGCATTCAAAAAGCTTCAATTATCTTTATATGGGTAAGAAGCTATTATTGATTTCAGTGGTGCTATTCAAATTCTATTTAAGCAATAAAACACTCAGAATCTTAGAATCATAGAATCATAGAATATCCCGAGTTGGAAGGGACCCATAAGGATCATCAAGTCCAACTCCTGGCACCTAGGTCTACTTTTTTGTTTGTTTTTAACTGAAAGGGGATAATGCATTCTACTGATGCAATCCAGTACTTTACACTGTTCAAGTTTAGAGCAGAGACTGGTGCCTTCTTTCTGACACAGAAATCTCTCCAACTTTGATCTTTTTAACTGAATGAAGCTTAAAACAGTTCATTTTTACTCTTCCAAATACTCTGGGTAGAAACGGTATTACTGTATACTCTACAGCTTGTCACCAATTCAGGACATGGGTCGGACTGCATCTAGATGTGCAAGTGTTTCCAAAAGCAAAGCCACTTTCATAGATGCAAATGCAGTGTTGGCTAACTTCTAAGGAAATTCAATGGCACACAAAATATCACAAAGGGGAAAAAAAAAAAAAAAAAAAAAAAAAAAAAAGCCGAACTTCTAATAACTCTATACAGATCTTTACCATATGATCAAAATTTCTCATTTCAACATTGTAGTTAATTAAAATGAATGATTTTACTTAAAATCCATCTTTTATACAATTTCAAACTGCTAGGAACTTAAAGCAAGAGAAAAAAATGTTCATTCATAGTTTAGAAGACCAAAGCTAGGCTTAGAAAGAAAATCTGATACAAATACAGGATTGCTTGCAGAATTTCTTTGGTGTCTCCTGACAGCCTACTTGATTACAGTCCTTTTCCTCAGTCAGAACACTACAACACTCCCAAATGGTTGAGTGACTGTAATCAATCTGCTTTGTGTTCACCAAAACAAAAAACAACAAAAAAGTGTAAAATTGGGCTGTAGATTTTTATTAATCTCTAGTACACAGAGGCATATATATATATATTGAAGCTGATAATACTTAAATCATTGTGCAGAGCACAGTATCAGAATTAAAACTGCAGAGAAAATATAAGATTTCTAAGATCACCTTGGAAATCTTGACCATTACCACAAGAAGAACAACTATCCACTTTGCACAGAATATTGTTCTGCGGAGGAAGATGCATTAGGAAGCATAGTTTAAAACAGACTATTTATAACCTGTTATATTGAATTTAGACATGAAGCTCATTTTGAAGTCTGGCCACTTCCAAAGTCTAGGCAAAAACTCACATCCCCTGCAAGCTCTGTTCAGATGGACAATTGCACCTGAATCAGCTCTTTCTGAGGTAAGAATATTGTTATAAATTTCTGTGACGTGGTCCTCTAGAGGACAAACACAGTGAGTGGTGACAGGATTACACTTTATCAGGAGCATCTACACACTGTATTTGCCTTATCAGGTTTATCTGTTGTATCTCATGTTAAGATGAATTGCCAAGTGTTTTCTGTTTGTTTTTTTAAAATGTGTGCAGTGAAAACATACTATGGATTTTTTAATTAGAATTAGTATGCATATATATTTTTTCCCTCTACCTCCAAAGTCCCCTACCTTTGTAATGTAGCAGCTCTTATAATTTCTACACAATTTTCAACATGATGGATAATATGTTGACCTGCAGTTTATTTGATAAAATCAAATGCTTTCATGAGAATATTAATGTTAGGGAGGCACCATCGTACCTTACTTACCACCACAGTAAATCAGCAGACACTCATGCTTAGCTGAACTACTCTTTTAGCAGTGCTGAATGCTCTTGTGAAGCTCTCCGTGCCTTCTGAATCCTCCATCTTGGATAATCAGCTGCCACAAGTTACTATTTGCTTATTTGATATTCAATAAATCTATACTGTGGAGTTTGTAATTGTCCCAATACATGCTACACTTTGTCTGACTGCCTGTAAATAACTCTGTTGTCAATACCAAACACAGCAACAGCTGTATGTATGCAGTTGGTTTGATGTGAAAAATTAAAAATCAATGTGTTATATCCTCCCCGTAGGCACCTTGCAGATACCACCCAACAGAATTGATTAACTCCTATACGACAAATAACAAAACCAATCAGAAAATGTATGGAATGTCACAGTACAGCTCCACGTTTAAATGTAGTGGCAAAGACAATGCAAAAATAAACTAAAATAAAGCTTAAATATGACTAATGAATGAGGGCAACAGCCCATGTCTATGTAATGGTTTATTATCACCCCACAAATAGAACATGTAGAAATACACACAACGTACATATTTCACTTATCCTAAATATCAAAAATATAACTATACCTTGCAGCATCTGACACATTTTTCAGCCTACATATACATTTTATTCTATCAAGTTAGAATAATTTCCTATTATTCTACTCATAGATAATAATTTTAGATTAGAGATTTTGTAACCTTCAAGGAATATTCCCAAAATAGTATATGAAACAAAGTGAAAATACAGTAAAATTAGCATAAGACAAACTTAATTGTGACACTTTCAGCATTCCTAATTCTAGGACTTCTAATTTCAGAAATTCTAATTCTAGGACTCATTTCATTTCAGTCAAAGTTTCCTTATTGACTGTATGTACATCCTTATAGTTAAGTAATAACAGCCACTTCCAAAGGAGGAAAGCAATGAAGAAATCCAGAAGCAAAAGTCAAAACAAAAACAAAACAACCCCCCCCCCCCCCCCAAAAGGAAGGAAAAAATGTTTCTTATTTTAATTTGGTCTCATATTTTAGGATACTTTCATAAAATATAAAATAACTATCAGAATAATATAGTTTGCATAGGAGGTGGGACTGGTAACAACAAATGCTTCTCAGTAACTAGGAGTACTTTCAAACAAATAAAAAGGTCACAGCTGTTTTTAAGGACAAAAGTAATAGCCTTCTCCAAAAATTTTAGATATACAAATAAAGTTCAGAAAAACAAACAAACAAGCAAACATTTTTTTATTACGCAATTATCAAAGAACATTTCAGATAGAAATCAAGTGTGGCGCACTTCAAAAAAAAAAATAGAAGAAACAGTATATTTTGTAATTCTCACAGCAACTTTGCAAATTAATAATGCCATATAATCCTGATATAGTGGGTAGTGTCCCTGCCTATGGCAGGGCGGTTGGAACTAGATGATCCTTGAGGTCCCTTCCAATCAAGGGCATTTTATGATGATTTTATGATGATAATATTGCAGGCCCTCACTCATTTGTACAGTAATTCACTGAACAACATGCTTCTGAAGTAGAAATGGTTACATCCAGCTTTGTTTTTACCTGTTTTATACTTGGGTAATTGGTACTGGGCCATAAAATTTCTATCTGGCCAGCTTCTTTTTCTGTTTCAAGCAACCCAGTGATTAGCTAAGTCTCTCATCTTCAGCCCTCCTGTATTATTGCTTACTCAACTGAAAACCATTCTGTCTTTAATAGAAGCATTTGACAACCAAGCACTAACTCTACGACATGTCAGGGTTGGTGTTGGCGCAGAGTATAGCACCATGAAAACACAGCATAGTGCAAGAGCGTGATGAAAGTGAACCTGGCCTGGAGAAGTCAAAACTACATTCTTGCTGAGGTCTGCTGCAGCCTCTTACATACAAATGTTGCCCCTACCCCTGCTCAGGACACAGCACGCTATTAAATGTAACAGTAAAGGCTTTCTAATTCTAGACAACCATTTTAAAACTGCAGCTAAAATATACTGCTATATTTTAACAAAAGTAAAAAATGCCACTACTTTACTTCTGTGCAGAATCTCCTTGAGGAAAAAACTAACCTATAATTCTATACAATACATATATTTGTTATGTAAAAATACAAGTGGAAATCCCCACATGGTCTGTGTAGCAAGCTGCCTAATGAATAGCGAGAGCTCTTTAATGTTAATGAAAAAATCCTGTCTAACTCTTCTAGCGATACCATGTTTTGCTATGCGACTATCACCTGTTCAATTGCCACAATTCCCTCATCAAAAAGAACAGCTGAGCTTGTCAGCAGTCCAGTTGCAATGTCAGAGATTAGCTGAACTGCTCCCATTAGAGTTAATGGAGTTATCTGCTAAATTGCTACATGTTGGGTTGTCAAGTTTTTCTTAAGCGATAATACCCTTGCAAGCTTCCAGTTACCAAAGGTTTAAAATGAATGGTCTGTTTTTTGTTGTTGTTGTTGCTGGTGTTTTATTTATTTTTTTTCTTCTTGTGTTAGACAGAATGAAGTCTTTCCTTTGATCTTTTAAAAATCTCACATCTATTTCCAATAATTAAAAAAATAATAATAATAATAATAAGGGCTCAGTAATATTCTGATGACATACAAATAGCACAAAATCATATTCTATCTTTTGGTGACTTGATGGAGAATTTTGCTAGTAGAATATACAAAACTATGAGAAGAGGTTCTCTAGATGTCTCTATGCCACATGCACATATGAATCAACTCCTACTGACATTTTAGCTATTCTGTACAAAAGAAGAAAGCAGCAGGCTTTGGATGAATTAGCATATTTTCTTCCTGATAAGGAAGAAAATGGAGTCTTACATTCTCATTGTGATTCTACAGAAATTACACTTTTCCTACTAACTTTAAACTTCTACTAACCATATGTTTTTACTAGTCTACTTTTCTACTAGTCCATCTGTTTTTACCGAATTTGACTATGAAATCTCTATATGCCTATCATAATTACATACTGATTTCGAACATATTCTTGCTTGTGCAAATATTTAACTGGAGCTCAGTGGGGCAATCTTGTTATGTTAATTAGTGGTTTTGATAGCAAGGACAACTCGTTACGATAGCAAGGATAACAGACTTTTAAGAACATCCACAAGTTTTCTTTTCTAGGTTTCAAAAAATCAGTTACCAGTGCAGTAAACAGAGAAAATAATATGAAATTGTGTCTATGGCAACCATATTATCCTTCTCTAGTTTGCATCTAGTCTGTTTTTTTCAGTAGATTGTAGAATTCACACTTATTTTTACTCTCATAGACCAATTAAAACCTCTCTCTGAACTATGCTATTATTTCGGAATTGCTACTCACTACTGAGCTGGATCTGTGAATTCTAATCTAAAATGGAAAAAAGCAATTTTTTCAAGAGGAAAGCAAACAAACAAACAACAACAACAAACATCTTAGATGAGCAAATTACTTCCTAGAAAGTTTCTGCTATTGTTGCTACTTGGCATAAATTCCATTATAGCTGGAGGAAGTTCTGTAGAGAGTGACAAAAAGATGGTAAGACAGAAAAAGAATGAAGTTGTTCACTAACTTGCAGTAAGTCAAAGACTGGGGGAAAATGTCATAGTGCAAGGTTTTTGAGTATGAGCCCACAAATTTAAGAAATCAGAATATATATATATATATATGCAAGTATTTTAGTGATGTGGGCTGAAACCCTCTCAGGTATTGATTTGACTCCTCCCAGTTCTACTTAAGTCATTGCTGTAAGCAATTAGGATGTGAATTTGCCTTAGTAATAATCATCTCATTAATGGTATCATGTCTCTAATTTCTCTATAGAGATGTTTTCCTCATACACACACATATACACACACATTCTTTACAGAATGCAAGAAATCACGTGTGAAGTACAGAGGACTTACTATGCACTGACAGGGCTGAGGCTAGTTTGTGAATACAAAGCATTTTTAACACATTATATGTATGTTCACGAATCAGCCGTGTAGCATGATGCCATGGATTTGTGGCTGCTGGATAAGCCACATATATTTAAATGCACTGCACAACATACAAATATACATACATATTCCTAAGAAATCCTACTTAGACATGTGCCTCTAAGAACTGATAGCATTATTTTGGAAAGTATACTGACCTGAAATTTTTCCTTTAAGTATAACGATGACTGGCTTACTATTTTCATTTAAGGTAAAATTTTTCAATTAAGGTAAAAAGAGTATGAATTTAGCAATAATACTAATATCCAGTCTATACAAAGTCTATACATTTTATAACGGCTTAGTATTCATTAGGAATGATGCAGTATAGTCAGGACTGTAGATTTCAGCCTCTGATTTTTTATTTATTCTTGTCTAAAGAGAGGTAGACGTTACTTATGAAGTAATCATTTTTTTCAGAAGACAAAGTATCATTATCTATGTTTCCTTCTACTAATATAAATGTAATTGCTATTTTAAATCAAGCATGGTTTGTTTGATTTTAGCCAGCAAAGTGCCATTGGAGCTAGCTAAATTGATCTGGATCCAGGGATGAAAAGCTGTCATCTTTAATATCCATATTTATTGCCTCGATACTGGAAGCGATAGCATTATGGTAACATACAGCAGATATAGGATATATTAAAAACCTTAGTTGTTTTTCAGATCATATTTCTTTCTATCTATCAAAGAGGCTTCTAACACCGGTATTTAGGATTATGAAAATAAGAATTTGATTTAATAAATAAAATGAATTTAAAAGGAGTGCTTGCTGGTTACTACAGGACTGCAAGAATGCATTATTTTCATACAGTAATTCAATGGCATAATGCTACCAACCTGCCACCGAAATTTTTAACTTTTCATAAACATTCACTATCTATTTGCATGGAGATACTGATTTCTCAAACTTGTTTTCTCCAAGGAATTTTCTTGAGACCTTTACTGGCTTTTTTTTTTTTTTTTTTCTCCATGATGTGAGCTCTGCACACTCCAGTTGAGCTTGATATATCTACCCCTGTAGAAATATTATTATGTCAATTATTGTCTGAAGGAGGGGACAGAACAAGAATCAATGATTTTATTAGCTTTAACCCCCCAACTCTTGTATCTTTTCTATCCCCTTAGAAACAGGACAACTTTTTTTCACTTCAGTGTTTTAAAACATATCCTCTGTCTCTTGGCCCATAAACCATACAGAGAATTAAATCTTTGCTAATAAGTCTCCTCAGAATTTTCAATGCTTAATAAAAAATAATGACAATTAAAATTGTTGTAATACTCACACTCCAATCCCCTGCCTACCTCTTTCCTCTCCTGGGTACTGTTTTAAAATGTGTTTCTTATCCTAGGCTTCCTTTTACATTCCTTAATGAGAGGCAGACTAGTCTCTTAACTGTCCTCCACATAAATGGATTAAGTTTCACATGAAGAGAGATCCCCAGGTATGTGTTAGAAAAGCTGTAAGCAGTTGTGTGAGATGAGAGTAGAAATGTAATTCACCCACCCTTGACAGCAAAAGCACCAACTCTCCACAGCATTTATTTTGACTCCCAATGAAAAGACCCTTTTAACTTATCGCATCTTTTATTCAGCAACTCATTTTCTGCTAAGCATTAAAAGTCAGTAGAGTGTGAGGATTTGTTCCAAGGCTTGCTGAGATATTACCTACACAAAGGAGATGCAGACCATTTCTGCTGACTAAAGCCATTGGGATTGTTTGAAATTCCAATGCATCTTATCCCAACACATCACAAAGATGCCTCTTGTCTCCTCTCTTTCTTAGTCCTTCCTCAGGTTCCGCTTAAATATGAGACAAAACTTTTTTACGGTGAGGGTGACAGAGCACTGGAACAGGCTGCCCAGTGGGGTTATGGAGTCTCCTTCTCTGGAGACATTCAAAACCCACCTATACACGTTCCAGTGTGACATGATTTAGGGATTCCTGCTCCAGCATGGGGATTGGACTAGATGGTATTTCAAGGTCCCTTCCAAACCCTAACATTCTGTGATTCTGTGATCTTACTTTGCTATATAATTTTATGCACCTTTTATTCATTATACTGTAACTTTAAACTATAATAACTGTTAAAAACAGGTGATATAATTTATCTAAACTATTGTTTCTGTCTCCAAGAAAATGTTTCATTTTAACTGGTATAAATTTACATTACTATTCAACATACTATTCTCAGGCAAAAATGATCAAGGGTGAAGTATGAGTTTAAGATGACCAAATATTATTTAAGGATGTTCATTATTAGATAAGGCCTCTCAAATGCATGGCCTACAGAAATAGTACTCAAACTTATACTTTACTTTTGGAGTCCTTCATCAATGACAACACTACTTCTGCCTGTACAGGCAATGAGCTCACGTAATTGCAATGTAATTAGAACAATATAATCAGAACTTTTTTTCTAAGTATATTTATGGTATCCTGGACAAAGATATTGCAGGTTTACATGCTTATGGATATATTTACATTATATGAGGGGAAAATAAGAGATTATCTTCCCTCTTGAACATTCAAACTAATGAATCAATTCTCTGTAACAGATTAAATCAACTCTCACTGACTCATGGTTTTGCAAGCTCAAATGGGAATGTTTCCATTCTCTCTCTCTCACAGTATCACTGCTTAAAATGAACAAAAAATAGAATTATCATATATTATTACTATAGTATTACAAAAACATGCCCACATATATCAGTGAAACTTTCAGATGTAATGTTTTGCTTTTCCAAAGCAGGACAATATTTATAACCAAAAAAGAACAACATGCAGAAGTAATGGTATAAGCGCAGACTTATACCAGCAAAGCACAGTGTAGACCTCCATTGGCAATAGGATAACAGAAGCACATAATAGCACAGCCACCTGGAACAATGCACTGTTCTACAGAAACACTACCTTTTGTTTAAAAGGAGGGCAACCATACCAGTGGGGCATTGCCGTCAAGCTAGCAAGTGTATGAGTTACACAGCTTAGCTGACCTACAATAATGTTGTCTGTACTGGCATTCACTAGCAGAGAGCTTCAAGCTCTGCAAGCTCATGTTGCCTCATGTCTCTCACCAAAGACTGTCCAGGCCATGAAGGTATTTCTGTGGTAGGTGGTAGGTACTTAAGTTTTGGACACAAACAGGATTTCAAGCATATTTCTTTTCTTTGTTTTTTATCAAGTACTCCTGTGGCTGTCCATTTAAATATTGCCTATTGCAAAATTATTTCCTGAGCATCCTTGCAGATTGCAAAAATAGACAGCCATCTTAGAGCTGAGAACTTCATGCAGAAAGCCAAGCTCCTGAAACATTTGTGAATCTGGGCATTCATGTCAGGAAGTTCCATGGAAACTGTCCTGTGCCATAAACTTATCTGAAACACAGACTTTAGTGGAAATAAAAAATAAAAAATAAAAAAATAAAAAAAGAGGATGACTCATTCCTTGTGCATACTGATGACAAAATGTCAGTGTTCCTTAATGTATTATACTAGAAAGAATTTCAGCCTGATGCATACACATTAACAGATAGCTGATCTTAAAAATAACCTTGAAAAATAATCACGTTAATCATGTTTTATTTTTCTTGTGTATTCTGATCACTAAAAAGCACCTTAAAAATTTTATCTTATATTGCAGAGATGAGGAAAACATGCCTTCAGTGGTATTTGATTGCTTCTTGGTAGGTAATTATTTGTTCAAACAAAATAAGCCAAATTTACTTTTCAATCCTCTGCTGCCATCTGTTGGCAAACAGAAGACAGTGAAAATAAGCATTTTTTGACATGAAACAATAGTAGCTAAAAATGAAATGCTTGATTGCATTACATGAAATACATAACTACATGTGATTATAGTTGGATAATTGGTTCTACTGTATTTTTCCTCTATTACAATCTTAGATTACAAAAAGGGTGAGACATCCTGGAAATTAACAATCTCCAAATTCCCAAATCACATAACACTTAAAGAGATATTCTCTATAATGGGGTGGGGAAGGGGAAATCCACCAAACAAATAAAGAGAAAGATCAAGTTTAAAAAAGCCTGAAAATACAGACAGTATCTTTTCTTTTTTCTCTGAAGCTTCATGGCCAGCCTGTATTCATTCCAAAGGGAGTGAGCTACTCTATTTCTTTTTCAAGTTATCTATGTTTTTGTAAGCCCAGACAATAGACTTTAAAGCACAAAATCTAGCCAATCCAGGTAGACTCGCAGGTGGATTATTTATTTATTTGTTATCATTATGCTGAGTTTGACAGAAATATAGCTTGTTCCATCTTTTCTTTCATGAATTCAGAATCTGATCTAAATGAACAAGAACCATGGATTAGGTTTAAAACAATATGAGTCACACTGTTATAAACTGCTTAGAATCAACACTGTAAAATAGCTCTAAAGATAATTCAATTAGTGGTGAAAAGAATGCCAGTGTAGCAGAAGTCACTTGCAATAACTGCAGATAGAGGGCATAAATGATACAGCTGTTCTCTGATTTCAAGCACATGAAGTAACCATTAATGATTTAAAGACAGTCAGAAGATAAAGAAGGAATAGCTTCTATTAACTTCTATTTCAGGTGAGAATACAAACATCTGTGTTTTACTTAGATGGATAAAATACAGATTGAGCCCAGAGAAGCTAAATGAAACAGTTAATGTTGATGCTTGACCTCTGAAAACAGTCCTACTCTTTGGTAATATTTTTTTGTTTGTTAATAAAAAAATATTGACTACTTTAAGTTATTAAAATAATCACAAATCTTAGAAATATTAGGAATGAAAGCAGATGTCTTCCAAGTGCTAGCATTTCAGATTTAGACATTTTCTAAGGCACAGCTTGAAAGATACATTAAGGGTAAATTGAAAGAGACAAAGGATTGGGTCAATTGGTTCAATTAGAATAATCTGCTTAGTAAGTTTTTACAGTAACCTCAAGTAAAAGTTGTGTTGAGATCAAGATTTTGCACAGCCAGCAAGTCCTTTTGTCCTCTAAAATACCATCTGTTGGATTCAGCAAAACACAAAAACAAGAACTCCATTGTCAGCAAGGAACTATACATTTTGGTTTAGTTTTTATTAACTTCAAAAGAACAAATTCCTCCGAGGCAACAAAAAATAAGAGAAGACTCTCCAGGTAGAAATCCCAGTTGATATTAGTTCTGAAGTCCATAAATACCCAGTATATCCAGGTTGGCATGAATTCCAGTACAAAATAAATAAATAAATAAATAATAATAAAAAAATCCAATAGTCCAATCTTACAAAACAGGAAAAGTTTTCAGACAATATACTTGTTTGTAGTTCATATGGCTAATCATCATCAATTGATATAGCCTACTTTATCCCACGTCAGCTAATAATTTATCTACCCAAATAGCGTATCACCACGATACCCTTGTATTTACCCTAAATCTTAAGAAAAACATTCTGGAATAGAATATTTTATTCTTTTTTTTTTTTTTTTATCATGTCATTTTTTATTCTTTTTTTTTTTTTATTATGTCATGGGTATGCTTTTCTTAATGAGAAATCTACTCTCAAAGGAACATACATAATAATCTATTATTGTGTAAAGGTGTCTTTTCACATGGAAAAAAAATAGATGTAAAAACACTAGATGTTCAAGATGTTCATATCTTGTACATTACAGCATTATGGACATAATAATACCTTATTTTTTACTTATTCTTTTAAAGTGAAGAAGGAAACATCAGCCTTTCTAGTAGATTTTTTGTGTGTATGCGGAAGGTGGAAACTGAAGCTATGTACTATAAAACTATCTACAGGCCAACTTACCAGTGACATACTAGATGTCTTTTGACTTCTGAAACCATGTTTACCATATTCTTTTCTAATGACCAACACAAAATAGCATGTTACTCTTACAAAAGAGTAACAAATGATAAATTGCCATGATTCCATTTATTGTATATAATATACCTTTAAAATCCAAGTCGCCCCCCTTTTTCAAATACATTTCTAAGAAAAATGTCAGACTGTTTTTATAAATAGTTTTAGTTGTCTTTTATGCTCTACTTTTTATCTTTCAGCTAGAACACAGAGAACAAGGTACTCTACTATTCTTTTAACTGACACCAGATGGCACTGCAAAAGATGAGCCAGGATAAATACTATGGACTCAGTACTTCCTGCTTTTAAGCCAGTCTTTAATTCTAGCATTCAACTGCTTTTTGAAAGTATGAAATGCACCATATTCAGGTTTAATATATAAAGCTACAAACAATTTTGACAAAGCAAGGTGGAGAATTAAAATCAAAACACTGAAGCAAATGAAGGCATCTGGAAAACCCTAACTGAAAGACATATTCATATTCTGAAGATGTTCTAATCTAAATCTAATCTGATTTAGATTTTATTCAAGGAAAGTAACATTTATTTTAATTTTATAATATTTATAACTTTCTATTGTGTTCTGTCAGCATTACACAGAAATGTCTAGATTTATATATACATATAAATATATTACTTTTTTTAATGCATACAAGAAAACAGAATCATTGCTAACAGTGTAGATCTGAGATACGAATACCTGGCATTTATTGTTTCGGGAGATTTGCTGTTTAAATTTAATTTAACTTCCATTTTCCACTTTATTGCCTAAGTTAAACTTTCAGTAATCTACCTGGATGCCAGGAAAATAGCAAAAACAAAGAGCTGGATGGGCATGTTTGTTCACACAATTATAATGTGGGGTCTATGCAGATTATTAACACAGAAACATAAATTTAAAAAAAAAAAAAAAAAGAGAGAGAGAGAGAGACTGAACTAAGAATCACTTCAAAAACCAGCAAAGGTGTCAAAATCCATATATTGCTCACATATAGCCTTATCTCCTCTAATATCCTATAAGCATAAACTTTTACCTAAAACAATTATTGTCTTTATTGCCATTATTGTCATCAGAGAAAAGCTCTATCAAATGCCAGTATAGATGGCGTACTTAACTGTTACCACATTAAAAGTGTAGAACATAAACTACATAAAGTGTTTGAGTTTGATAGAACCTGAGAAAGCTGCTTTGCTGTAGAGATGATAAAAGACAATTTTCAAACACAGGGTAGCAACAGTAGAAGTTACAGGATGCATAGGGATGAAGTCATCTGGCCTCTAAGAGGCTGACCAAATAAATTTTGTCATAATATCTTGATTTTAAATTGCAAACTACAGGAAATATTACAAAATATTTTGTGGCATTGAAATATGATAACATTTTTCTGTTTTTTTAATTTCCTATTATTTTATTATTTTTTTTTCCTGAGAAGTCTGGCTGTTGCAGCAGATCTGAATGATGATGTGAGGTGAGTGACACAGCTGAGCAATAAGTAACTTGCAGGAGTTGCATTAAGATACTAATTTGATTTATTTCTTTAAGACTGCTCAAAGGTATAATTATTATCACTCATATTGGCACATGTAAGCCTTTAGCAATGTTTTCATTAAAGTGTTACATAATCTGTCACTGGACTTTTCTTCCTCCTCCATTGGGTCAAAGACTAGTTTAGTTCTTAATACTTTCTACTATAAATAAAGAATTTTATTACTGCCCACAAGGAATTCCCACTTTGTGAAACAAAATTAAAATAAGACTGTTACAAATGTCTATATATCAGTAATACTTTAAAAGTATGCATCTTAACAACCTCTCCATTTCTCATAAATTCACTATCTGCTCTCTCAAGGCAATTTCAATATATTCAGCAGAAAAATAATTTTATTACTGTGAAACACAGTTCACTTTTTTTTTTTTTTTTTTTGTTTTGTTTAACCATTCTACTACTTTGACAGCATAATTGCAAGAAAAACAAGACTGACTACACAACATGCATCCAAGCTGTAACTTTAAAAAGTAAATTTGCCATTAGGAGGTATTATCCTCTCTAAACTTGTAGTGCTTTACCATTCCACAAATAATCAGAATTAGTGGAATGGGAATATATCATTTGAATATTGATTATTGTGTCTTAAGGATCACTACAGCCATGGCCGACCAAGTCATTTTTGAAATGAAATAAGTATTCTTTCCTCGATATAAGGGGTTACAAGAGACTAAAAATGTCCAGATATACATATGGCACATATTCTTGTGCTTGCCTAAAGTATGTTTTAGACATTAGTCAAAAAAGTCAAAAATGATTAAATATTTTATGAGCTCTATGCAAATTGGTTCAGCCATGAACTAGATGAGTGCACACAGTTTGCAAATAGAAATAATTACAACCAGATAACACAACCACAGAGAAAAGATGAGAAACAAACGTTCCACTGCCCTAATAACAAAACTTTTGAGAAAAAATCATTAAACTTTATCCCCATTAATACAATACCAGTCTACTATGCTCTACAGACTACTGGAAAATAAAATAAAATAAAATAAAAAATAATAATAAAAAAAAAGAATTAGAGACATCTTCAAGGCTGATTATACAAAATGATCATATGAAAATGCTGACTAAGAAAGGTGAACTGACAGATGAGTTTAACTAACTTTAAAAGAAAAGAGAGACAGAGAAGAAAATAAAAGTAAATAAAAGTAATCCTTTTTCTCATTGTAGGAAATCTTAGGTCAGATGCTTGCCCTTATAGGCCATTATTTTTCTTAAAGGTTAAGATATTTTGATAGTCAGACACATGTCCTTGATGTAATTGAAGTAGAAAAATGCATCACAGCATTGCAGCAGTATTAGAACTTCTCATATAACTGGAGAAAATGAGAAAAAAAAAAAATCTAACTTTTTCTATTCTGCATGTGGTACCAATGTAGTGCCAATTACCTCAAAAAATATGGGGCCACTGACAAACCTAATCTTCATATTGCCATCTTCACCACTACCAAAGAATGTGATTAACACTTCAGAATGTTATGCTATGGTTTTCTTCCAGAAAAAAAAACTTGAGACACCCTATTTTTCCCATCAGAAATTCTGCGAAAGATAACAAATTACACTTTGAGGTACATAAAGGTGCCTATCTTTAAGCTATACAACAATAGCTTCAACTTGCCAGACGTTAACTGGGAGTGCCACACGGCAGACACGAGCAAGTCCAGGAGGTTCATGAAGCACCTAGATGATAACTTCTTGGTGCAGGTGCTAACGGAGCCAACTAGGAAAGGTGCCCTCCTAGACCTATTGCTAGAAAACAGAGAGGGCCTGGTGGGAGATGTGGTGATTGGTGGCCGCCTCGGTCATAGCGACCATGAAGTGGTTGAGTTCAAAATTTACGGCGACAGAAGGAAAAGTGCCACCAAAACCTTATCCCTAGATATGGGAAAGGCGGACTTCAGGCTGCTCAGGGAACTAGTCAGCAAGGTCCCCTGGGAAGCTGCTCTTGAAGGCCTCGATGTCCACCAGTGCTGGTCATTCTTTAAGCGATGCCTCCTAGAAGCACAAGAACAGGCAGTTCCTAAATATCGCAAGTCAGGCAGGCGGGGCAGGAGGCCGGCGTGGCTGACCAGGAACGTTCTAATGGAGATTAGGTGGAAACAGAGAGTCTTTCGCTACTGGAAGGAGGGCCAGGTGACATGGAAAGAATACAGGGATGCTGTTCGTGTTTGTAGGAAGAAAATTCGTGTGGCTAAAGCACACCTAGAGTTGAAGCTGGCTGTGTCTGTGAGAGATAATAAAAAGGGTTTTTTTAGATATGTGAATGGAAAAAGGAGAACTAAAGAATACATAGGGCCGCTCCTTGATAGGGAAGGTCTCCTCACAGACAATGACATAGGCAAAGCAGAGACGCTTAACGCCTTCTTTGCCTCTGTCTTCAATGCCGATGATGGGCTTCGGGACCCAGGGTGCCCTGAGCTGGAGGACCGGGACGGTGGGGATGACAAACTCCCAACTGACCCTGAACGTGTGCGGGATTTGCTACTCCACCTGGATCCCTACAAGTCCATGGGTCCGGATGGGATTCATCCCCGGGTGCTGAAAGAGCTGGCGGACGTCATCGCGGAACCTCTCTCAATTATTTTTCAACTATCCTGGGAGTCTGGAGAGGTCCCTGTAGACTGGAAGCTGGCAAATGTTGTGCCGATTTTCAAAAAGGGTCAGAAAGAAGACCCTAGCAATTACAGGCCTGTCAGTCTCACGTCAGTGCCTGGTAAAATCATGGAGAAGATGGTTCTCAAACTTATTGAGGCGCACCTGGGGGACAAAGCAGTCATTGGTCCCAGCCAGCATGGGTTTGTGAAGGGTAGGTCCTGCCTAACTAACCTGATTTCCTTTTATGATAAGATCACCCGTATGGTGGACCAAGGGAAACCAGCTGATGTGATTTTTTTGGACTTCAGCAAGGCATTTGACACGGTTTCCCATAGGATCCTACTGGACAAAATGTCCACCATACAGCTAAATAAAAACATCATCCGATGGGTGAGCAATTGGCTAACGGGCAGGGCCCAAAGGGTTATGGTGAATGGGGCTGCGTCAGGCTGGTGGGCGGTCACCAGTGGGGTCCCTCAAGGCTCCATTTTAGGGCCGGTACTTTTCAATATTTTTATAAACGATCTGGATGTAGGAATAGAAGGTATTTTGAGCAAGTTTGCTGATGACACCAAACTTGGAGGAGTTGTGGACTCGGATGAGGGTGGAAAGGCCTTGCAGAGGGATCTGGATAGGTTGGAGAGCTGGGCGATCACCAACCGCATGAAGTTCAATAAGAGTAAGTGCCGGGTCCTGCACCTGGGACGGGGAAACCCTGGCTGCACGTACAAACTGGGCGATGAGACGCTGGAGAGCAGCCTAGAAGAGAGGGATCTGGGGGTCCTGGTAGACAGCAAGTTGAATATGAGCCAGCAGTGTGCCCTGGCAGCCAGGAGGGCCAACTGTGTCCTGGGGTGCATCAAGCACGGCATCGCTAGTAGGTCGAGGGAGGTGATTGTCCCGCTCTACTCTGCGCTGGTGCGACCTCACCTTGAGTACTGTGTGCAGTTCTGGGCACCACAGTATAAAAAGGACGTGAAACTGTTGGAGAGTGTCCAGAGGAGGGCTACGAAGATGGTGAAAGGCCTGGAGGGGAAGACATACGAGGAACGGCTGAGGGCACTGGGCCTGTTCAGCCTGAAGAAGAGGAGGCTGAGGGGAGACCTCATCGCAGTCTACAACTTCCTCGTAAGAGGGTGTCGAGAGGCAGGAGACCTTTTCTGCATTAACACCAGTGACAGGACCCGCGGGAACGGGGTTAAGCTGAGGCAGGGGAAGTTTAGGCTTGACATCAGGAGGGGGTTCTTCACAGAGAGAGTGGTTGCACACTGGAACAGGCTCCCCAGGGAAGTGGTCACTGCACCGAGCCTGACTGAGTTTAAGAAGCGATTGGACTGTGCACTTAGTCACATGGTCTGAACTTCTGGGTAGACCTGTGCGGTGTCAAGAGTTGGACTTGATGATCCTTAAGGGTCCCTTCCAACTCAGGATATTCTATGATTCTATGAATTTAAATACAGTCAATTACAAATTCTCCCTGCCTTTTAGAAGATCACTTAAGTAACAACGACCATAATGGGCACACTCACAGTGTTGGTATTGAAAACATCAAGACAGAGAGATTAACTTTCTAATAGATAATGAAGAATACTAAGTAGATCACAATAAATGACAAAACATGAAAACATTACTTTAACAGGGATCTGGGGCAAGGATGTTCAGTGGTACAACCATAACAGCTGCTTTAGCTCATAGGAAAATAAAATATCAGATTTTCTACCAAACTCAACACCACTAGATTTCGAAATTGCCATGGATTTATGGGCTTCAATATTTGATGGAACATTTAGGTTGAAGAACTTTTATACTATCTTCATAACACTTCAAAAATTAAATATTAATCAGAAACACATCCTAAAGGTTGTGCTTCTACCAAGCCTTTCAAAGTTTTTTCTTTATCAAATCCTCAAGGGACTGGAAGTCTGATTTAATATCCAAAAAGGGATAACCCCATTTTTTAAGCAGCAGCATTTCCTTCTGCCCCTTGTCAAAAGTATGATACTTCTAAATTTAAAAACATAAACTTGATACAATCTCTATTGTCTGGCAGGTTGGAAGGTTGCAGGAAGTTTGAAAAATTATGCATGTATTTTACTAACATGTAAGAAAAAGGAGGAACAAAGGGAACTTAATTTTTTTGTTATCACTAGAGGATAATCTACACATGTATGTAAAGTATTTTACTGGAAAAAACATTTTCTAATGTTTCACTTATTTCATCCATTAAAATCACAGAATATTAGGGATTGGAAGGGACCTTGAAAGACCATCTAGTCCAATCCCCCTGCTAGAGCACAACCACCTAAATCATGTCACACAGGAACACGTGTGACATGATTTAGGACCCTCGGCACCTGTGGATGCACCCCATGAGGACCCATGGACTTGTGGATGTCCAGCTTGCTTAATCGGTCCTTAACCCAGCCCTCATCAACCATGGCAAACTCCTCCTTTACTCCAACTTCGGGGCCTCAGGGGTATAAGGCTCCTCAGGAGAGCTTCTAGTATTATAGACTGAAACAAAGAAGGCATTCAGTAATGCCGCCTTCTCTTTATCTTCTGTCACCAAGGCACCCACCTCATTCATTAGTGGGCTTATGTTGTCCCTAATGTTAGTCTTTTCTGCGATGTATCTGAAGAAGCCCTTTCTGTTGTCACTGACCCCTCTTGCAAGGTTTAGTTTTAGGGAGGCCTTAGCTTTCCTAGTTGCCTCCCTACATTCTCTGACAACAGCTTTATATTCCTCCAAAATGGCCAGCCCCTCCTTCCATTATCTGTATCTAGACACTCCTCTTCCACTTGAGTTTGCCCAGCAATTCCCTGTTTAACCATGCAGGTCTCCTGGCTCTCTTTCCTGACTTCCCTCCTGTTGGGATGCTCTGATCTTGAGCTTGGAAGAAGCAGTCCTTGAACACTAACAAGCTGTCTTGGTCTCCTTTTCCTTCAAGTACTTTGTCCAGTGGGATTTTCCCTAGAAAATGCTTGAAAAGTCCAAAGTCAGCCCTACTGAAGTCCAGGGTTGCAATTCTGCTTGATACTCTGTTCCTGCCACAGATGATCCTAAACTCCACCAACTTGTGGTCGCTGCAACCAAGGCTGCCCTCACCGCTTCAACTAGTCCCTCCTTGTTAGTGAGGACAATATCTAGCAGCACTCCTCTCCTACTTGGCACATCCACCATTTGCATCAGGAAGTTATCATCAATTCACTGAAGGAATCTCCTGGACTGTGGATGGCTGGCTAAGGAGGCCTTCCAGCAAATGTCAGGGTAGTTAAAATCCCCCACAATAACCAGGGCCTGTGTTCACCAAGCTGCTATCAGCTGCCTGTAGAAGGCCTCATCAACTTCCTCATCCTGATCTGGCAGCCTGTAATAGACACCAACAACAGTATCCCCCATACCAGCCTGCCTCTTAATTCTCACCTACAGACTCTCAACTCACTCCTCATCTGCCCCTGGACAGTACTCAATACAATGTAGTTGCTTTTTCACATAAAGAGCAACTCTACCACCTCGCCTTGCTGGCCTGCCTTTCCTGAGCAGGACATACCCATCCACGACCACATTCCAGTCATGTGAGCTGTCCCACCATGTCTCTGTAATTGCCACTAGATGGTCTAGTCTCTCACTCGTCTCCTGACTGAACATGGATTTCTAACTCCTCTTGCTTATTCCCCATGCTATGGGCATTGGTGTACAGGCACTTCAGGGATCGAGCTGTGCATACCAATTTCACCCTAGTGGGGTGGGAGGTACCCCCTCATATTGAGCTAGAACTTCCTGTGCTTCAGTTTGTGCCTGTTACATCTCATCCTATCACTGGGCACAACTGAAAAGACACCAGCTCCATTCTCTTGACACCCTCCCCTTAGGTATTTATATACATTAATGAGGTCTCCCCTCAGTCTTTTCCAGGCTAAACAGGCTCCGTTCTTTTGGTCTGTCTGAAAGACAGAATGGAAAAAAAAAATCTTGTTTGAATGTGTAGCATTTATATAACATAAAACAAGTCACACTGTTTATCACACATTTAACAATAACATTTGACATCAACACTAGGTAATAAAATATTTAATAAAATAAAAACATTTCTAGTGCTTACTTGAAAGCAATTGTGAATTCTTGTAAGAAAAAGTACACACCAGCTGTAAATCTATTTGAAGACCTCATTCCCAATGGTAAATTATCATGCAAGGTGTGCGTGGCAGATGGTAATCAGAAGGCCTTTTAACAAGTCAACTAACCAGTCTGTTAGTTTCTTAAGTCTCCAGACAATACAGGTGGCAAAATATCCCCATTTCTGAAATCTGCTCTGGCAGCCTTTTCCCCTGTCAACAAAGCTACACTCGTGAACATTTCTCACCCGGTAACGTAGTTGTGAAACAAATCTGTTGAACTGGTAAAACAGACTGATTTATTAGTCAGGCAATGGAGGTTGGAGTTCACATACAGTGATAAAAGTTGGAACCACATACTGGACTCAGAACACTTATTTTCAGAAGCATGAATAGAAATAAGTGCTATGTTATGAAATACAACTGATGAACTGTGGAATGATAGCAAGTGCAGCCCTCAGATCATTTTGCTTATGGAACAGTGGAGTTAAATACAGAGGCAAATCAGAACAGCTAAAGTGGTACTTAGCTCATTCCCAACAGATTTCAACAATTGCTAAGAAATTAGGATTGATCTCCTTCATCTGATTTTCCTTAATTTGTTAAAGGACAGGTAGAACTCAAGGAACTTAAACTATATATAATGATTCAATAAGATGGTGCAGAAAAGGCTTCAGTTAATTTCATTTCTATGGTAATTATAGAAATAGTCACATGGTGCTACAGAGCACAACCCCTTTCAAGCTTATTTCTTGAAAAATATTTTTTTCACAGTGTCACAGACCTTCCTTTGAATATGTAGCATTTACTTAAAACAAGACACACTATCAACATACCTTAACTACAGGTATTAAATGCAGTATAAAATCATGCTGCTATGCAGTACTCTCCCAGAAACTGCCTTGTACATAAGGAGACAACAGATTCCACTAATTAAATTTGAAAAAAAAATACATGTTTATCCTAAATAACCTGTTGACCTACACGGCAGTAATAACATGCACTAATGACAGCTCTGAACGTCAAATACATATTTCTGATTCCTAAAGCACAGAACAGTTAATGAGAAATTGAGCAATGCAACCATTATGTATTTCACCTCCCAGTTTCTTTACAGAAGCTTGCAGAGCACCAAGAAAAAGTAGTTCAGAAAATACTTCTTCCTTATTATTTGATCTAAACCCCAGCCAAAATAATTTCTGTACCAGTTCATCAGCACATACTGTGACAATAATATTAGTCATGAATGGATTTGGTAGAACAGATAACTGCAAAAAGGAGTAAATTTTACTGCAGAAGAAGACATTCTGCCACCTGCACAGATCTACTAGCATCCATTATATATGGTAGTTTCTCCATCTCTTTAAAGAAAATATATATATATATATATATATTTAGATAAAAGATTATGTATTGATATTTTCATGAATCTTTTTTTCAGTTGTTTTATGTTCTTTCAAATGGTTGCATTTTTTTTCTTTTTAATGCTTAAATATATGCATTTTCCATACTTAATGTTAACAGTGACATACATGTTAATCTATTCACACAACTCTTGATTTCTATTTAAAACAACTACATAGGGCTAAACAACATTCTGAGAAGAAGAACTCATTTTATAAATCTTGTGGAAGTTTGACAGAAGTACTGTCCTGAAATCTCTGGTATTACTACATAATCAAGCAATTACATCCAAATAGACTGCCATGCCTACACTAGACATGGTAAAAACCACATTCAACATGCACATATCAGCACTGACCTCACCTTTCTTTGAGGTATCTGGAATTAAGTAGTGAAAGGAGATTTACTGCTCTTGCAAATTCACAGCATTTGCACTTCAGTGTCTTACACAGAAATTTAGGATCTGAGACAGGTTCTGCTACTTGGAAATATGTGCTCATATCCTTTTTCCTTTTTTCTAGGAGCTTAGAATCTTACTTTACTCAGTTAATACTTTCTTCAGGGCAAGATGCCTCTCTAAAAGCAAACAGGTGAATCCTTTGTAGTTATCAGATCAAGAGAAGAGATAGCATTGACAAGCTCAGGAGTAAGGACAGACCAATTATGTTTTTGTGTGTGTGTGTTGGTGGTTTCTTTCTTTCTTTCTTTCTTTCTTTCTTTCTTTCTTTCTTTCTTTCTTTCTTTCTTTCTTTCTTTCTTTCTTTCTTTCTTTCTTTTTCTTTCTTTTTCTTTCTTTCTTTTTCTTTCTTTTTCTTTCTTTCTTTTTCTTCCTTCCTTCCTTCCTTCCTTCCTTCCTTCCTTCCTTCCTTCCTTATCAGTTTCTACTGTGCTAGAGAAGAGATTTTTGAGTCCAGTTCTCTTATGTTAAAATATGCAAGGAGTAGAAAATAAATAGAGGGGGCAGGCAGACATTGATTGCCAGATAGCTTTTTCCTGGATTTTGAGATTAGCATGGATGTGCCTGTACTGCTTGATAGGAGACTGCAAGCAGAAAGAACCCAGAAGAACAAAATCTACAAACAGTAGGATTAAAGTGCTGTGTGCTGTTAGCACTATAAAATATTTGAATAATCCTTCCAAAGTTGTAAAGGAGAAAGAACTAATTAGATTTCTTAGAGGATCAGCGTGTCTGGAAATTCTCTTTCAAAAATACTATTAAACAAAATGAAGGCACAGGTTTCAGGGGAGGGGGGAAGGGTGGTAGTTGGAGGGTTATAGGGTTTTTGTTTTTAATTTTCTTAAAGTACAATTCACCTAAAAAAATACAATGTTATATATATATACACAATACAATATTTATCTTGTTGCTGACTGTAAATATAACACTAAACTTTCTGCAGTCACTTCTAAAATCAAACAGTCAGGTACACCAGATTAATGCCTCCAGGCCCCCCAGATTTAACATACACTAAGAAACCATGCATGCAGTCCCCATTCCCAGGAGAATAAAGTGGGAGAGAGGAAGCTCAACAGGTCAGTTCCAAACTAGTAGCAGAATCAGAGACACATTCTTACCCAAGATCAATCTGACTTCTTATTTTAGGTCTCAAAGAAATAATAAACAAATTGCAACAGGTTACATCAAACAGGTTACAAACATAAGATAATGAAAACCATGCTCACAGTCACAGTTCTCTAATATTAAATCAAGTAGATCTAAAAATTTTTATCCTGAACAAATCAGAACAATAGGATTTGGACTATGCTAGTTTACACAGTAAAATATATTACCATTGTTGTACTGCCAATGGCTTTTGTAATTACCAAGACAATCCAATTTTTGCTTTAGTGTGCAGGCTTGTTTGCTCCACTCAATTGGAGATCATCAAAATTACTTACAATACACTGTCTACCAAAGCATGACAGAATTAGGCTGCTACAACCAATTAATTGAACTTAATAAAGCTTTTAAACTATTTTTGTTTATTACCAGTCCATTGGGGTTAATGATGTAGTCCTTCTTGGCTAGGGGGAATAATATATTTAAAAAAAAAAAAAATAGATTTTCAGTGTGTTAAGACAGACCAATAACTCTCCCTAATGGGCAAATAATAAATTATTCTTCAAAACCAATACTTAAAACATTATTTGTGTTCTCTAGTAAAACCTTCTGGCCATGTACAGTTGTGTATATACACAGTCAGCTTATAGGCGAGATCACATATTATTAACAATAATTGCTGATTTATTTCTCACCAAATATGTACTAATTCAAATTAGTATTTGTAAATAAATCTGTTGTCTTTTTATAGTGATCAATCTGATCGTCATTATATAGTTCTATATAATATATCTGATCGTCAAATATAGTTCTATAAATTTTTATGCCATAATACTTCATTGCAGTTGATTAGCCACAGCCAAAAATAGGTGATAAAGGCCTTACTAACAGTGTCAATGCAATTAACATTCAGCTATTCAAATGAAGTCACACCATGTTCATATGAATGAATAAATGCTTATAAATCCTGATGAAATTGCTCCTCTCCTTTCTACTTTCTTAAAATAAAGAATATATTTAGTACTTTTATTTTTTTTTAATTGCACAATAATGGTCAGGAAAAATGCCATTCTCTAATTCTCTATTCCTTAACATCTATATATATGTTTCTACATGCTAAAGAACCTCCATTCTACTTCTGGAATGAGTAAGATAGTTGCAAACATTAAAGAGCTAAGCCTGAGCCCATCTGGGAGTCTATGCATCTCAATTCAGAATGAGAATTGTTATTAATATCTCAAGTTTTGCTAAAAATACATCTTCAACAAGGGATAAATAGCCCAAAAGGGATGGCTCCAATGACAGCTTCTTCAATTGGTGTCCAACAGGAACTGCTGATTGAATGATTCAGTGATATTTATTTCCATGCTCTGTGAAGAGCATGACTTCAGGCAGTCACCAAAAAGACATTTTTGCCCAGAATTACAGCCCTTTAACTATTTTTATGGGCTTTATGGTTGCAAAACATTGCCTGCCAAATCAATCTAAAAAAAATCCTGCATGGTAGGATTAGTCAAAGTTTAAAAAATCCACTGTCATTTCTCATTTTGTTTTTATTCAGTGCTCTGTTGTGCTTAAACTGAACTGAAAAACACTAATGAGATCAACTTCAATAATAAAGACCATAGGCAACAAGTAAAGTTAAGGAAGAAACAAGCTTTTGGTTTTAAGACTATGTTTTTGAGAGTTGAGAATACATTTTTTTTCTGTTCCTTCATCCCAGACTATCCCAGACTATGCCACGACAGCTGGAATAAAGGTGTCCAAACTATATTTATTCAACTATTGCAATAATAGAAGATGCAGACACATTCAAATGGGATACTTTTATAACTTCTAATTATAATCTTTTCTACAATAGCTATTTCTAGATAGTAATATGCGACCTATTCTCTGAGTAGGCACATTCAATCCATAGTACAAATCCACTCTGCATACAGATAACCTGTAGTATAGTCAGTCAGCAAGCAGACACTTCTAGCTCTTTGCCCCCCAAAAAACTGAGCTGGAAAAACAGAGCTGGAACCTCCCCAAACCATTTCAAAGCTGGGGCAGGCATCCGGTGTGGAAGCACACATTTACACACCTGTTATAGTCCAAGCTGAGGCTTTCACTACAATTCCAAAATAAAGAAAAACACTGCTTAAATGTGGGTTTGATAGTCTACCAATGCACAGGTTAGATGTAATTTGTACTACATCTTGAACCCATGACACACTTGATAGCAGAGGCAGAGCTTCCCCTTGAGAGTACTCTTTTCTTCTTTCACTTTGAGAACATGGTTAAATTTAACATGCTGTGCAAAGCAGCTTTTATGGACTCCTGTCCAACCTTTGATTCACTGTACTGTACAAGCCAACAGGATGTCTCCAAGTGGCTTCATATTCCTTGAAAGATGGTATTATAGAAGCAATTTCCTGTTGAAATTATGAACAGAAATATGACTTTGGGAAGCTACAAATACTCTTTTGCCAGAAATTGCCTCTACAGCCTTTTAACTATTTTATGATCTTCTCTTCAGGCAGAAGCTCAAAGAGCTTGAAACCAATTATCATGAGTGGTTTTTTTTTTTTTTGGTTCAAAGTAATGACACTGGGTGGCTAATACAGAACATGGCAAATGCTCTCAGAATTCAGACAAACTCTCCTTTGAGAATTCTTGGTTCATTTTAGTGAAATGTTACAAATAGTGACTGCTGTCAAAAAAAAAAAAAACAAAAAAAAACACACATTTAATATCAGTGTAGGCAAAGCTAAGCATTTGATTTAATTTGACTAATCACTGTAAAACTTTGAACTCCATGTTACAACCACTTCTTTGGCCAGGTTATCCATTTGATGCTAAAATGTACTGTACAGAGGTGTGGAGATGTGGATATGAGTGATAAAATATGTTTTACTTTTTTTTTTTTTTTTTTGGGGGGGAGGGGGGAATGATTGCATACTGTTTTAAGCTCTTAGAGAATGCCTACATTTCCTTTAATCCTTTAATCTATGTACCAGTATCAATTCCAGATTAGAATTGTAGTACTGTGGGTTATTTGAAAGCTATGGTAGTAGTTATGACACTTTTGAGATATTTTAAGGTAACTTCTACATTCCCTACAATTTTGAACCATGGATTTCAGGTACTTTATGCTAGGCTAAAAAGAAAGGGAAAAAGTAAACTGTTCTCCCAAACACAGAATTAAGACAAACACTATTTGAAAAATTATCAATACATGGTTTCTTCACCAAAAACTATTATAAAGATGACTTACAGAAGAGTCTCAGGAGGGTACATATACGTGTGAGACACATATCACAACTTCATAAATAGTTATGATTAAAAAAAAGTAAGGTTAAAAAACACTTCAAAATACTCTGGTTTCCAGAAGACTTTTCTGCTAATCAACTGGGTGATGCTTGCCATGCCGTGGGGGGTGCACTGGTCTCACTAGTAATTCTAATAGGTTCATATTCTGTTTTGTTTGTTCATTTGTTTGTTTGTTTGTTTTTTGTGGGGGAAGGAATTAGCTGGTTGGTTTTGGTAGTGGTGGGATTTTTGTTTCCTTTTTTTTTTTTTTTTTTTTTCTCCTTTTGGTATTTAACCTACAACCAGAAGTGCTGATCTATTTCAGAAAATAGATCTGAAAATCAATCTCTTTGAGATTGAACATAAAAATAATAAAGAACAGCCAATTACTATCATTCTTTATAACTTTTAGTAATTAAATTAACCAGTTATGCAGTTATCATGTATGGCTTACCTATTTTCTCAACAGGACTTGTTATGCACTACAGTTATAATGCTAAAAGAATACAGTCACAATGATCATTTACTGGACTGGAGTGTTACTTGAGTGACTTAATATGACGAGGAATACTATCTTCCTACAAAATACAAGGGAGTCACATGGGATTAGTTTTATCTGGAGCCATTATGACATTATAACCTCTATGAAAGACATTTTTTTTTTTTAAATGAAACTCAGAATTAAAGAATATTGAGTCAAAAAACAGTGAATATATATAGAAGAATCCAATTTGACCTCCTAGTGGTCATGAAAGAAAGTTCAGAAGAATCCCAATATTAAGGTAAAGCATTGTATAAAAATCTATGCTGCAATCCTATCTTGATTTGCAAAACAGTACTGAGTACAAATGCAAAGCTGATGAGAAAAAGAAATATTAATTATAATATGTTGAGTATATAAGCCACAACTTACAAATATATACATGGATATGTGGTTTCACTAAATTTTAAGAGCTGTTGCACTACTTTAACCACCGATTTGCATATAAGCATTCTACTGTTCTCAGCAAGACTCTTCACTTGTATTTCACCGTTTTCTCAGTGAAAAAGTCCTGCTGATTTGCAGTGGCTGAGATTTGGAGTAGCCCAATTAACAAACCTATTTATATTCAATAAATACCAAAAAAAAAAAAAAAGAAAAGGAAATTCTCAAAAAAGCATGAAATCATTGTTTTTACGGCTTTATACAGAGTTGCTAGTTCCAAGTGACTTTTCCATTTTTTTCATGCATGTACTACAAATCAGGAATAGAAACTCTGAGCAAAAAGGTAGCAATTACCCCTTCAACACTACCAGGCATATGAAGAAATGATGCATGACCTAACTGACATTTCGTGCAGAAAAGGGCACGTGTCACCAATTCTATTGTTCAGGTTTAGGGACTGGTGGAAGAGCAGTTCACACACAGAAGTGGAAGAATAATTTTACTTTTTTTGTTGTTTTAAAATGGGAAGCAAACTCCTTCATGGAAGTTGGGCATATATAGAATTTCTAACTACAGTTTGGATGTGGCTATTAGGCTTATAAGCACATATATCTATGCTGTACCACATCTTTGGCAGTACACCCTGTATGAGTCGATGTTAACAAAGGGGCTGCTGACATACTAGCTTCATAACAAATCTGTCCCACATCTCTCCAAGCTTATACAGAATAAGAACAAATGCCTATGGTAACAAGTCAAAATGCAAATTTCCAGTTATGATAAAGAGAAGGCCACCTATATTTGACCAGAAGACCTCAACCAGAAACTCTTTATAGCTTCCACTGCAATCCAAGCACAATACCAAAACATTTACAGGCATAAAATTGGTCCTTAATGTTGAAAACCATGCTGCTTATTCATATCAAAGTCATTGCTTTTCTTTAAACACCATTTCTCTGTTCTTGGGTTGGGGTGGGAAAAGCCTTCCTTCCTTGGTACACACAAAGGGTCTGCATCTATGGATATCTTAAAGATTACAATGCTCATATCAGTAAAAATAAATCACCCTTATTTTTAAAATATCAGAAAAGAAGCCTAACTCTAGAGTTTTGAGTATTTGACATAAATAATCCTTACAATTTAAATGACCCAATTTAACAACAAAACCCTGAATACAAATTTTAGCATTTTTCCTGCAACAAATATCAAAATTTTTGCAAAATTTAAGAAAAGTCTCTGCACAAATGAGTTAGTACCACGTACTGAGCATAATGAGATATAATTTAAATAAGTTGTTTCTTCCATTAAAGTCATGTGTATCAATGAGATATACTATAGATACAAGCAAATGTTCATATTCTCAATCAGTAATGTGCTCTTATTTTATTGCCTTTCATTAGACATAAACGATCACCTGAGATATTATAAAGTAAGAAATTACTTAGGCTTAAACCCAAAGCAACTTCAATTACCTCTTTAATTCAGGCATTTGAAGTGCTTAGTTATTCTTTCAGATTCTCTTAAGACATTATTGCTGCTTTATTGCCAGTAAAAGAGCGTGTTTTGAAGTCTTTATAATAAGATGCCAAAGGGACATCTGTATGTAGAACAAGCTGTTTGGTGTTTCCCTAAGAGATCTGTCAGTTGTGCTGAGTTCAACAAATTTCATATATCTGTATATAGAAATGCTTGTGCAACTACATACAACACACTGTACTTTATTAATATTTCGTATTTATAAATATTCATTTGGGAAATTTCCATGCAAATGTCATTAGCAGTGGTCTGTCTTGTGTAAATAAGCTTTTAAAGTACAAATTGCATTTGGAGGGTTATTACAACTTCAGAAAGCAAAGACATCTCAAGGATTCTTTAATTCTTAAAAGTAAAACCACATTTAAGTGCTCGAATATATTGGTTAAAAACTTGCTACTACAAAATCTGGAGTTGATGCCTTTTGAAAGCAGAATGCACCACTAAAACTCCACATTTCACCAAATGAAGGGATAATAACAAAAAGGACAGATGATTCAAGTTTGATAGATGTAGAGGCAGGCAGAGACGTGCAGTGGCCAGCTGGAGTTTGACTGTTTTTTTCCCTGATATTTGATCTCTACATTTGGAAAAGCTTTTAATCATTCGTTATTTGTGTCACATGAAACTTCATCACATCTACTTTGCATCATTTAGAAGTTCCATGTTCTAGTTAGCATTTCAGCAGAGACCTTAGCATTTCAGCCTTCCTGGCTTCCCTGGGGAGCTCTAAGAAACATTTCAGGTACACCTGCTTCAAGATTTGATTGAATACCATCACACAATCATTTTCCTACTCCAGTTTTTTTTTTTTTTTTTTTATTATTATTATCTCTATGCTTGTTTATACAAAATGTTTCAGGACAATGGTAAGAAATAATGAATCTGACCACTGTATCCATCTCCAAATGATTTATGTAACACTTTTGGTGTTTCTGTTCAGGAAACTAGAGTCTAAGGATTAAGAGTGAATTTAATTCTCACACTATTGAGAGATGTTATTAGGTGTTGTAGAGAGTGCAAGACTCTTCTTCAATCTCATGGCTAAGAACCATGACATGAACCTCAGCTCCATTATGTATATAATAAAGAAATATTCAAGAGAAGTGAGAAGTTTTACTCTCTTGATGCTTATTTTAATTGAACTCTTATGTCAGCTTTTTAAGAAAGTTAATTTTCAACAAGGACTATGTGGCTCTTTATTTGTATTTAAACAATCATTCCACCTAAGCAAGTCTTTCTACCTGAAGAAATGAGAGGTTCTGGTACTATTTCCTCAAATTGGTAACTACAATTAAATTACTAATTCATCTTAAATTTCTGTGTGACACTACCGTTTTTTTTTAATCAATGTGTGATGTCAGTACCAAGCCTGGTGCAGCACTCCCAGTCCCATTTTCCTTCTTCCCTCCTCTCCATTCTCTTTTTCTGGTGTTGCCCAATGGCTTTTCGAGAACTGTTTCCCAGACACAGTATTTTCTTTTAACAAGAATCTTTATCTTGTGAGGTCTTGTTCACCTTACCTCTGTGAAATAAACTTTTAAAAATAAGTAGGAATGTGTGTGTCATTCTGTTATGTGAAACACACATAACAGAAGTCTTGCTGATGTCCTAACACTTAGATTTTCATGAATATCATCATCTACTCTAATAAATCAAATCTGTTGGGAAAAAAAAAAAAAAAAGTCTAGAGAAAGTATTTCAACATGGAAAAAAAATACAAATTTCACAATCCTCACTTTCAAGTACATCAAGTTTAATGGAAGAATGTTTCCAGCATGCTTGAATAAAAAATCCTATTTATTCTTTTTCATAGATTTGTAAAAATTTGCTCAGGATCATTTAAGAAGATAACAGAACATTGTATGCCAGAGAAATACATCTTGATATTTACAGTGGAATAAGTCTTTCCTGCCCCGTGGTGAAACAAACACGAAATACCAAGACTGCTGGGATTTAATATTAAAAAGTTTGTCCTGAGAACAAAAACAAAAAAATGAAAATAAATATGTATATTTAAATATAAAACAGAGAACCAGACTAAAACAGAGAACCAAGCTCTCATTAGGTTATAAAGTTAGTTTGACACTGACAGTTATAAAGGTTTAATCCAAGAGGTTCTATCCCAGCAAAAATGGCAAAAGCCATGGGAATACGAATGCATATGAATATGCACTAATAGCATTATAAGGGCTTTACATGTTCCATTTTTCTCAGCTGGCTGTTGTTACTGTTGTTTTTGTTCACCTAGTTATCAAAGCACTTCTACATATTTTAATTCAAAAAGAATGCCAGAAATCAAGAATTTAAATCAAGCAAGGTTTGGCTTTCTATATAATCAGTATTAGTAGAAAAAGCGAAATGTCTACTGAGTGACTTGCTCTGTCACAAGTACTTTGTTTAGATTTAGGAAATAAGAGTATTGTGGCTCTTTTGTCTAATTATTTATTTGAATAATTGTCATTAATATAGCATAATGATTCAGTGTCTGCTTATCGAAAAATATGTTTCCATAACAAAATCATTTGTGTTAACAGGCATCAAATGTTACAAAGGAAGAACATCTGTCCATATAAACACATGAAAAATAGTGATGCAAAATTATCATTGTATGCTCTGCCAATGGAAAAAATGTCCGAACAGGCTAAGATGATGGCACAACATGCTATTGTGTTTCAATGGTAATCATTTTTGCTAGGATTACTTTTGGATCCTTAAAAATGCTAGACTGGCTGTGGCAGTTCTGTCTGCTTTCTACTTCTGACTTTTCTACCTAAATTTATCCATATTTATAGCCAAGATTTTCAAAAATAGCTGAGAAATGACACTAAATGGGAGAACACAAATTAATATTATTTTTGGAGAGGGGATGCTAATAGATTTTTATCATCCAAAAATTAAATATCAATTATATATATATATAATAAAACCAATGGTAAAACACAAAACATTGTGCATAGAAAAATACAGAAAAATGGCTGAATTTTTCCAAAAAATTCATCATCAGTCATGGCATTGAGACATGAGACATTAGTTAAAGTTGTTCACTTAAAAATCACTCATTTCTAGACAAAATTTAGTTAAATCTATACGAATACTTCATTGTTTATTATGTTAGCTATTACATTAACCAGGATTATCTGCCTCAAGCATGAGCAAGCATGCCATTCCCCAGTTAAAAGACTCTGCACTGGCATCTTCGGCCTCCACAATTTAGTCTCCCAGATGTCTCTGATCAGTAGCTATTCTATGACAGATCTGTAGGAACTGTTACATGCTACTTCCAACTAGTTAAATATTAGTTCTGAGAAACTAACTTCTTATTTCTGGATGAAGATAGTCAAAGTAGATACAAAGGCCATAATTCATTTGTTGAGGAGAAGTAGCATTGCAAATCTTGCATTTAAATTGCTACATTGCATTTATGTTACTAACCTCTTTTCCACTTCAAACAAAACAGCATTGCCTTGTCCATACTGCCTATTGCAGTCTTGTCAATACAGGTGAAAAGGGGTAGATACTAGGATGTCTTTGTGTGACAACTGCTAAAGGGCTTTTCTCTATTAATTAGATCATTTGGATTATTAGATTCTAAAGCATTATTTGGACAAACAACGAGCACTCAGCTCTATATCTATGGGTTCGCTTTCTCTCCCCAGATTTTTAAGGCTAAGACTACAGAAACTGACCCTTGACGATTGCTTTTCTCAATCTGTTCTCAGGCAATGTCTTTGAGAACACTTACAGGCAGAGAAAAACTCATGCCAAGCACTATGTTGACATGTAAAAAGCATGGGCAGGCTTGGACCAGTCAGCCTGAAACCATGTCTCAACTTCTCCTGCCTTGCAATGAACTCATCAAATAGAAAGTTTATGGAAAATATTTTCTCTAAATTTCTGAGATTTTTTTTTCATTGTTTAAAATTGAAATATTTGCTTTGAAAAGGAAAGTTTTGGAAAAGAAATGCATAAACAGTATCTTACAGCAAAAAGTGTCAATGCTAAAAAAAAAATAAAAATATCATAATCATGCACCTCATCCTTCTCCTCTAAAATCGGAGATAGGTTGTAATGTTCTTTACATAGTTTCATAGCCTCTTATGATCCAAAGTCTCCACTATAAAAGTGTAGAACATAAAATTGCTTTATAAGGTCAAACACTGATTTGTGCCCTAACACGTCATAAAAACTGTTATTGTACATACCAAATGGCTATTTTTTCAAATAAGGGAAGAATGATAAAATGGGCAAGTTGTATTTTAGCCCTGCTACCAATATGGCCTTGATGCTTTCCATAAGCAATGCTTGACCATGGTAACTAGAATAGCTCATTATCAAATGAAAGAGCACAAAATAAAGAAAACAAAAAAAAATAAAATAAGAAAACATAAGAGCATGCAGCTGTCATTGTACAAGTGCTCCAGATAAGGAACAGCCTACAGTCATGGCTTGGTATAACTACATAACAAGTAAGGGCATATTTGCACTGCAAACGTTTATTCTGGAGCAGTCTATGAAAAGACTTTCCACTGAGATACATAAAAGACTATGAAAAGACTTTTCCACTGAGATACATAATCTTCAGAAACTAACTTTTCACTGGACTTAGAGTTACACCAAGGCAGCAGCCTTGTGTTTGAATCAAAAACAGGTAAGCATAAGTTAAGTGGCTGACACACAGAGTTACAGCAGTGATATAGTGCGCAACTACCATGGAAATCTCAGTGCTATGATCAGACAGGTTACAAATACCAAAATTTGATCTAGACAAACATCTGCTTCTTGTTACTAATGGCTCACACCTCAGCAGTCTGCAAATAACTCTATAGATTTCCTTCATTAAGTTGAGTTGTGAGATGTTACAGATAGGAATCTCTGCCACTGCATCAAATAACTCTGTTTTTTCTGGATTATTTAAATATGATCTACTGTGAAATGAGAATACTTTTATAATACAGTTTTCCATAACATTTTACAATTTTAAACTAGATTTCCTTTTATAACAAGAATGAAATAATTCTTTTTTTTTTTTTTTTGGTTTGGTTTGTGTTTATTTGTTTTTTACAAATCAGGATTTTTTTATTTTATTTTTTTGTCATGAAAACCACGGGAAACAACAAAGGCAATGTCTGGAATTGAATGCTCAATTTACAAGTATTTATAATTAAAATAAGCCAAGCTGCACAAAGCAAAAGGAAAAAGCCCAAGTTAAAAAGCCAAGTGCTTATCAAAGAGAACAAAGGTTTCAGATTGCTTGTCTCATAAAAAGAATAATTAATTTTAAAGAAATAAGAATTAGGCAACTATTTTAATAATGTAATGTCACTTCTGGCATGCGTAAAAATGACAAAACAAAACATTGAGTCTCTAGTTTCGTGTGAGCTGTCACTGCAGTAAATGGATGCCTAAGTGATCCACTACTCAATGAAATATAAACATAGCAGCAGAAAGTTTTTAGTAACTAATAACATTTTAAATTATAAAATCAAACAAAAATGCAAGGAGAAACATCCAATACTGATGTGCACATATTCTGTCACAAATGATTTTGTTAGATAAGTAAAACTCTGGAACCATCAACCAGTTTTCATTGGTTCAGGAAATTAAAGAAAAATATGTGTATTTAAGCAATCATACCTTGTTTACCAAAGAAATCACTAGTCAAAACACCTAGACAGAAATATTTTTAAAAATTTAACTTGTTTGTGAAATTAAAAAAGAAAACTCAGCTATTGTATATTTGGGCCTACTTAAGATTTTGCATCTGTATAAAGTTAGGTACTTGCATTAAGGCTATAGCTTCTTCACTTCAAAACCGAAAAGTATGTAGACTTAACACACTGGAAATCCCTTGACAAAACTGAGATCACACAATGTCTCTCTGTTATGGCCTAATTGTTTGATATCTTGGTCTAAATTTCTCCGAGAAAGAAGTAGAAATGATTATCAACACAAACAAAATGTAAACTGTACAAGCAATACGAACAGTGGGAGAAATGCTGGTCTGATAAACATTCCAAGTATTAGTTCTACTCTGTGATATTTCTACATCAAAAGAATATTTTATATAGAGAGCTAAACACCTGGAGGGATACAGAATTTAAATGTTCATGCTTAGAAATGTGTCGCAAAGCCTACAGTGAAAACAATCACTCCAAAGTTTAAGAGATCAGAGTTACAGTTAAGTAACGTCAAAATCTTTAGCCAAAATCTTTCAATAGGATCACAGATGTTCAGCCTGCTCTTCACATCTCAAAAGCCAATCATAGACTGCTACAATTGTCAAAAATAGAATAATACTTTTATATATCTTGAGATTACCATGTGCTGTCATGTTCTAGTCTTTGTTCTTTAAATTGTTTGAAAGCAAGATATTTTTAATTTTCTTCACTAGAATATACATGTGCTAGCTACTTTGAAATGATCAAGAGAAGGCTGAATAAAGCAGATGGCTTTGGAGATATTAAGAATGTTAAAACGCAACTAATATAAAGTTTTATTCCACTAGCAATTTCAGGGCTATCAACTTTACTAAATTATAATATTATGGCAATTTTTCTAGTATTAAAAGCTATGTACTGCCAGCTTGTGGCCTATAAACAGATCATGCTTAATTAATTCTTCCTAATTTTTGTTTCCCTGAATAAGAGCTCTAAAGAATATTTCTATGAGACATAAGTATTTTAATTCAAGAACTCAGTACAAGATTGTTTTAATTCCTATGCAGATCAATTACACTGAAGAAAAAACTTTATCTTGAAAATCATATTGAAGCATGAAAAATTAGCTTTATGAAATTGTAATGTAATAAATGAATTTTTTTCTAAAGGTATACAGTAACCTTTAATATCCAACATATCTAGCAAGTGTTTGCAGTGCATAATCAATTTAGAGTCACCTTCTGTACAATGCATTTTCAATATATATTTATAACAGTGATTATGTAAAATGAGTATTACACCCTTCAGAATGTTATTCTAAGGGCAATATGCAGAAATTGTGTCTATTCTTCCCAAATCTGCAATCCAGAAAAAAAGAAAAAAGAAAAAAAAAAAAGGCTTAGTCAATTGAGGGCAGTCAGAGAAATGTGAGTGATTAACATATCCATATTCTGCCCTCACACTTCAAAGCAAGGACAAAACCCACGCCCTTAGCTGGCTTTCGTATCAATATACTGACAGAGGCTATTGTTGCAATTGAACTTTGGAGTGCTAAAGGCATCTTTTTAACTTCACCTACCTACAAAACACAGATAAACATTTGAACTGATAAACAGCAATGCCATTAAGTTACTTGTCTCTGTGTACTTTGTTAATGTGAGAAGAGCTAAACCTCCAATGGCGTTACTGGTATCTGAGTTCTTATAACTTACAAAATAAAATACCCTTTTATTTTAATTCATGCTCATTGGGTATATTTTCTCTTCTAATGGCAGAAGGTGTCAAGTAAGTGAAGTTCATAGCAGAAAGAAAGAAAAATCTATGTCAAGACACTACAAAGAAAAAAAATGCATTTAGCTCAGGATCTTTGTGCTGAAAATAATTGCAGGCTGGAAGAAAATGTGAAGGAAGATTTACATGTTTCATCCTCCTTCTTTCTCATTTGCACAGGGCTAGAGATGTGACAGTAGCTAGACTGACCTTTAGTCTCAGACATTATGACTGTTCTTATGTTCTAGATTTTTCTTTGTACAAATAAAAAGGCAAATAAAAGGCTTGGATCAGGAATGGCCAGACCTTCAGCTCTGGCTGCCAACACAACCAAGTCAGCTACATGAATCTGGAGTAGTAATTTCCTGCTTCAACAAGCTGCAGACTTATGGACTCTCAAGGGCATCACAAATTACAGAAGCAGATGTAGTAAGGGGCCCTGGAAATAATCTAGTCCAACCCACAGCTCAGAGATGGGCTGAAGTCACAATCCCTTTGAATATGTTCTACGTTATGTTATCCTCAGTTTTCAGATTTTAAGGCATAATACTATTAGTAGATCCGTTAATCCATGAACACCAGGGCTAATTATATGAAAAATATTAAATTGCTTGGAAAAAAGTTAGTAAAGT
Source organism: Heteronetta atricapilla (assembly GCA_011075105.1). Lineage (NCBI taxonomy): Eukaryota > Metazoa > Chordata > Aves > Anseriformes > Anatidae > Heteronetta > Heteronetta atricapilla. The sequence continues at coordinate 5,349,550 of CM021734.1, forward strand.
CAGCAGCTGTTCTTTTTCACGCTCCCAGCACATCCCAGGATGGCATCTCCTGAGAAGCAATTAGCTTTGTCGGGACAACAGAATTCAAATGCACAAAGATGTTGCTTTTCCCATATTAAGAAACATAATTAATAAAGAAATTATAGCAAGTTGTCACAGAATACCCAATTATTGTAATAATAAACTGTTTCTCCCAAAGCTCAGGGGAAAGTCTTCACAACACTAAGGTGGCAGAAGAAATTACTGTTCTGTTCCTTAAAGGAAAAAGGAAACTAAATGGCACTGTTGTTACAGACTGGCTTTAATGGATTGTTGAGCACCTATACAACAATGATACAAGATTTATTCATACTGTGCAAAAAAATATGTCAGATCAAAACCAGTTAGAACTAAAGCTTTATATTTTATTTGGCATTCAACAACACATTAATGGTAATGACTAGAATGATGACAAAATGTCTTGCACAGTGTGACACTACCAAGCTTTTCATTGTAATTATAAAATATCAACAGTGTTTCTTGGCAATGAATAGTGTCTTACCACAGCAAACTTCCTGTAAGATTTCTAATAAGTTTGCAATATGCATATGTAAAGTAAGACCATTTGGAACCTTAAATGTGACAAGATTCTTTTTATCTGCCCAGATATTTCTTGTGTACTGATTACTGTGAAACCCAGCTGTCAAATACAAAATGTATGATAGTGTTGCCAAGTCCTTATTAAAATCACAATAATTATTAAAATTCCAAGAAAACTGATAGGAAATTTCTTAACAATAAAAGGTAAACAATGGATGAAATCTTCAAAAGACCTAACTAGCAGTCAGTGCACAAGTTAATGGCAGAATCCAAAAGTGTTTACTATTCTAAACTGAGAGTTTCTTGATACCAATAACTCCACACAATTTTAACTGTGAAATTATCACAGAAATTACTTGCCTTCAAGATTATATTGAAATGAAAGCAAATCGAATTCTTGCAGTTTTCAAAACTGCAACACTTCTGATAGATAATATTAATACTACTATTACTACTACTACTACTAATAATAAAGTGGTTTATTTATTTACACAGGTTTCAAGACAAAAAGTCACAATTAACCCAAATGACAGTGAGTCATGCTTTTAGCATGCTTCTTAAGACACTGTATGTCTCTTTTTTCCTCCATACAGTAAGAAAAGCTCATCATCTTTCCTGAAGTACCAAGGCCCACAGTGATTAGTCTTAACCTGCAAATTGTTTTTGAAGTTCATAGTGTTTTTTTCCTATGTTTCTCTTTGCAACTCAGAAATGGTTAAATCCTCCAATCCAGAATTTATGAGGTGTTGCTGTGTCTCCAGCTTCAATGTTCCACTTGGGACATTCTTGATATGACACCATTCCTGCTAAATATTTCATCAAATGTAGCTATTTCAGCAATTTTTATTTTTATTTAAAAAAAAAACAAACAAACTTTTAAAAAAACAAACAAACAAACAAACAAAAATTGTTCATAGATTTCAAAAACAAACATTATCCCTGGTGGCTGGTGAGGCATACAAGGAATCAAAGCTTTATTTTACATACCAAATAATATATTATACATACCAATAACAAAACTAGTTAGTATTCTGGAAATCTCTGCATTACACATAAAAGATCTTGTAAATGGCAGAGTGCAAAAAGCAGAAGTTAGTTTCCAAATTTTAAGGTCAATTGTGCTATACAAACAGCTATTACTACCTTTATTAGATATGTGCACACACACACCAATAAAAACTAATTAGAAGACTCAATCTAAAAGACTTTCCTTAAGAAAAGGCAATTTAGGATTTTGTAAAAAGAACTGAAGTGATAGCTAGTTAGGAAATGTAATTCCATGTCAATCATCCATTGACATATCAGAAGCTTTACTGCAAAATATCAAAGATTAAGTAAAGACTTTTTCCACTAGGAAATCTACTTAAGTAGATACGGATACCAACTCTTGACTGTAAGACAAATAGGGAACATGCTGGTAACCTGTTTTTGCATAAAATGGCACCTTCTTCAAAACCAGAACTGACGAACTGAATGGCTGTACTGAATTTCTCCAACATTTTTATTTTTTAAAAAAAGTTAAAAATTGAACATATCAAATGTTTATAAATTTGAATAATTATAAATACAAAATATTCTTAAAGATATTAATTTTAAAAAAAATGCATGACTGGAACCTGCTCAGATTAGAATACTTTTTACTAGGCTTTCCTATACTTTCAGGTTTAAAGCTAATACAGAGAGGCATATCCCCACCCAATGACTAAGATAAGACCTTACAGTTTCACATTGACTTCAGTAGCAGCTGCCTATGAGACTAAACTATTACCACTTTCCCTCTTCATTGGGGGTTAACTATACATTTTACTTCTACAACTTTCCCTTGCTACAGTGATTCTTTCCAAAGTATGCCACATGAACATTATTTGAATGGTCCTCAACAATACACACTAGTGGCAATGAAAACTTAATTAAGAAGTCATTATTTTTTTTTTTTCAAAGCCTAGCCAGAATTTAAACAATGTTAATTTAAAACAAAACAACAACAAAAAATACACACACACACACACACACAAAGGAAACACCTAACAGTTCCACTGGATTCACAAATACTTATATGATATATTTATATCATACATATTTATAAATTTTATCATATTTATATCTTATATAAGATATTTATATCTTATATATTTAAAAGTACAAGTGATTATTCCCACAAATAAAACTTTTATTATAAAAGATTTTCTTCTAATAATGTCACTGTGACTATCATCAGGGAAACAATTAATTACGTAGTTAAAAAAGTTAAAATATTTATGTCAAATTTCTCTCTTATCTCTGGTAGGATATCAAAACATAAACTATGCTGATAATACCATGAATATTTATACATTGCTCAAAAGGGAAAATTTAATGCAAATTTAATAACTCATAATGTTGGTAATACTGGTCTGGGATCCACCTTTTTCACAAATCGTTCTTATGTCACACCAGCTATATCTGTATAAACTCTGGGAAATATTACAGTGGTGCTGTCACATGTCAGTGCTAGTTTGGAATCTGGAACCCAGATTATTTACTTGTAAGGAGCTACAGATATAGCCATTTAGAGATAGCCTTTCATAAACAGAAGTGACAGCCATGAAGAAGTTATTCTACCTTCTGTTTGCAGTAAACTAGACAAGTCTTGTTAGGTTATACATCCTTTAAGATTACAATTAGCACAAAGTGATTAACTCAAAGTAAGAAAAAAGTAGATATTCAAAATATCTATTTGCATATATAAAACAATAAATAGGTGGATATTTAAAATAGAGAAGTGTTAAACTAAAATCAAAAGACCATGGAAACTACCCTTTATGAAACTCAGAGCAATGGTACAGTACTTCTTTCCTTCAAAATTATATATCATTTTTTTTCATAAGCTCTACATTTTAATCACTTTCTGGAACACTTAACTTTCTTATGCACTAAAGTATTGTTGATCATTTAAAACAAAGCACATATCCTTGAAGCTGATAGACACTGCATATAGCCTGAATTTCTGTTACACATCAGTAAAATGACATTCCAGACAGGATTCACTTGTAGCAACCACCATGTTAACCAAGTCACTTGCTTGCTGTCTCCCTGGCTAGAGTACAAAGGAGTATGCTGAACCATGCAATCCCTCTGCCTGTAAAAACTTACCACAGAGAAAAAAAGATATGAAGTACATTTGTTCTAAAAGTTCACTTGAGTTTTAGAATTGTTTGAGGAGGAGAATTAGTTTTTGAGAACTCTCCAAATTTTATTTTGTTGTTCTGATTAAGGGCTCTTAGGGCAAGAGGCAACATATTTCTTCTGACTACCCCCTAGATTTTTAGCACATCTCCAAATATCACCTTTGTAAGCTGATTCCAAATGCTAAAAATGGGTCCAAAGAAGTCATTTTCTGTGCCCAGAAGCCCAGGGTAAGGATTATGAATACCCACTTAGAATTCACTTGGGGTTTGCAGCAGAATCGATGCTACAAAAACTCATGAACTTCATTTATTTTATTTTTGAAAGAATCAAAATCCTGAGAATAAGTATCAGCTAAAAATAAATAGTTAAAAATAAATCATTTTCCAAGTAGAATAAATATTCCAATGAAGCCAGTTGTAATAATTGATCTTCACTCATCCTTTCTCCCTCAAATATAGGTTTCCTGACTTGCATATTAATCATTTCATATAAAACTTCTAAGTTACTAGCAGGCAGGGGTAGGATACTGTTGTATTCATAAACATTTCCTAGCCTATGAACACTGAGCACAAATCTGAGCCTACAATTTTAATTCTACATCTCATTTGATAAAGAGAATTTGCATTCCTCAAACAAGGACATCAGTGCCAAATTATGTAACACTGGTTGTTAGGTTTGCCAGCTACACTAGGTATAACAGGTGGTCTCATAGGAGGCTGCTTCAAACTTTTAGATAAAACAACTTCAAAGAATACTCTTTTCCAAGGAACAAAAAGTTGACTGCACAGAAGGAAACACACCATGTGCTATGTTAACTGTTGCACTTGTTTATACACCAAGAGACACCAAAACAACAGTAATTTTTAGCTTCTTTAAAAAATACCAAATGGTGCTGTAATGGAGATTGTAATTCTTCTCTGCAGGTTGCTAGATAATAATAAACATGAACTAACGGTATCAATTTGTCCATGAGTCTATACTATATTTTTTCCACTAACACTTTTTGCAACAAACTACAGGGATATAGAATTATCTGGTATTTTCAAATAGCCATAATGCCAATGTCTTACCTGTACAACTATCTCTCAGCACATCCTGAGCACCTTATGCTCTAGAGAGCTGAGTTGCCTACTAGAGACCATTATGCAATAAAAGGATTTGAGTATGGCAGATGGGTGCATCTTTCCTATCTGCAGTGTACAGGTTTAGTAAGGATTGACATATCTGTATGTTGTTTTTGCTGAAAAGAGAAACAACTTCCTTTGCAACTACTCTGATAAACTCTTGCAACCTCCAGCAGCAATGCATTCAAGAAATTTTAATACAAGTGCACAAAGTATACTAAATGGGTTAGTATTTAAATCAGTTTGCTTACTTCTATTAGCAGTACTCTAATTCTTGGAAGAAGAGCAGTACTCTTCTTCTTGGCAGAAAAAACAGTATAAACATTCTGGAACCATCAATCATTAGACATACCAGCAGTGCTAATGAGGGTTAGGTGGTTACTGTCACTAGCATTTTAACTCTGCTATTTAAAGGTCCTCTCAGAGAAGACAGTAAACAGGAAGGTTACCAAAAGAGCAATGCCACTAACCTTTTGTACTGTTGTCTTGTGTCAGTGATTCTACCACACCTAGCCTGGCATCAGGCATCACTATGGAGATTTAGGTTAAGGAAAAGGGATAACACAGACAGATGGATACATAATCACAAGAATTACAACTGTTTCAATAGCTCATATTGGTAAGAGAAAGAGCTTTGTGCTGTGATTATTTTTTCTTTTCTTTTCAGGTCTTTTCAGGTCTTTTCTTTTCTTTTCAGGTCTTTTCTTTTCAGGTCTTTTCTAAGGCTTTTCAGGTCTTTTCTAAGGTCTTTTCTAAGGTCCTTTTCAGAGGTCTGTCAAGTAGACCAACAGCCCTCTGAGAAAGACAAAAAAAAAAGTAGATAATTTCTGTCAAAATGTTGGATCCATGTTTTGCAATATTTTTAACATAATATAGAGGAAGGTATATTAAGTCTTTCTAGAAAGCACACAATATAAGCTTTCTATCAAGATAATTCTGCCACTGAAGACTTAAAACAGGAAACATATCATGAAATACAATGTAAGTGAAAGGAAAACCACAAATCTAAACAGTAAAACAATCAGCAGAAGTTGGGAGAATTAGTCTGGTCTTGGAAATAAAGCCACAAATATTCATCTTCATGTTTAGTAGTGCTAAAACCAGGAAGAAAAGGTATACAATTCAATTAACAGCTCCCCTACCTACAGACCATCTACCTTAATCTCCACTGCAGACTTTGTTGAACACTTCAGGTAGACTCTTTGTTCAGACATAGATTCTACATTTGCTATATAACATCAGGAAAAACAATTAAAGTGTTCCCCTGTTCCCTAGAAAATTCAGAAGTACGTCAAAACTTCACAATTTCTGAGTAATAATAAAGACTTCCAAAATTGTTAATGAGAATGAATACAAGGGATAAAAACTAACACTCAAAAAACAATGCAAATAATTTTTTGAGCAGCTTTTATAAAAACCTTTAATATTCAATACCACACTCCCAAATTCCCAACATTTTGTCTTAAGCTTCTATGCTTGAGTCATTAGCAAAATAAATAGCAGTATTTATCATATAAATTAATAAATAGACAATCTGACAGGTGGAAGACTGCATCCCTGAAACTGTAGCAAGGACTCAAACTTGCAATGTTCCATAGGACAGACAGTCAATTGGGTTTCTGTTGTCATTACATACTTTTTGTCTTCTTTCTCTCCAAGTATTTCAAAGGTCCATACTGAAGGTAACCATGGAAATTTTTAAGAAAACAACATAAATTAATGAGATTGACAAATCTGGTTTGGAGGAGGGAGGTGTTTGTAATTTTAAAACCACGTAGAATGCAAACACTTGGGGACAACAAATAAGAAATTGTGTACATGGTCACATCAGATATATAAAATGGTTTTGAAACACTAAACAAAGAAAAGCTGTAGCTGCTGAAAAAAAAAATGAAATTGTATTATACTGTACATAAAATTAATCAGTACAAGAAATTTAAATGAAGTGATCACTAAGACAAAGTAGTACCTAGACAGATCATTCATTCATGGTGGCAATGAATACATTTTTAATATCTTCTTAAATGCAGGCTTTAAGACATATTTAGAAAGAGACTTACCTGATGTATAAATAATCAATAACTGCCTGTTCCACAAAGACAGAGCTATAGTTGATTTAAACTTAGGCTCCTCCCTCATTCCCTCCCCCTCCCCCTTCCAATGTATTACAATATTTACTCTAGCTGAATGCACTGAAAAGGAGAGTATTTCTAAGAGTATTTCTTTAAAACCTAAGAGAAATCCTTTTTTTTTTTTTTTTTTTTTTTTAAAGAAAAACATGTAGAAAAGTGACTTTTGATGATTCATAGAGCATTTATATGTATCTCTCACTGTGGCTATAGTAACCTGATATGCTGTCTTTCACCATAGAATTACTACTAATAATCAAGTCAAGTACATGAGTAAAATTTCTGAACACATCAGTTGTTAGACACTTGTGACACTTTCTTTAAAAAAAAAAAAAAAAAAAAAAAAAAAAAAAAAACATGATATGGGTGTCATGTTTTAAAATTTACTGACCATAGCAAAGCTAAAACAATAGCTATGTAGACTTGGGAAATTCCATGACCCTGTTATGCTTTAGTTCATCTAAAATCTTGGTAATGCAGATCTTTAACTCTGTTTACATTTAGGCACTGTAAAAGAATATGGTATAATGATACAGGAATTTCCTTCCCTGAAAGCTATCAAATCATCATAGAGAGCCTGTGTGAGAACTGGCTGTTGTTGCAAGCTAGTTGTTGCAAGCTAGTTGTTGCAAGGGCAAAGATACTGTCTTCTTTGACCTCTAACAAGACAAAAGAGAAATCTTGTGAAACTCTTTAAAGCTGAAATGTTCCACTTAGCACAAGAAGCAATTTAAAATCAAGAGTCTGCTACAACATGCTTCAAGCACTATGAACATAAAATATAATCAATCTTTTATATAAAAAAAGGTAAAAAGTCTGTGATAATAGTATATATACTAAATTATTTTACTAGTAACCATTTTAATATCACTCTTAGATCTCTCTCCTAACACTAAAAAGGTAAAGACAGCAAATATATGCCTACTTTATCTTATTTATAGCATTAACATAGGTAACTCTACAAAGCTTCTACTTTCTGCTTTTATTGTAAAATGAAACATTTTATACTGGCTAACAAGCTGCAAAAGTGGTCTTGCTGTCACTTTTCAAGAAAGTGATAGTTACAAAGTAATTGTTATTAAGATACAAAGTAATTGTTATTAAGATTATTATTAAGCCATAATCATATATGATTATATATACCAAATAATTATGGTCTTATTTACTTTCAATTTCATTTTTTATTTATCTCTTTCAACAACTCCAGTATTAATGTTGTTTCCCAATGTTTTCTATGTAACTAGACATGTATTGATGTTGGCTGGGATAGATTTGACTTTCTTCACAGCAGTTCATACGGTGTTATGCTTTGGATTTGTCACCAGAATAGTGTTGACACCACATTGATGTTTCAGCTTTTGCAAAACAGTGTTTATACCAAGTCAAGGTCTTTTCAGCTGTGAGAACACTGCCCCAATACTGGGGAGTCTGGGGGTACACAAGAAATTGGAGGGGACACAGCCAGGACAGCTGACCAAAGGGATGTCCCATACCAGATGACATACTCATCAATAAAAGCTCAGAGAAAGAAAGAGAAAGGTGGAGATGTTTGCAGTTACAGTGTTTGTCTTCCCAAGTAACCATTAGGTGTGACAAAGCCCTTTTTTTCTGGAAAGGGGTACCTGTCAATGTAGCAGAAGAAGTAGAGAATTAATTCCTTGTTCTGCTTTGCCAATATGTTCAGCTTTAGCTTTACCTATTAAACCGTCTTTATCCTGACCCACCAGTTTTATCACTTTTACCCTTACATTTCTCTTTGCCATCCCACTGTGTGTGTGTGAAAACAAGTGTCTGTGTGGGGCTGAGCTGCCTACCAGAGTTAGACCACAAGAATAAGAAACTCTCCAAAGTATTTATAGATGTATCACTTTTGTGAATTCTTAAACTCTTACCATCCCTAAGATAGTCTCAGAGGAAAGCTTATGCAACACTGAAAGAGGAGCTCTTACTTTTATAACATTGTCTGAAAGCTTATTATATGTAATTTTCATCCTTCCATCCAATTATCTAAGATAGCATATAAAAATATAATTAGTATTAAACAAAAAATTGAAATGAATTATAATATTATTGCAATAAACATTGTTTTATACTGTTAGAAGATGAGAATTAATGGTTTCAAAAGCTATGTCTAGAGTGAAACCAAATGATGTGATTTTGAAATGTGTCTCAGTTCTGTCTTTTTATTTTATTTTATTTTTCTTAAAGACTATGGTCTAGCTAGCCTATTCCCCTTATTCCATGCTAATCACAGTGGTATTTCTGCACTGCAAAATTAAAAGCTATGTGTTCCAACTAATTAATAGAACAAACCCACCACTCAAAACACAAAACAAAACCAAAATGCTCCTGCAATGATTTTTTTCACCATCTTCTTGCTCCAGGGTATAATCTTTTTGTCAATGTGCAATGTCTTCATTACATTCTGCAGCAGTGCTGCAGGTGGAAATGGTGCTTGCAGGGTTAGTAGGCTGGCACCACAGATCCCCTGCAGTGCACAACAACGTTTACCAGCTGTAGGTCAGATAAATAGTTTATACAGCATAGGCAAAGTGTTCACAGATGAGCTTCTTTTACTGCCCCTTCATAGCCTAACTAGCACTGAGGATTGCACAGAGCATTTATCATCCTCAGTTGCAACAGAGTACTTCAAGAGAAGAAACTCACAGCAGAAATATTCCTTAAATACTCATACTTCTCTGAATAGACTTGGCACAGTTTAAAAAGAAATGGAAATGTAAAGTTGAATTAACTTTCTCAGAAATAAAGCAAAGATTTAGTAGGCAACCTCTTAAACTGATGTTAAAATGTCAGGTGATATAAGGAATCTGCACTCTGAAAGTATCAAAAGTATCATTGGTTTGATAACAAGAAAATTGACTTTGCTGTAGATCTAGAGACCGAGAATCTTCAGTCTCATAACAGATGATTGGCAAACTGCTTTTTGCTTTTTAAAGGTCATGTGGCTTATCCTTCCAAGATCCGAAAACAAAAACACTGCAGTTTTTTTTTTTTTTTTTTTTTTTTTTTTTAGACTGGGGAAGTAACATGCATTACACGATGATAAAAAACAAGTTATCTGTGACTCCTATTTCTTACTGTAAAATGTGGGATATGAGCAATGCAAGCAAAGATGCAGACAAAACTCTTCTCACCTAATACATCTCATTTCAGAAAACTATTTTCAGACAAGTATATCTCAGGAGTTGGACTTGGTGATCCTTGTGAGTCCCTTCCATGGTATATTCTCTGATTTTATGACTCTATTAGAAACTATTCTTCTTACCTAGTTTGAATGACAACACTTTTATCAGCAGCAGAGAATGGAAACATACATGGCAGTAGTTATTTCAGAGTTTTTAATTGTCTGTGGCAGTACTTTAGAGGTTGTGTCACATCAAGAACACAACCTCTTAAATCTTGAATTTATTGCTTGATAGAGAAGCAAGCTCATTCTGTACTGAATCCACAGAAGGTAACACTATACAAGTTAACCACAAAATTCACAGCTGCAGGAATTATGTGGTTTTACATACAGAGCATCATCCCCCACTCAGCAGAGTGAAAATGGTAAATATTAACAGCACAAGGCTATACCCTGATCATTATTAACTTCAGCTTCACTCTTTGAAAAAAGAAGCCATGGTTACTATACAGATGTTAACATCTGCCAGCTGAAACTGCACACCCATTTCACCAACTGGGTAGGAAAAGAAAGAAGAGCACACTTCTTCACACTTCTTCTATCATCACACTCCCTACATTTCTGCACTTCCCTGATTTATTATTATGCTGTGATAGCTGTCTATTCTTCTTTAATTCCCTCACAGAATTTTATTTCTTGATTGCCTGTCAGTGAAGCTTGACACGTTCTTAAATTAATGTTTATTAGAGTCATTTTGCTTTTATATGTGAAGTTCAAGCTTGTCTACATATGGTGTAAGTTCTTCCTCAATCATCTTTCAAAAACTGGAAGAGAGCATTCCAGCATTCTTCCTTCTTAGCAAATTAAACTGATTCCATTTCACTTTTATCTGGAATATTTATTGTGTGAATTGCCCAATTTTTGAGGAATATAATACTATGTAGTATGAAGACTATTAAAAGTTGTTTTTCCTAATGGACGAAAAAGAAGGAACATTTATGCATTTAAAACCATATGCTTTTGAAGAAGTCAGGATGAGAACTTCAGTAAAATATAAAATGCATTACACTGCAAATCTACAATACGACAGTTACCAAGATTCATATAAAATACATGCTGTTAAGGTGGCATCATTGGTCAATGAATGCCCTCATTTGAACACAATATTTTGTGCTCTCTATTAAAGAGAGACAGCATATACATATTAACTCTAAACGTCACTTCTATAATGTTCTCTAAACCTAGAGTTTGTATATTGTAACAAATTCATCTCATGCAATTTATTAAATATTGCCATCCAGTGGTAAATAGCTCTTATCATAATGAAATGCTCTCTATAAAAACTCCACATTAAATACTACATGCTTACCTTTCATGCAAGCGCAGAAAACATTTCAACAGTTTACATAAGTGTACAGCTTACATGTAAGCCAGAATTTATAATGCTACAAAATTCCTGATCATATTGTAGCCTGTGTTAATTACTTACACAGATAATAGTAAACATTAATTCTTATTTATTTGAAAGGACAAATTTAATGGTCGTGGTAAGGCAGCAATATCAGTTCTAAAGTTTTTGAATTCTTTTATAACATCCTTTGTCATTTATTTAGATTTTTTTTTTTTTTTTTTTTTTTTTACTATCAGGGTTTCTGAGTATGCAGAAGTGTAAGCAAGATGGTAAAATTCATTTATTCTATCTATTAATTCTAATTCTACCAACTCATGCATAACTGAATCAACACCAAAAGGTAAATCATGAAACTATTGTTTCACCTCCAAAGCACTCTTTGTGTATCTGATGAATCTGATGAATCTTTGTGTATCTGTGTATCTGATGAAAGATACACATTGAGTGAAAATATATTAAATCAAAAAACATTTAGAAAGATGTCAAAATCTGCTTTCCAAGCAAACATACTGCAGAACTTGAAGCCAAAAGTACAGAAGCACGTTTCCTTGTAATAAGTAGAGCACTAGAGAGCCATCAGCAACCGAAGAGCTCATTCTTCTGTTCTGCTTTATAATTCTCTGTGAGTTGCCAGCATAAATCACAGTTATCTTCAGGTAATGAAGACTTAAAAAATTATTTATATAGTGTAACAATATAAATCTATCTGGCCATCCCATTAGACCTGCCTTTCAAGGAATAAAGTGTACTTCCTGGAAGTAGTTCAATGCAAATACCTCTGCTTTTTTTTCTTTTTCTTGACATTCCATTAAAGAAGCTATAGATGATAAATGTTGTGTTTAACATTTAAACAGTAATGGCGAGGGGAGAGGAGGGGAGGGGAGGGGAGGGGAGGGGAGGGGAGGAGCTTGTCTGGCGGGTGGGGAAGGGGTGTTAGTATTTTGTGCATAGCATAGATACACTGGACAGATATTCTGGATATGATTTTCTGTTGCAAAATCATGCCAAATAGATCCTGATTTTTAGTGGCATGTTCCTAGCCTAACAAACATTACACCACTTCCAATCCGCTGACTGGGAGGTTCAATTGTCCAACAGATGTTGCAGAAAATCCTGAAAAATAAAGTCCTCATAGACTGCCTTCCACTCACTGAGGTCTTTCATCATACTTTCAGTGTCGAATCAAACTGAGTATCCATAAAACTGAGCTCCTAATCTAAGATTTTATGATCTGGTTCTTCTTGGCATCTTGGCATGGATTATAATGATAGGCTCACCAGGTTATCCTCATCTCTCCAATCTTGGCAAATGGAAATTTGCCCTGCTCATTTCCACCCCCATCCCCCCAAAATAAAATAAAATAAAAATGCTACCATGACTTATTTTCCAAGACTTCTCACTTCGCCATGTCAGACTTTTGTTTTTCTCTTACAACTTCTCCCTCCCCTTCTCTGATTTATCAAACTGTCTGTTGCTTTTGCCATTTGACCCCTTTTGATCTATGCCATCCTTTCCATCATCTCTCCTTTACCATCAACATGATAGCTTTAGCCCAACCGGTCATTAATATCAGCCTTCATTGCTCACTTGATGGTTTCAAATAACTATATTTGTAACTTCTCACATCATTTTTGCTTAGGATAGAGATGGATACTGCTGACATTATCAATTCAATATCAGTTGTCTTACTCAAATTCTACCTCAGTTTCCCTACTGCTGTAGGGACTGTTACAACACTGTTTTAAGAATTAGCCTGAAGATACTGTTTAGCAGTTCCATAAGTTTAACTTTATGTTTCCTGGAACACAATGATCAGTTATTTATTCTTACATTTATTGCAGTGGTTTTGGGGATAGCCTTTGTGTAGCTTCTAGTACAACAACCTCCCTATATATGGCAAAGATTTCAAGAAGAAATTAGAAGATATGATATCCTGAGATGTTTTACTAGTTTTACTTTTACTCTTACACCTACACTTATATTGGCATAATTATTCACAGAATAATATTACATCATCTACCCTAACAGTTATCGCCAGAAACTACACTGCAGTTATGCATACATTAGTAACATAAGCTAATCAAACATAACAGAGCTGAAATATATATGAGATAGACTGGGCTGACTCTGAAATTCTGTTATGTCCTTTTTATCTACAGGTCCATAATTCACCATGGTAATTACATCTGATAATTGTAACAGTGAGCAGTCCTGCTTAAATTCTGATAGTAAAAACTATAGTGACCAAATACAGTACATAAAAAACTGCGAAACTCAAGGTATTAGATTATATATTATATATATAATTGGAATTATTTATATATTTCCATTATATGTGTGTATCTTCTGTATATATATGTGTGTCTATGTGCATTAGGTTATGTAATTTTTCTGTAACTAACTTTTTGTTAGAAATTGATTACTCTTTTATTTTTTTTTTTAACAAGGAAAATAAACCAGAATATTACTTATCCCAAGTACTGTAAAAATTATTCTAATGATAATCATAATGAATTTCATCTTTTTATAGGCATGAAAATTTAAAGTAATTACTTCTCTCTGTGCCAACAGAATTATTTATGTATTAATTATTATACTATAAAAGGCAGAATAATGTAACTGATAATTAAACTCAGAATATTGTTAGAGAACATAGATTTTACTAATTAAAATATTATTACTAAATATTATTATTTCTCATATTACTTTATACAAATAGTATTCAATTCTTAATTAGTTAAATTATCAGTTGAACAGAAATAATCAAATGATATAAACTATGTAGTTTGGAAACAATTACAGCTAGTTATTTATATATTTTAAAATAAAATGTTTCTGTCCTAAAAATGATTTGGTGCTTGATAAATATTCAGCAGCAGCAGCTCCACTGAATTTGTTTTATTTAATCATCATTCAAAATTAAGAAGCAATACATAAGTGTACATAAAATTGCTACAGAATCAATAAACTTTGAAGGTGTTCACTCTAATTGTAAAAGTTTGCAGGATCAAGCAGACCAGTTAGGCAGTGATCAGCACAGAACTGTTCTCTTTCTCCTGTATTTCATTCCTGACTAACTGATAGCAATTTGATATATATTGAATCTGTTACTGGTTATATTATTGGTTTTAAATGATGATTCATCTGCTTTTCATAAATATCCACTTACTTCCTGAAGATACTAAAAAATAAAACACAAGAAAATGAAAGGAAAATAAAAATCTTCCTTGGAAAAGCAAGTTTTCATCACAGCTTGATAATTATTAGTATCTCAGTTCTTCTCTATCATCTTCCTTTACCAACTACAGAATAAAAATTCTAAAAATTACAATATCTCATTATAGTAAGATTGTGTTAAAAAACATATAAAACCTTACAATGGCAAAGTCAAATTGTCACCTTTATCTTATATATACTTCAATGAATACAATAGTTTCATGTAAGTGTTCTGTGGCACAGGGAAGTACATTTATCTTCCAGAGCTTTTTGAAAAATTTGAAATCTGTTTGCTATATGAGAAAAATCCTGTTTCTCTATAGGACTTAATGAGTGTTTAACATTCAATGCTCATCTGTTGACTATCCTAAGCATTTTCATGCAGCAT
This sequence comes from Heteronetta atricapilla, assembly GCA_011075105.1. Classification (NCBI taxonomy): domain Eukaryota; kingdom Metazoa; phylum Chordata; class Aves; order Anseriformes; family Anatidae; genus Heteronetta; species Heteronetta atricapilla. The sequence goes on from CM021734.1 coordinate 5,364,710, forward strand.
TGCACACCTTTTTCTGCAAAGATTTTACCAAAAATAAATAAATAAAAAGTCAGCTAAAAATAAAGCTATGAATGTGCTTAGGTATTTCATTGCCTATAGCACTGACACAGAAAATCTCTTTAGCATTAAGCATGAGTCTAATTCTTATTAGTATGATCTGAATACAGATAAATGATACTCGAAATAGAAATACTGTACCAAATTCAGACAAAGTTTGAAACTATTTGATGTCCAGAGTTATCTGTATTTGACCCACCACAGTAAGAATTATTGATAACAAAACATCAGATTCATTAGACCATGGATATAGGATATACATTTGTATCTGTATAGAGTGTAAAAAAAATAAAGTTCAAAGGAGAAAAGGTATATAGATAAGGAAGGTAAAGCCTTAATGTGTGGAGCCAGAAAATGGCCTTGATTCCAGGAACAAAGAAGTAAAGAACATATATTGACTTAAAACAAATAAAGCCAAAAGTTCTTTTACAGGGTTTCTTGTTGTTGATTGGCTGGTTGTTGCTTGGTGGTTGTTTTTGTTTGTTTGTTTTTAATGTTATCACAAAAAGATATCAAAATTTCTGTAACAGTAAGTTTTTTTTTTTTTTGTATGTGTGAATGATAAGAGATATTTCCCTTTTGAAGAAGAGATAAAATATTAAGACAACATTAACTTCATATGTATTTCATATAATCATAATAAAACATTGATCAGTTTCCTCTGGCAATACGGAGAAATAAAAATAGGATTTTGTTAACACTTGTTACAAAAAAAAAAAAATAAAGACCAATAGGTGATAACTTACGCTTTTATTTCCCTCTGAGGCAGGCCATAAAATACAGATTTTTCAAGAAACAGCTCAACCAATTAACCACATACCAAACCAAAATCAACAACAAAAGGAAAGAAAAAAATAATAATTTGTCTCAGTGATCCACATCCAGAAAATTAGCATGCTGTGAGACAGCTTGAAGAGAAGCTGTTCCAAAATAGCCAATACTGCCATCCACCATTCGGTCTGTCATTACTTTGCCCTCACAGGTACAAGCACAATGCTCCATAAATTTTCCTCTTTCAACTTCCTTATTTCAACCAAAGCTTTTACCACCTTGTTCTCATTCAATAAACTAATCATCAAAGTGTGACCATGCCTTTTAGGAAATACACAGACTAAACATTTGCTGCAGTATTTCAGGATGGCACAGTCTGAAAGAAATAAGAATAAGGAGGAAAAAATGAGTATTCATTTGCAACCATTAGTTATGTTTTTGTTGTTGTTTTTTACACTTTTTTTAAGCTAACAGAAATTAAAGGATCAATTTATGCATAGATTTAGCTTTCAATACAGAAGTGATACCACAACAAATTCACAAAGCCTCGTAAATGTGGGATATTTTCAATGTTACTATTAATTACTTTGCTTTAAAGAGGATTCAAATCTAGGTCAGGTGCTCATAACAGCTTCTCTTTCATATAATTTTTATGTTCCTTTGCAGCTGAGAGAATAAAAATGTCGACATGCTACCAGCATAGCATACATGGCGTAGGACAAGAAACAGCTGGAAAACTTTAAAGATTAAGAGATCCACCAAGCTGAGAGGTGGTGACAAAGGTGGCTGAAAAGGTTTCCTATACTGATTCAAGTAAGGATGAAATCTACCCCAGGCCCATCTACTGAAACTACACAATTTTACAAAACAGTTTGGTGATTCTTATACGTGGAGCACTGTAATGGCAGCACTTTAACCACCACTTTAACCACAAAGTTGCTCTCCTTTCTTTTAACCTATTTTAAATTTTAAACCCACATTTTCATAAATGATCTAAGAATATCTTGCTTGAAGTTTGGCCTTTGAATTAGTGATTAATACTATCAACAGTAACTTTTTTTTTTTTTTTTTCTCAAGTGTAATTTGCTGAGCCCTATATTAAGCAATACCTGTACTTCAGAAACTTTCCTGACTTATTTCTTACAGAGTAGTACTCAGCAGGTGGTTGATGACATCATTTCTTCTAGTGTTTGTAACTGTGCTCTTTAAACTTTCAAGGCTGAGTTGAATTTTATTTTTTGCCATTTTTTTTCATATTCTAAATGAGGAGGAGCCTTGCATGCTTCATTTTTTGATGAATAAGATAATCAGATAATCTTTCAAAGCCATGATAACATACTTTACTCAAAAAGGTCATTTTCACTTTTTTTTTTTTTTAATTTCAGATCATGTATTATTAAAAAAAAAAGCCAGCTAGAATATTCATTATGTAATAGTAAAAGTTACACATCTTTTTAGAAAATATAGCATTTAGAGAGTTTAGGAAAGAAAAGAAGTAGTTGAGTGAGAAAAGAGAATCTAGGATTGGCCTCTTCCACTGTCACTCCTATTTCATTACAAAAATACAGTATTAAAATGATTTCTTCTGATGAAACTACTTTCTTATAATGAGCTATGGGGTTTGTGTAAATGCCAGCATTCACATTAAAGGTAATGTTTTGGGGATGCCAGCACAGAGTGATGCAATGCTGAACTACATGCCTGTACTACTAAGGAAGACAGTTGCTGTCTAACTCAACAGCCATTTAGTGATACTAGCTTAGGCAAAAGCCTCTAAATCCCATTTAATTAGCTGTGAGAAGTAACAGAAAACAGATACTCGTTGTGGCCCCCAAGCTCTCAGTTCCAGCCTTGCCTCAGCAATCTCTACCTGGTATCACTGCTCAGTGCAACGATCATCTTTCAATTTGCATGGCACCTCACTGATGGTACAGCTCCAACACAGTGATTCCCTGGCTTTGTTTATCCTCCTACACAAGGTAGAGGAACTAGTAAATTTTTTCAAACCAACTGAAGTATTCAGCTCTTCTGAGCCACTGAATAGCATAAAATCTTAAAGCAGGGAAAAGCTTGCTTTGGAATACATTTTTCCATTACCACCAGATGCCAATTTTAATCCTGGCAATGCAGCAAGAATATACTGTTTACCTACTTTTCTTATTATCTCTTGATGCCAAGAGGGTCAAAGGCTACTACTATTAGAGAAAATGCAGCACATTTTTTATTACCATAATGCATCACAAAACTCAGATTAAGTGTTAAATGTAAACATGGGTACAAAAGGCCAGAAATTTTTAAATGCTGCTTACCACTTAGCAAATGTTTCTCATTTCCATTTGGCAATACAACTAAACCTCTGTAGACTAAGTAATAGAAGATCTTTCTATAGTATGAAAACATCATCTCCACATGAAAAGCTACTCAATAAAGAAAATCATAGGATGTTCATCATTAAAATCTTGCATTCTAGCTGTGTTTTAAGTTTTATTAAATGCATCTTATTTCTTGAAAGAAAAATATGTACTTCATTTGTTTTCTCAGCAGAATAATAGCAACGTAAAAAAAAGTTTTATGATGTCACAGCCTTGTTTTGCTGGTTTATCATTTGTTTGACTGATGAAATCACAATTTCCACGGTTTAGTTATCAAAGCAGATGTTATCACTTACCATAAAGCCATTAGTGACTGTCACTTGACTGAAAGCATCAAAGTTTAGCTAATGCTTTAATGTGCCTATTAATGTAAGAATTGCTAAGGTCCGTGATGAGGTAATTAAAATATTCTTCAACTTTTTGACTATGCCAGCATTGTAATTTTTGTTCTGTGACATACCTGCCTCTCCCTCAACTTTTCTGAAGAAGAGTAACCCAAGGAACTCAGAAATTACTGCAACAGATGGCTTCTTCTCTTCTGTCTCCTATTGAAAGTGTTTCACGATTTAGGGAGGAAAAAATGAAGTAAAATTATTGTTATGTCCTCCTTGCAGACACTTTCAAAACTTCAGCTATTTTATTTATTTGGAATAAATAGCATTTAAACCACGAAGAATCTGATTTTCAGACAGCCTTGTTCTCTGCTTATTGTCTACTTGCAATTTCATGTGTGCTAGAATTGAGTCTCACAGTCAAAAAGAAAAGAGCTCAATATTCTTCTTACAGCAGCCACATGGTTTAGCACTGAGAATGTGGGATGATTGATGGTATCCTGCTTCTTTGTCATCAGCTCAGAGAGCCACAGTTACTAACCTGAAGAGGAAAATAGTAGTCAGATAGAGTCAATCGTGTCTTAGAGCTTGACATTGGATTAGATAACCATTTTCTATTACTTGATATTGTCTTCTCTTACATTGTTGTACTGATTTCTCTGACTAATTTCTCTGTGGACACTGTAGGTTGAGAAGGCACTGTTATATAAGTTCTCAGTGTGGAACACAAAATTAAGTACAGATACTGCTTGTTTCTCTGCACACTGAGACTAGAAAATTCCAAAGCCATTCAGTTTCACCACTATTTGTTTCTGCAGTTCCACTGTGTGTCTGGCTTTGACTGTCCGGCACCATTTCCATTCACCATCATAGATGAGATTGTTAACAACAAAAGGCTATGGAGAACTGCCATACTGTTCCCTTGATAAACAAATTCTGTCTTGTAGCCATAGCCTGCAAGGGTACAGCATGGAAAAGGACACAAGTCTAAACATCAAGGCTCCCTGCCTTGTTCTTTTGCCATGAAACTGGCAGATCTTATGCTGTCTATGGGGGATCAAAACCAATAAAAACTAATCCTATACATGACCCAGCCAACCCTGTGAATCCTACCATCTTTCTTCTGATTTTTAAATGGCAGTATAGAAAGGTCTGACCATTTGAGCAAAGGTGAATTAAACCTTAGCCTATACAACGTGTGTGACAGCAGGAATAAGAAAAACAGACTCTAGTTCCATGTAACATTTTACGCCTTTTTACATACATTTGAGAGAGGTAGTTGTAGAGGTAGTACTCTTTTTAATTTTAATTAAATATTATGTTTCAATTTAAATATTCTTTTTACATATTTATATTTTGTATTAATATTTTTATTTTATATATTTATATATAAATTTAAATACTCTTTTGATTAAAATTCTGCAAAATCATTGCTGAAAAGTGAAGTGAGCTGCTCTTTCTGTTACATTCTTGATATTAGTGATGTGCAATAAACAAAACAGAACCAAGTTACTTTGCACACAGAGAAGTGATTCCCCACAACATGCACGCCCTACCCCCACCCCAAACTTTATTTTTGCAAATTGGACTTAACAAAGAAGCTCAAAATTCGTAATTCAGGGTTTTGTGCTTGCACTGATTCTGACTTCTGTGAGAGCATTTATTTCAGGTTTCCTCCTCTTGAGCATACTGCTAAGATTCCCTGTGGCACTCAGAGTTTTCTACGAGGTTCTCTTTGGAAAACAATAAAACTAACAGTCAAATGTGTGCTCTCACTTAGACACCAAATGAGCTGTGCCAGTAACTGAAAGTCTTACTTATGCAATGCCTGACATTTCTGGCTTTTTTTTTTTTTTTTTTTTTTTTAATACACCTCCTAAAATAGGACACTGTAATCGAGGGGAGCATTCATCATTGTAAGAGCATTAGGTAACAGCCTTTCCTGTTCCTCAACTTTTCATCGTTATCATTTTGGATCCTACATTTTGATAAAAGTCATTCCATTTTTTTCCTCTTGAAAGACACACACAGGTTCTCTCATTAGTGTAGGCCTTCACAAGTTGATCAAATCTGTATGGAACATTGTACTCTAAGGCCAAAAGAAATGGTCACATTTGCCAAGGTACCATTCAACACAGAGTTAGCCTCTGAATTTCCTCCTGTTCTGCAGCCTAGGGCAAAGTCTGCATGTGGTAGTTTCACACAGCATCTACTAATTGGTGGTAACTCAATCTGGAAAAAAATGGCATCACTTCCCAAAGGACAAGGGCAGGTTACTTTGATTTTCCAAGTAGGTCATTCACTCTTCAAATGAAGAATGACTGACATTCAGAAGTAACACTAATACAGCAGTGGCAGCTGTTGTCAAGAATGTCAGCTTCTTCCAGCATTGCAAAACTGCAATGACATTTTATACCTGCCTTATTTTGATCTACTGCAGTTTAAAATGATTCGGCACATATCTTTACCTGCCAGTACTGTCCCACTGGGATGTCACCAGCCACCATTACTTACAGCTTTGTTACATCAATATCTGTCAGAATGCAGCTTAAGAAAGTTCATATTTTCCGCTGTTGACTATCACAGTCTGTATTTCTAACTTTTAACAGATAGCTTGTGCCTCTCAGTCATGCACACTTTAAATGCTATACCATGTATTCTTTAACATGTAAAATATATAAATGACTGATAAAAATGACCCACAGAAATTCAATGATATCAACTTTTGGATATTTTAATCTGTAATATTTACATACCAAAAACAAACAAACAAAAAGATAGAAAGAGAGAAAAAAGCTATTTCTAACTTTTTAAAAACTTAACAGAATATTCTCCACCTTCTAATACACAACTTCCTTACGTGAAGGGAAATAAACACAGTTCCTGTTACCTTTGTTTTCCAAATCTCAAGTATTTCAAAGGTTACATTCTACAGGAATCAGAGCTCCCATAGAAGAGCACATTAGCTGTCATGCTTTTCCAGCATGACATGCTGGATGATTAGCTGTCATGCTTTTCCAGCAATCTTCAGAAAACTGTGTGTTACCTAATGAACATAATCTATTAGTTTTACAGTGCATAACACTTTATTTCCATATAGAAAGGCTCACTTGACATAGTTATTCCAAAGAGTAAAAATACTTTTTCCAAGCTCTACGTACTCTGTAAGAAATTCTTTGTGTATATTGCATTCAGACAAATTCCAGCTGAACAGAAAGGTCCTGCTGTTGTAAAATGGGTCACTGATCTACCTAATCCTGGGAGAGAGATCTAGTTCACTGGCATACATTCTGACTGATCAGACTTGATGGCACTGAACTATGAAAGACTGAAAAAGGAAAACTCAGAAATAGCTGCTACTGGAGATTATTGACCAGCACTAGTCTGTTATTTCCAGAGTGTGTGAAGGAAAATGCATGTTACATGACCATCACCTTGACTTAAACTGCATTATACTTCCTTTGTTGGCATACATTTTAAAGAAAGTCATTTCAAAGAAAGTAAATACGTTGATATATTTTATTGTAAATAATACACTGACATTCTATGCCATAAAACTACACAAAGCAAACGTTATTAACCTGGCAAACTAACGTAACTGTAAAATATAAGGTTATTGTCCTCCTTACTATCTGATACTTTCTAAAAAGATTTTCATTTACTTAATTAAGCTTTGTGTCATTTCTACCAAGTACTAGCTACAATTCTGCGATATGAAAACTGTTTATTTTAATGTACTTTTTGGAATAAAATTATTGCCTCTTCAAGAACATTAATTTATTAATGTTCTTATTAATTAAGAACATTTACACCCAAATGGCCTAACACTCAAAGTGCAATTTTAGGTAGGACAGTGGTGAGTACAAATTATTTCTCAAGTGTTAAGATTTCATGCAATGTTCTTGGCAAAAAACCTACTCTAAACAAGCACTACTGCAGTTAGAAAGGCAAGAGGATCTCATTAACTGCAGCTTTAAAAGAAAGAAAACCTTCTGAATATTCTTTCCAGAGAGTAGTACAAGTAAGTTTTTTTCTTCTTCCTATGTGCCCCTTCAAAATTTGATATAATCTATCAGAACTACTATTCTGTTTGAAGATGCTATACTCAAAGGGAACATCCACCAAAATACCTTTATAAGCAGTCTGCATTGAAAAAAATACATTTTGACTTTCCAACAGCTTTATAATCTGTTATGACAATATTCTTATTTAAGAATGGTAATAAAATGTTAAAGCTCTCTGCAAACTTCAAAACTTATTTTAATCCTATGTGCATGACTGGTAATTTCTTTCCTCCCATAACACTGTGTGTGTAATTCGATTATCTCAGACCATGAAGGACAGTAACCTTTATTTTAACACACTTTTTAAAAAATCTGACAAAATAAACTAATAAATAATTAGATCTCACTAAGATGGAACTAATTCCTGACATACTACTCTACTGATAATTGCACTTATGACTAATACTAAGAAAGAAATATTATGCAAATGCTTTATGAAAAATACCAAAAGATAACTTCATGCAATTAGTTCATTTCCATTTACTGGAAATAAAAGTATTCACCATTTTTAATAATATATTATCTCATTTCCTGTGAGATATTCCTCACTGATGCCGAATACTTGTAATGTTTATGTTACTTATCCAGAACATTGTTTTTAAAGAGATCACTTCGATTTTATTCTTCTCCTCTCTTTCACCAAGGTCTTTTATTCCTGATTCATTAAATTAATGAATTTAATTAATTAAATTCATTAAATTTCTCACCATGAGAAAATTATATCACTTGTTTGGGATGAGGGATGCAGTGAGTATTAAGGGGTAAAGAGATCAGGTTGTTTTCATGGGAGCTACCATGGTCCATCTCACCTTCAGGAGTCCACAGATCAGTACGAATGGGTTTTGCACATTAAACTTTACTTGATTGGAAAGAACTCTTTTGCATGTTGTACCACAGCAATCTTTACAACTGCAAATGTCTGCCCATTTAATCTCATTTAAAAATTCATGTGATTTGAGGAATGAAGATGGTTTACTTCTAAACTCTGCCTTCAATTCATGCCAAAATAATAAATCAATATGAGGAAATACTGAGAGCTGGAGATGTTCAGCCTGGAGAAAAGTAGGCTCTGGGAAGACGTAGAATCATAGAATATCCCTAGTTGAAAGGGACCCATAAGGATCATCAAGTCCAACTCCTGGCACTGCACAGGTCTACCCATAAGTTTAGACCATGCGACTAAGTGCAGAGTCCAATCTCTTCTTAAATTCAGACAGGTTTGGTGATGTGACTGCTTCACTGGGGAGCCTGTTCCAGTGCACAACCACCCTCTCAGTGAAGAACCTCCTCCTGATGTCCAGCCCAAACTTCTCCTGCCTCAGCTTAACACCATTCCCGCGTGTCACTGGTGTTTATGGAGAATAGCTCCCCTGCCTCTCCACTCCCTCTCGCAAGGAAGCTGTAGACCGTGATGACATACCCCCTCAGCCTCCTCTTCTCCAGGCTGAAGAGGCCTAGTGACCTCAGCCACTCCTCATATGTCCTCCCCTCTAGGCCCTTCACCAACTTTGTCACCCTCCTCTGGACCCTCTCCAACAGTTTAATGTCCTTTTTGTACTGTGATGCCCAGAACTGCACACAGTACTCGAGGTGAGGCCACACCAGTGCAAAGACAGCATTGAGGCCTTCCAATACTTAAAGGGGTCTTATAAAAAGGATGGAGAAGAACTCTTTACTCAGATAGATAATGACAGGACAAGGAGGAATGGTCTTAAACTAAAAGAAGATAGATTCAGTTTAGACATTAGGAGTAAATTCTTCACTGTAAGGGTGGTGAGGCATTGGAACAGGTTACCAAGAAATGCTGTGTATGCCCCATCCCTGGAGGTGTTCAAGGCCAGGCTGGATGGAGCATTGGCTAACCTGATCTAGTGGGTGGCATCCCTGTTTATGGCAGGGGGTTGGAGTTGGATGATCTTTAAGGTCCCTTCCAACCCAAGCCATTCTATGATTCTATGTTTAGATGTGCATTCATTATTTTTTCACTTTACAGCTTGACAGAAAAACTAGGAATGAACTGCATAGGACAGGGCAGAATTGTAACTCAGGCTGAATTTTTCAAGAAGTCTGGAAAACTAACAAAGGTCATTTATGACTTAAAGAACACTTGTTTTTTATGGATGGCACTGAAAGTGAGTAGAATGGCTTTTCTGTTTTTTTGTTTTGTTTTGTTTTAATAATAATCAGAGTTTTTAAAGATCATGTATAATCTGTCTACAGTCTAGTAAGGTTTGGGGAAAAAATGTAAACTGCAAAAGAGGAAAGGAAAATCTAGCTTGCATTTTTAATATCTGAAGATAATGGTAATTAAGGTAAAATTACTTCATGAGATTCTCTCAGTGTACACCAAGAAGCATGGAAAGATCCTTAATTTATTTCTTATTACAACTTAGTGTAAAGGTAAATAGACTATCCATTAGGTTTAAAATTGCATTTCACCAATTCCATTGGATATCCAAGACCTTATCATCACAATATTGGCTAAAGTATGGCCGTAGTAAATGTCATGTCTGTCAAACTGTACTGTTCTGAGCCAATCCATGTTAGATTTACTCTGTGTAAATGTCAGTGGTATTGAGAGCTCCTAGAAAAAGCAGATTTTTTTTTCTACAGAGAAGCATTTAACAATAAATTGTCTGGTTGGTACAACAGCAGCAAGCTAATGACTAGGTCTTGCTTCTTGTGATTATTTGAAAGATGTTACACAGCTCATTCTTCATCTCAAGGCAGTCTTCACACTATGTTACACAACTACTTCTATACCACTCCACCATGACAGTTATGAAATGGCTGCAAATCCTGGGTTGTGTGCATCTAAGTTTTGCTATCCACTCCAGTACACTCCTTTGGCATGCAGGCAGTTTACCAGTAATCGGATCCCATACAATTCCATGGAGTAAGCGCAAGGTATACACAAGCCAATCTCTCATCCCACTGCAAACCCTGTCTTGGGCAAACACAGGAACTAACCAGCCATGCAGCATTACTTGGAACTGAGATGAAGTCAGAGAGCTAAACTCAAGCTCAGAAATGTCCTCCCTGTGAGACCATGCAGGTCTTACCTCCTCCAATGAGCCAGCTCTCTAAATAGGATTCACAGACAGTTACATTTATTTCTTGTTCCAACACAGCTGATGCATTCTCCTGTCATAGCCCAGTGGTGATTCTCACATGCAAGACATGTAGAAAGCTGAGATAACTGGGTCCCTATTTCTTATCTCATCTGTAAGTGTCCTTGGGTTTATCAGACTCACTCATTTTTCAGAACTGCCTTTACTCCTCATCCTTATGTATTTTCAGCCTGCATTTCCAGCCCCAACACACAAGCTCAGCAGCTGAATGGAAACCTCCTCTAGTTTCTGTTTTTTTTTTTTTTTTTTCACAATTGCACATGCTAGGATATGTACTATCCAGCACTGACATTAAGTGATGGAATGGGTATACAAAGTTAAGGAAAGCTCTAGAAAGCAAAAATTATTCACCATAGTCACAGACTACTTAATGCACTTTTTGGAGGAACTGTCCTGTTCCAACTAAGTAACACACAGAAAAATCAAAATCAGTACTTAGTCACTAACCTTTGAAACTCTCATTCTAGATACAGTGTTTGTGTACTGATTTCTATACAAGTTGGCTTTACCTATTTATGCATTTTTAAAAGATTTTTTTCCCATTTCATCCTCAGTGTCTTAGCTCCTGTGAGGTAAAGGAAGTGACTGCAAAATACTGAGAAAGTGACACAGGCAAAAAAAAAAAAAAAAAATGAACACTGAGACCTTAAGGTTAAGCTGAAAGGATGTAAGACATGGACTCCTGATGGCTCTTAACAGGAGACCTTTATTGCCCTTTTTCACTACTAGATATACTTTCCCCATAACACCACGCACTGTCCATGCACCCAATTCTGTCACACAGTTGGTTAGAGACCCTCAGACACATGCCTCAGACACGCGCCTCGAGCCAGCCAGCAATTGGCCACTGCCCAAAGCTCATTTTTAACACTAGCCAATTTGCTTTATCTCAATCTTGCTCAAGTTTTTGTTTCGACCACTTGTTTCCTCATTATCTGTAATTCAGGGACATGTGAAACAGCATGACACCTGCAAATTCCTTTTCCACATAAGTCTTATGGCTTAAGCCATATTAGCTCTCCCATACTGCCAGCCACCTCACTCAGCAGGTACTTACAAAGAATCTGCACAAAGAGAAAATGCCCAGCACTCACCTAGGTCTAACTTCCTTCTAAATTACACTGATACCAAAGGAACCAAATTAGTCTTTCATAAGGTTAGGATGTACCAGGCTGAATTTGCCCACCTGCTCTACAAACTGTAAAGCTTTGTCCCTCAGCCCTGGGTTGTTTTAAAGAACATGGGACCTCTCAGTGCTACCACAGTAGGAACAAACTGCAGGTAACACAGCAGCAGAGCTGTCAGAGGCTGGGTAGTAGAGCCAATGCATTAACTCTGCCATTTCTTTTGAGAAAGCATTCAGCTGCAGACTGCACTTCTAGGATTGGCACATTAGTTTCCTTTGCTTCCATCTCCAGGCACTCAAAGGACTAGAAAAAGCATGTTGCTCTCAAAAGGTCTTTTTTTACTCCCCCTATCCCCTTACCTCTGTCTCCCCTGTTTTGTGATTGTGTTATTTGAGGAAGAGAAGATCCAACATCTTTGGGGTTTAGAGGCTTATGTGCTTTGAGGAAAAGACAACTCTCACCTCTGGGGTTTAGGAGTCACAACAAAAGGTCCTCTTTCAGGTTATTAGAGCTTCTTCCATCTAAGGGTTTGCTTGGAAGGCTTCTTGTTAGTGCTGTCTGGCAGAGAACAGTGAAGCAGAGCAGGAATTTTATTCAGAGCTCAAACAGCAGTTCTGTGCTTTTTCTGGAAATATGAGCAGGGTGTAAAAAGTGAAAACAAAGACAACTTGGGCAGGCTTAAAATAGATACTATTTCCTGCCATTATGGGGAAAAGCACCATGAAATTGACATACTCTGCTAAGTAGCCTGTCATCTTATGAAACTTTAGAAATGAAATCACTCTGCTCTAGAACTGCTTCTTCCATCTTCACTTTTGTGAGAAAACCAAATACAGCATTTTGTAATCAGAGCAGTGCTCCAATTCTGACATGAACAAGTCTGGAATCTCTTTACACTTTATCATTACAGTGATGAAGGATTTAATCATCTCTATCAGGGAAGTGAGTGCTGCCTCATGAAACCCTCCCCACTTTCTTGACTACTGTATACACACAGATATGTTGTACTTCAATAAGGCCGTATCACACAAATTGTTCTGGACGTAGTCTGAGTAGAAGAATAGAATTTCTACTGCCAGCTGTTCAAGATCACCTTAATCAAAACCACATATTAAAAAGTAGGATTCCATATAGACCTGGTCCTTCCATACCCCTTCTGAGCACTTTCTGTAATTATGTATATAGAGTATAAATCCTTGTGACAACCTTTATGTGCCTTGGTCCTGACCACAATAACTCGGAAAAGGGAATAATATCCTTACCTCAGATGGCCATTTTCAAGTATTCTGCTATACCCTCTATTCTGCTATATCCTCTTCAAAGCACAGCATTCATTTTCACAAGTACAACTTGCATGCAGATGAAAACTTTACATAGAAAATGAAGTTGATGTTTTACCCATAGTGATACACATTTAGCACTATTTTTTTCCTGCATGGCTATGAACATGGATGTCTACAAGTTGAATCAGCACCCAGTTGGACAGAATTCTTACTTCTAGAAGATATTTCCTTATTATACTCTAAGAGAACTGATAAATCTGTAGCTATTTTTTCTGTATGCTAATAGATCACCTGCTACACCTGTTATCTATCTCTTCAAGAAATAAGCTTCAACAGGAAAAACTTAAATATAATGGAATTTATATTGTAAAGTTTACAGTATTTTATTTTACATTGTATATTTCTTGTACATCATATATTTACAATGGGAACCTAGATAGCTCATCTTCACATGGTCTTAACCTTTCTAGCCTTTACGGCAAATTCCTCTAATGTTGCAGTTTTACAGCTGCTTTCATAAAGTTTGCTAACCTGCTTCTCTAAGACTTCCCATGAAGATTTCCTCATACAGGATTCAAGGACTACACACAGAAATTACTTCCACTAAAACTTGATAATACGTATTATTTTCGATAATATACCTACTGATTATCAGAAAGAGATGAGGGAGCCAACCTAAGGTCATTATGAAACTGTGGACATAAGTCATGAAGGGGTATGCTTACCCTTTCTTTCTTATAAGACTTTTTTTTTTTTTTTTAAGGGAGAAAAGCATACTGTAATTATTTGCAGATAGAGAAAGTCAGGTCACAGTGCAGTAATATTACAAATCTGTGAAAAGGCAAAATTTAAGAGCTCAGAAACCAGGGGTGAAGGGTAGACGTTTTCTTTGCTTGTTTGTTTGAAAGAAAGGAATTCACCTTAAAGAGATATGACGCTTCAGCAGCAGGACACAGTACAAAACTCTAAAGGCCCTGAGTAACTGACTAAGCTTAACAAGTTTGAAGGGTTTCAGTAAAAGGATTATACTGCTTTATGCAAAGGCATGTCTGTTAGATGTCTAAATGTAATTATTTAAAATTTCAGTTCCCAAAAGATTCTGAATATCTATAATTTCTATGTGAAAGGTGATGAGAGTCAGAAGTTACAAATACAGATGGGAAGCCTAGCAACTTTTAAAATAATATCAGGAATTAGAGAAATTAAAATTACATGTGTTCTTTCCTTCAGTTACATGTTGCTGCCCTGCATTTCTTCATCATTAAATTCAAGCTTCAAAATTAATTTTCTATTATTTGTCGTGTTTTTTTTTTGCCACATAGCTCAGTCATCTTTTTCAGGGACCACCACTTTGTATTAGAAGCTGTTCCCTCTCTCGATGTGACATGCTATAGTGCTAGTGAAACTCCTCTTCAAATGAGGATAATTCATTTTTGCCCATGTTGTCATATCCATCTATGGTAGCTACTGAAAAACTTTTTCTATTTTGTCTTTAGTGACACAATTTCCAGTGATTGAGTGATTTCCAAAAAAGTTACATTTTTACTGCCCGATTCTGTTTAACTGTTATGGGATATGATTTCACAGAAAGAAAAAATACCATGCCTGCTAGTTTGACTTTTGAAAACTGTTTCTACAAATATGAATTTAAATATAAAATATTTTTTTTCTTTTGCTCTAAAAAGATTTTCAATTTCTTTATTGTTTTTCCTTCTTATAAGCTACAAACACTAACCAATTTCTCAGGTATTTACGTATCAACACACAAGAACAATTACTATCTAAGTAGTATTATTTTTCTTCTCAGTATTGCCATCCACAAAGTTCAAACATCAGGAGTCAGTCAGCACACCAGTCATTAGTTTTACATTTAGAACAACTAAATATTTTTTCAAAAAGTAACAATTCTATTTCTTTATCTATCTTCTGCGGATGGTATTTTTTTATTCTTCTAGTATTTTCTCCTATTACCTATAAAGGATGTCAAAACTTCTGCTAAATTTTCCATTTTCATCAAATCTTGAAACACTTTGTGATCGTTAGTATATACTACGAAGAGTATATACTATGTATATACGTTATATATATATACATAGTATATGCGTTAGTATATACTATGAAGAGTATGCCTACTCTTCATAGGCAATTAATAACATTCTTTGGTGATAAGAAAAAATAAATAACACTATCAAAGTAAAGATCTGTGGTGGATGATATATGGGGTTAAGCATCCAGTAGCTGGAGGTATTTATCTTGTTGTAGAATTAAAAGAAAAAAAAATGCATTGCCTTCAGATTGCTATCTCATGGAAACAACCAGGGACAAAGTTAGTCCTTGGGAACAGAAAATTTGAGAGGAGAGGGGACTAGAATAATTTTTGACTATGCTGACTGTAAGCACCTAGCAGTTTAGGAATCCTTCCTCATGTCTTTCTTTTTTCCAGTGGATTATCTCTGGTAATGATAAGTCTCAATCAGGGGAAGAAAAAATGAGGTATGCTCTTAAAAAAAATAAATAAAATAAAATAAAATAAAATAAAATAAAATAAAATAAAATAAAAGGTATCCCTGATTGCTCATCTGTAAAAACGACAATTGAACCAGTCTGCCTCAGCCAGCTCTGGGCTCAGCAAGTCCAGGTATCACTACTTGTACCTTGTCCAAGATCCAGATCTATGATTACACAGGCTCAGAAGTCTTGCTTTAATAGTATTTGTGCTTACTGGCGGTCTGCAAAGGTTCTACAGAAATAACTGAAACTGTTAAAAGACTGCATTTGTTTCTATACTTTGTTACTGCAGATGTAAAGCTATCAAGCATCAACATGCATTATAACAGACAAAAACTTGCTATAAAAACAATGCTTATTCTGCAGTGACACTGCAAGTACCTAATTTACTTTAAGCAGAAAGGTATGAGACATTACATCATTCAAACAACCCCCATTGCCATCTCAGAACATGTTATTTTCAAATTTTGTCATGGATTTATACTGCTCAACAGGAGAGGGAGGCTCTCAGGACAGAAACACTTCAACTCAGCAGCTATGAAGGCCCACTTCTGACCCTTGTCCACTTAATGAGACAAAAACTTGTATTGTAACATTTTGTCTTTGCTCATAGTCGAGATTAATCTTAAAAACATTTAAGTTTTCTGACCCACTGACAGAAACTAGAACAGTTAGATCACTTCTTATTTCCAGAATAAAGAGCTCTTTAGTATTTATTTCCTCTCCTCTCTCTATATATATTTTACACCTCAATAATAACCTTATAATTTTATCAATAACAATCCTACAATATTAAGCTCCTTCATTCTACCTTTATAAACTGCTGTTCTATATAATATGCTTTCTAATCACTTAGTCATAAATATATACCACTCCAAAGTAATCCTTTCTTGGCTACAGCCGACAAAAATTCTAGGGTGTTCAAGATAAGATGGCACAAATATTTCCCTCAGATTTTTTATTTTATTTGCAGCATTACACTGACAGCTCACAGTGTAATCAAGTCAGCAGTCTTCTCATCCATTATCACTGACAGTCTTTACTCCTTGCATATGTGACCTTTATTACCCTTATGTACATGTTATTTCATAGTATTTCTCCAATCATGAAAGGTCATGAAGGTCTCTCTACACAAGTCTGATCATCTTCTGCTCTGACTACATCTAATGTGCTGACACCAAATAAGCCTACCCAGACTCCAGAGTAGGATTCCAGAAACACAGAGCTTCTGGAGACCAGCTAGTTCAATCCCCCTGCTGAAAGCAGGGTGAACTAGACTAGTTTGCTCAGGACATCATCCAGTTGGTTTTGAACATCTCTGATGATGGAGAGGCTACAACCCCGCTGAGCAACCTGCTGCAGTGTTTGACCAATCTCACTGTGAAAAAGCCTGTGCTTACATTGAATTTTGTATGTTTCAGTTTGTCCATTGCTTCTTGTCCATGTAGTAGGCACCACTGGAAGAAGACTGTGGCTCTCTTTTCTTTAGTCCCTTCCCTCAGTTATTTAGCTACACATTTTATACACATACAGGAAATCTAACACTCCCTTTCCCCTGCCCAAAGCCACTTCTCTTGACCAAGCAGTGCAAGCTCTCTCTCTCCCCATCTCTCCGTTTACACCAGATTCTCTTAATAGCATTTGTGGCCCTTTGCTGGACACATCCCAGTGTGTTTATGTCTGCTTTGTACTGGGAAGCTAAGAACTGGACACAGCTCTCCAGAGCTGTCTTACTAGGCCTTCACAGAGGGGAAGGATCACCTCCCACAACCTGCTGTGGTTGCCTAACACAGCCCTGAATGCTGTTGGCCTTCTTTACCATGAGGGTGCATTGTCAGCTCATGCTCAACTTTTATTCACCAAGACTCCCAGGATCTCACTATATTGTGCAAGATTATTTTAGCTGTGTTGTGTAAAATTATTTTAGCTACTACTTAATCTTACTGTTGTGTAAGATTACTTTAGCTACTGATAACTGCTGAAATCTCACTTTTACCAAAGCACAGCAGAAAGATTTCTCAGGCAAAATTTTATAAGACCTTGTTGTTGTCTCTAATCAAAAGGAAGCAGACAAATAAAAGCTGCCATAGATACATTTTTCTTCCTATACATATAAACATGAAACTTCTCCTGCTTCAAGACAAGTCTTCAGAAATCAAGTTGATTTTTTCTTTTACTGACTTAAAGTACTTGAATGACAAATATACATAAGCAAACCTTTGCAACATCAAGTACAGAGGGCAGGCATTTGCACTATTTACAAACTACTAAATTCTCCTTCTCTGGAGAGGAAAAAAAAAAAAAAAAAAAAAAAAACAGAGCTGGTAACGCAGAGGATCTGAACTTTTATATCCTTATTGTTCTTAGCTTTATTCTGTTACTTGCTGGATTGTTTTTTCAAGTTGGTGTATGTATTTAAACTATAATCTGGCCACTAAAGGCGTTCATTTAAGAAGTCTCAGATGGGTAAAAAGAAACATATAATGGACATTGATAGTCAGCCACTTAACATAAACCAGTTAAAACAAAACCAGTACAAGGATAAACTTGTTTGTGAATAAATGAAACAAACATTACTTGGCCTAAGGATCAGTGCCACATCACATGGCTAAAGAGACAGAGGCTTAAATAATTGCCTGGAATCAAATATAAATTCATGTTATTTTAATTTTGTAGTCTAACGACAAGTTCAAAAATACTTCAGGACTGATGTGTTCAAAGGACAGAAAGTGTCCAAAAGATATGACAGTCCTCTGCAAGCTTTTAGCTGTCACAGGAAATGGCATTACACATTGTGTATTAATTGCTTAGCAAAAAGCTCTGTCTGAATGTCTGAAAACTGAAACACTCTTATCCAGCTATATATTAGTGAGTGCTAATATAGACTTATTATCATATTTGGCAAATTATTTGTATTTGGGTTAAATTTGTATCCACTGTTGCTGTTATTTCAAAATCTTTCAGCATTGTCAAACACTAGAAATCATAGTAAC
Source organism: Heteronetta atricapilla (assembly GCA_011075105.1). Classification (NCBI taxonomy): domain Eukaryota; kingdom Metazoa; phylum Chordata; class Aves; order Anseriformes; family Anatidae; genus Heteronetta; species Heteronetta atricapilla. The sequence goes on from CM021734.1 coordinate 5,383,348, forward strand.
ACCAGAAAAGCACACCAAACCAAAGCAATAATTAAAGCTGCAGTGACTCCCAAACTGCTTTAGACATCTTTCTATGCAGTTCTGACTTTATTTGTTCTTAGTCTGGAGCATTTCTAATGTTCCCTGCTGAAAATCATTTATCAGTTTAATGAACACATTCAAGGAATGCTAACCATAAGGGTGGAGGAGGGATGATATGATTCCTTTGTTACTCACATAGTATAACTACCCATCTTTCAGTAAATCTGACAGACTCCAAACATTAAATTAACTGAAATGAAAACCTCATTTTGAACTGTGCTTGCCCATACATATCAAACAGCCTGTGAAATGCCTGTAGATTTTATATCCAAATCCATTAAACACACTGGAAAAAAAAAAAAAAAAAGTATAGAAAATTCATGGTTAACTTCATAGCTGAATTGATCCATGGGGTGTGAAGCAAAGCACTGAGCATGCTAAATAACACAGCATGGCATAAATGGAAATGGAATGACAAACAAAGTGAAATATGAATATTCAAATGAACCTTACCATGTAAACTCTACATGTAGAGCTCTCAGTATACAAGTAAGCACACTGGTGTAGGCCAATCAGCGGATTCCTCATGGGAAATTTGTAGATATTTAAAGGAATGTTTTAGAGCAATGAAGAAATGTGATCATTTACTTATGAAACTGCGTTTTGTAAGCAGTTGTGTAAATGTGTGTCAGGCAGGAACACACATGGTGTACCATTAAACATTCAAATATTGCAGTTCTGTAATGCATAGTATGCTAACAGGCTTCAGAAAAAAACAGACAAGCTTAATTTGCTCTCTCTTGATAAAGCACTATACGCAACTATCTAAAAGTCAGTCGAAGGAGGTTAATGGCAGTGAACTAGAATAAAACTAAATGTCACTACATCTTACTTTTCTGTAAAACCTTCTAAATAGATAAGACATGTTCAGAAAGCTGTAAAATGTGCCCTTTGCTTACAAGAAAAAGGTCAGTTCTGCGCTAACAAATTGTAATAGGTTAGTCATAAATGATCATATCAGCAGCTGAAATATGGTATCTTACGCATAATTTAAATATTGTTACAACTACTTGAACCAGAAGAAGCCTGCATTGCACACTTCAAACTCCTGCACACATTAAAATAATGCAATTCATGAAAAAATGAACACAACACCAGGAAGAAAAATTACAAATTTCATAGTAGTGAAACGTCTAAATAACCAATTGTACAGATGCCTTTGGCATCAAAGACCAAAAAAAGCAATGCTTAAACATTCTGTGTGGTGATTCTCAGCTGCTCTAAGAAACCAGCTTCACAGACCAATTCCACTGGCTTCCACGATAATGAGCAAGCAGAGGTTCTGCAACTCCTGACATGCATCACCCCATGAGAGCTTAAATGCACTTCATAATACTCCTGGAACATATTTTATGCAGAAGAACACAGAACATGCAGCAGTAGGCTTGAGGGAGCACTTCTCCCTAAATTAAAATTAAAATAAAAAATAAAAAAAGCAACAGAGTCAATATGTGGTTGAAAAAGTCCAATGCCATAAATGTAATACTGGAATAGTTCTATTATGATAAAGGAAAATAGTTCTTATTGTAAGACCACACGAGGTTTTTTGCTATGCATCTATTATTTCTGTGATCCAAAGTGTTATTCAAAAAAAACTTTTATGGAGTTATGGGTTCTTAATAACAGCTGTCCTATTCTGAGAGGGTTCAAGTCATGGAGAGAAGTAACGCATTGCTATGAAAATTAAGACTCGAACCCACACTAGCTGAGAGGTGCCAATGTTTATAAACAGTTTAGCACATTCTTAGGGATATTTCATCACAATTTCTTACAATGGTTCAGCACATAATGTACTCAATAGTAAAAGGAAAATTATCAATAATATTTTAATTCACAGTTACTAATGAGACAGATTGGTAAGGTTGTGTTGTTTTTTTCTTTGAATATTTCATTGAGTCATGTATTTCAAAGCTGACAGAGCATTTTAAAGATACAATGTGTACATGGAATACTAATGGTGCTGAAGCATGAATGCATTCAGCTCTTAGACACTTATATTCAGTACAGTAAAATTTACTCAAGCTAATACTTCACAAAATGCAAAGAAAGAATATGATCAATAAACACGTGCTATTACTATCAAAACAGGTCTCCTCTCCATTCTGGAACACTTAGCTCTGAAATAGCCTTTTGAAATGGCATTTCGAGCAAAGCTATTTGGCAGTGCCAAATCAGAGTAGCTGCTCAACCTGCGTGGCGGCCTGTGCTAATACCTATCACTCCCAAGTGTAACAAGCCATTTATCTACTAATGACTAAAGGTCTAAAGTGGTTACAGTTCTAGTGCCCTTTCTGAAAACTTCTATACCTTTTAAATCAAAGCCCACTTGGATCAAGCAGAATATATTGGTTTTACCATCACATTTACATAACAAATATAAAGGAGGATATTTTATAATGTTTGTTTGATCCACACGGAATTATATGTTTCACAAATCACAATAAATGTAGTTCTTACAAACAGGTATAAACGATCATCAAGTTAGAAAATGAAAGAACAGAGTCATTGTAATTTTCTATTTCACTTCTAAAGTTATTAAAGGAGAAATTAAAGAAAGAATACTTAGGAAATGTCTGCTGATATTTCAGATCACTTCTTAATTTTTATGTTTAGCTATACAAATGGAGAAAGACCATGTTGCAGTGAGACCGATCAAATGCTCAATTTTTCTTTAGCTAAACCAGATTCTGAATGACTCTGAGATTTTAAGTACTTGCTCAAAGTATCTTAGTACTAAATCTTCTTTTATTTCTTAAGGTTCTATCTCCCCTAAGCTGTATGTCTCTTCTTTAATCTCTCTTCCCAATCCAATAATTTAGTTTTCACACAGATATCACATAAAAACAGCCCTGCTCCTAATAAAGATATTTTTAATGATACTTAAATTAAAAAATCAATCCAGCTGTACTTGTTAATATCTGTATGTAGGCAACATGATCTTACTTATTCTTGGAAATAAAGAAATAATCTCTTACAACAATTCAGTAACTGTCAATTATCTTTTTCTACCACTTAAGCTTTTGGTTCAGTAAGTGCCTACAAAAGTGCAATAATTGTAGTGTGGCTGGGTTTTTGTTTGTTTGTCTTGTCTTGTCTATCTTCCACCTCATAACAAACACAATTGAATTCACTAGATCTAGTGCTAAATTGCTGTGAAGCTAACAAACCTATTTTTATCACAACACACTCAAGACTTTCTAATGGATTTTCTTGCCATAAGACACTTAGTCATCTTTATAAATTTGTTTTCTGTAGACAAAATTTAATTTGTTGTAGACAGGATTAAAAGGTAATAAACAAAACACTGTCATTCAGTTTGCCCTTTAAAGTCATTTCAAAATATGATATACTATCTTCTTAATTATGTTAGAAATTGGTGTGACTGTATAGCTTCACCAGGATAGGCCTGTGTAACAGGGTAAGCATCACTGATCAGCTTAAAACATGCATCACTATCACAATGAGAAATATGCAACTAAAGCTGCACACTGGTAAATCACTATGGGATAGGTACCTTAAATATTCTGATGAGCTCTTCTGAATTGCAAAACAAAGAACTAGGAAGTGCAAACATTGAATTGTATTATCACAAGGCACAGTATGCAAAATGGAGATGGAGATGAGAAAGACCACTTTTTCATTCACATGTCCATTTCCCAACCATCTGCCATCAGTACATAGTGGATATTTTAAACCTGTAAGGGTTCAAAAAGAAAGTATGTAACTTCATAAAAGGAAAGCCCAGAAATACAGATACTACTCTGAACAGAAAATGGGACCCACGCAACTGCTCAGCCCACAGAGCTGTTTTTTTCTCACATTCTTCCTCATCTAATGCATGTTTCTGGAAACAAAAGATCAACCACTACATTTTCCACGCAGTTCTGTTAGGATGATGAATGTGCAAATACACCCCCAAGACTCAGAGGACAAAAGTGATAGCTGAATTGCAAGAAAAGCAATTAGTTCTTAAATAAACCCCAAAACTAAATGAAGGTAAAAATCTAGTCAATTCTTCTCTGCACCTACTACCTACCTATTTGTAAATAACCTAGCAGTTTCACAGATGCATGTTTCTGGAATGTAACAAAAAACCCTTGACTTATGGAACAGGTAAAGTATCTCAGCTAGCTTTCAGTTTCAGTGTTCTTCCAGGACTGGAGTCACCTTGGCTCTGTAACATGGGAGCATCTGGGTACCTCTCATAGGCGCATGCAGTAGTCTTAGTTACTACCAGAGATAAATAAAATGGAATGGAAAGAAAAGAAATGGAAATGAAAGGTGGCACAGAAGCAGTAATACTCCTTCCCTCATTCATTTACCATTTTTGTAAGCTTTTTGGACTCTGAGCAGGTGCTGACTAAAAGCTCCATTTGACATTGTAATACCTCTGAATTCAGGTGGGGTCTTGTTATATTATCATTCTCCACCCACTCACCTCACCACCACTCCCTTTTACCCTCTGCCAACCACCCCCCCAAGTAATATAACTGCTTTATGGCAGGCTGATGATCCCAGTATCCCAGTTAGTTGTTTAAGTGGTTACTGAAGACCTCAAGAGTACTTAACTCTTTTCAAAATAGGTCTCTGATATTCTATTTCACATTCACATTTAACTTTTAATTCTCAAATGATACAGACAAAATATGTTAATTTCTTATTGTGTTATGATAAGGATTTAAATGAGTTCAGGTATCAGTTTGTTGCAAACCGCCCAGATGAATGGTAGAATTGACAGAAATGACCACTGTTTCTCACTACTCAATGGATTTTAAATATTCTCAATTTTTATTATCCATAAAATCTTCTTCCTTGCCCTGACATTTAAGTAGCAGGAGGCATTTATTAACCTGAAACAATTTTCTGTTCCACTGACATTATCTCCTCGTTTATATTGTTAGAAAAGAGGGAATATTCACAAAATGAACTTGTTCATCTTGTTCATAGTGCCATTCTGAATATTTGTGTTCCAAGGCAGAGTAACAGAACACTTAATTCATTCCCGTCCTCCCCCCTCCTTTTTTTTGTTGTTATTTATGCTTGTGTAGCTTAAAATAAGAGATTGTTTATTTATTATTTTAAAAGGGATATCATTAAAATATTTTGTCTTCCAGAATTAGTGAACAACATAGAAAATCTAATAAACTGATAAACTGCTTTTATTTGGCAAAACTGTAGGAAATTTAATAAAAGTCAAAGGTAGCTAAACGTCATGCAGGGGCTTTGGCGTTCCTTCAAATATTAATATACTGTACTGTTAAAGTTTGACTCCATCTTTATTAGAAGCCAAAATAACTGTCTTTCCTGCTTAGGAAGTATCCACACTGCCTGGCCAGCCATTCTCAGTAGCCTTTTAAGTATTTATCATTCAAGTTAAAAATTTCTACAATGCCATCTGGTCATTGATAATTATGATAAGCTTGAGAACACACCAAAATACTAACAAACACACAAGCACTAATAATTCTAAAAAAATTAATCAAAGAACAGCCTAGAAAGAAGTCTGAGTGTCAATGTAGGTGGGCATTTGCCTGGCATGGAAGAACCTGCCGAGGCAACATTTAACCAGAACACCTGTCCAAGATCAGAGCAAGATGCACAAGTTTCTTGCAATGTGTTTGGCTACTTTCATTAGTTTAACAGTAAAACCAGGATGCTGGTGGCCCACATCAGCCCAGTCCAGTCACTGGCATCAAACCTATAACAATATATAGTTCACCAGAGGCTGGAACTCAGTTTACTCTGCCTGGTTTAGTGAGCTGATTTCAACTATTCAAATCATGGAATCATGGAATCATTAAGACTGGAAAAAACCTCCAAGATCATCTGATCCAACCATCATCCTACTACAAATGTCATGCACTAAACCATTTCCCTAAGCACCAGGTTTAACCTTTCCTTGAACACCCCCAGGGATGGTGACTGCACCACTTCACTGGGCAACTCGTTCCAGTGCCTGACTACTCTTTCTGAGAAGAAATGTCTCCTCATTTCCAACCTAAACCTCCTCCAGTGCAACTTGAGGCCATTCCCTCCAGTTCTTTCACTAGTTATCTGCAAGCAGAGGCCAACCCCTAGCTCCCCACAACTTCCTTTCTGGTAGTTGTAGAGAGTAATAAAGTCCCCTGGGCCTCCTCTATTTTCTGCAGGATCCAACCAAACCATTGTTGCCACTGTGCAGATTGATTTACCTCTATTTGCTGACAAGTAGTTCAGTAGATACAAGAACATAGACCAGAATACAAAAGATTTCTTATCTCCATGGAGAATGTGAAAGCAAATGCTGGCTTCACTGCAGAAGATAGTCTCTCCCTGTACAGCACTATGTGATCCCAATGTAATCACCTTTAAATCCATTTTCAACGCCCTAAATTGTTTGTCTATCAAGAAAGTTGGCAAATGTCACTAAATATGTGAAATTATGTGCTTCTAAATAAAATAATGTGGTTAATATGATTATAGGATAGACTGTACAAGAGATTTAATTAAGAGATTATTTTTTGGTGAAGAACAGCCCCAAGTATTCTAATTCTTGTAATTCTAGTAATCTTATTAACTTGCAAATTTATTATGATATTAATGACTCGAAATAAACTCATGGCACATATGTTTTCCTGATTTTGTGCAATTTTAAGTACATTTACATGGTTTTAATAATAGCATTACAATGTTATCTTTACATAACCCACCACATATACATACACCTACACATGCACCTCACATGTCTAGAACTCTAAGCTATTTCATTAATTACCTCCTTTAAGGTGACAGAAGCAATCTATGTGTCAGTAGTGAAAGAGAGATGAAAACAGAATGTTTTTGGAAAGCACTAGTATGGGATCATACTAGTATTCAGATCTCATTTTACTGTGTATATCTTATGCCGCAATTTATTGCTATAGGATAGAATAATAAATAAGATTCACTTCTTTAATAGACAACATTTTTCTTAAATCCTTTTGCATGCAAAAAACTTCCTGTAGCATCAATCAGAAAAAATCTATTGCCATCAGTAAGCAAGTTTATTTCCTTTTATATTAAAACTGGTGGAAGAATAATGAATTCTTACTCTACAAAATATATTCTTCTTTCCAGCTGAGTTGCATTTTAAATTCTCTTTTGAGTGTGCAACAGATGCCTTACTGCTGCTGCTTTGTGCCTGCTACTCTGCCATGTGGTGTTTGTTGCACAACCTGCTGGGAAACCAGTCAGCTATACAGAACCAGCAGAAAAATGGGAACTTCATGAATAAACATTTGCTTAAAAATCACAATATTTTATCACTTTTTTTTTTTTCTTTCTAATCTGGTTACTCTACATCTGTAAATCGAACTAGAACCAAGTGAAACATACTGCAGCACTTCAACTTCCACTGGCATCAAGATCTATGCAGGCCAATAATACACATTTATATAACAGCAGTGTCTCCAAGCTCACAAAATTCCCACGGAGATCATTATTTCATCCCTTTAAGTGTTCCAATCATCCTCCATATTTTTTAACTACAATAATGTAATCAAGTAAAAGAATGAATAAGAAGTTGGATTCAGAATAAGAAAAATGCTTTCAACATTTAGGTTTGTTCTTTACCACATAGGTCCTCAAGTATTAGCAGAAACAGACTTTTGCTAAGGAAGGACAACATCTATTTCTCCATCACATCTCTGGTTAATGCTCTCCTAACAGGTCACAAAATATACATAATTATAAAGGAAGCAGTTGATGATTAATCAATTTTCAGAAATTATTACTGACTGCAGATATCCTATTTGAAAGACAGTTAAAGAGCCACATTTTCCTACATGCAGATTGTGTCTTATGGATTAGGTGTTATTTCAGTATTTAAAGGGCCATTCTAAAGTACCAGGCACTTCAAAACCAGAGCCTTAGGCTTGTGTACTTGAACAAAGTAGTCATGCGAGAATATATAAAAATGACACCTCTATTTCAACATTTCAACTCTTCCTTTTCTTTGGTTTTGCTATTCCTACACAATATATATATGGCATATGGGAAAAAAAAATAAAGAAGAAGAAGAAGAAAAAAAGTGCATTAGCAAAAGAGTTACTGTAGAACATCTTCTCCAAAAGATTCTGGCACAATTAAATTAATTTGTTGTCTCATGTGTGTGTGTGTGTGTCTGTGTGTGTGTTTCCCCAAACAAACACATACCACAGCAACTGGTCACCAGGTGAGGAAAAACAAATTCCTAAGATAAAGCAGTTCATCTTTCATTCCATAAAAAGAAAAATAGCTAGGAAAGACTATATATGTCTACAACACACCTAAAACTTATTTAAAATGTTCATTTTTAATAAATTTTTGGAAGTCAGTATTGATTTAAATATAATTAGGCACAACTGAGTATTGATGTACTGTACTGTTTTAGTAGCAACAATTGATCAAAAACTCTGTGTTTATACACTAGCTTCACTAGTGGTTTTTGTTTGTTTGTTTGTTTGTTTTTACCCAATTATTTTAATTCTTTTACCTACATCCTACTTCAGGACTACCACACAATAACTCCTCTACTCTTAGAAATACACCACCATCATTTTCCAAAGAATAAAAAAACAGGAATATAAATACTATGTCCTCTGATACTTCTGAGAATAATAACCATAAAAAAAACCCTCTAAATGCATCAGTGATTAAAAAGTGATTAACATCACACAGATCATAAAGCAAGACGTAAAGTATAAACACATTACTGGAAATGATGAGATGCATGTAATATCTACTAAACGAAGGACTTAACTAAAAAAGATGACCAAACTAACTGAAAGTCAAGGAAAGTAGTGAAATAAAGTCGATCTAGTTTCTCTCAATGAATGGCAGATATTTCAGAAGGGATTAAGCTCAGTCTTTCTCTTTTAAGATGGGAAGCTTTACTCTTTTTGTCAATTCTTCCTAGTCTTTGAAGCTACCTCCCAGGAACTTTTCTGGAAGCATATACATCATAAAAGCCAGAGAAATTTCTTGATTTGCAGTTTTCGAACACATGCACTGAACAAGGAAGTTCCAGGGTATAAACAAGTGTCCATAAAAAGAACTACAATACTAAGATTGTCAATTCTGTTTCTCTTATATTCCTTTTTTTTTTTTTTTCTGTTAAATCAAACTGTTGATATTTATTTTTTTTAAATTAAAACATAAAAATGCACTTAAAAAGGCAAAGGAAGAACAAAAAAAATCTCATATATCTGCTTTGAAACAAAAATACAGTACTGTTTCTTTTTAAGAAACTACTTTCATATTAGTTAGATTCAGTATTTATATTATAACTAATATATGGTGGAAAAATATTATTTATGCTCATTACCACAAGATGATTTTAGGACATATCTCTTTGAAATGTCAGATGCTGCATACTTATGGAAAAAGAGTTTTATTATTTCCATTTCAAGTACATGCGAGTCTGGAACACACATATTTGTCTATCTGAGAAAAAAACCTCAGTCATTCCAAAACAGAGAAGCTTCTTATACTTTCTTTTGATTTTTAGTTCTCTTTAACCATCCTGATCAACTGTGATTTTGCTAGAAGTCAGTTCACCTGTAACTTTTTACTATGTGAGAAATTAAATGCATTCAATAAAGCTGCAAGTGACTGTTGTATAAGGATTTTATAAAAGCATCATAATTTCATGTTCAACATACTATTTCAATGTTTGTGGTTTCTGGACTTGAATCATCCGTCAAAATAAAATAAAATATAATAACAAAGTCTGTAGGGATTGAAAAGTGTTCTTTTGTGCACAGCAAAATAGCAGGACAAGTAGTCTTCAGAACTGTCCCTACCAGTTTTGGCACAGGAATTGATAAGACTGTATAGAATCTGTGTTGATGCATTCTGTGAGCTCAACCAAAACATATAAGTTTAAATGTCCTCATAGGAGATGTTAAGAAAAATGAACAAACAAACAAACAAACACCCACAAAATAAAATCTGATAAATTTCTATTGAAGTAAAGGTGCAGTAGCTAACATATGTCTTCTGTCCCAATATTCTAGCACTCTTCTCCCATGTAGTAAATACTGGGGTACCAAGGCATGAAAGAACTTACTGTGTTGCGCAACACTGATTAAATAAAAGTTGTTAAAAAATCAAAATACCACATGCTCTATTATAAACTAGTACTATGCTTATATTCGGAAATAATCAATGAATATAAACTCATTTATGCATTTCTCAAACAGGTATCAGTTATCTTTTATGTAAGATAAGAAAATCCCAGAAGTATCTATATATATGGTGGGAGACAAGCAAAAATACAAATGTTCACTGGGAATGTGCATATATCTTTTACACTTCTGGTGTTTCTTTTAAGAGAGCCAAGGATGGATGACTATTATGGGGTCTTCTTTATCTAAACTATTAAAAGAATCGGAAATGCTAATGAACTAGCCTTCCTGGGACTGTCTAAAGGATACGCATCTTTTTACTGGAGGCAGTTTGAGATTATGAAGCCCTTGAGTTCTAAAGATGAATGCCCTGTATATCCTTCGCTACCTCTTTAACCGTTACAGACTTCAGTTCCAAAGTGTACCCAAAGGTGCAAAGGTTGGATTCAGAAATGACAGAAGAGTTTACATAAAACTCTTTCTGAAAACACATATTTCCATACAAAAGATGTTGTAAAACTTCCAAGATTTCACAGTGCTCCCTGAAAAAATACTGTATTTGATGTGTGCTTGCTCTGTAAATTCTAAGGTTAAATAAAAAACACCATTTTACTGACACTACAAAAAACACTTCTTAAAAAAAATTATTAAGTTCTGCTTTAGCAAATTTAAGTTCCTACAGCAGCTGCACAAGTTTCTGTTGCATTTATTAATAAGGAAGAACAGACTTGCAAATAGGTATTGCTAAACATATGCAAAGAATTCAGCTAAGTGTTAACACCTCTCCCTGGGATGGGATTATTGCATGGAACGTGTTATGAAGTGTTGGTTTCTATTCTGAGGACATAAAGTTCTTGAGAGAATAAAAAGAAGTTGTTTTCCAAAGAGAGCTTTACAAGTAAAGCTCCAAGTTCTAATGTTCTGTTGAAACAGATACAATGGTAGAAATTCCCCATGGAGGTTACTTACTTTGCTCTTTTTACTACATTCCTTTTAAAATCTTCCTATAGAATTCATTTTTAGCTGACACATTGGAACAAAATTCACAGTATTCACAGTTTGGGAGTTCCGGGTTGGGAAGAAGGTTACCAAATTGTCATTCAACAGTTTACTTCCTATCTTTTTTTTTTTTTTTTTTTTTTTTTTTTTTTTAGTCAGCAGCAGGGAAAGAATGGAGTGAGAAGAGAATCAGGGAGACAGGGGCACTAACCCCATCAGAAAGTAGCAAAGGGAAACATTAGCTCCCTCAGCAGGAGAAATAGAGGTCATGAAAGAAGAGCAAAATACAGTCACAACAGGAAGGTAGCTCCTTAGAACTCCAGCAGGAAAGACTGCAATGAAGGAGAGGAGAAGCTCAAGGGCATGTACTGCGTCTGGCTGGGATGTTAACTTTCCCTACAGCAGTCCATACAGTGCTATGCTCTGCACTTGTAGCTAGAACAGCAGTGGTATCACACCAGTGTTGTGTCTGCTGCTGAGAAGTGCTGGCACAGCATCAGGACTTTCTCCAACCCTCCTAGGGGGTGGGCAAAAAAGTGAGAAAGAAACATCACCAAGGCAGCTGATCTAAACCAACCAAAGGGATATTCCATACTATATGACGTTACACTCAGCAATAAAAGGTGGAAGAAGGAAGAAGAGGGAGGGGTGGGCTCTCATTGCGAAAACGTCTGTCCTCCTTCCGAACACCAGCTATGCGCATTGAGGCCCCGCTTGAAGGACATGGTTAAGCATCGCTCATTTGTGGGAAGTAGAGAGTAATTTCTTTCTTCCACATAGCCTTTACTTGTTTTGTTTTGTTATTCCCTTTCCCCCTCCCTCTTCCCCTTTCCCTTTTTTTCCCTTTAGTTGTATTGTTTAATCAATAATAATATTTCTTTAATAATATATTTTTTCCTTTAATTAAATTATCCTTATCTCAACCCATGAGTTGTGCTTTCCTTTACTACTTCCCCTCCTCATCTGAGGAGGGGGAGTGAGAGAGTGGTTGTGGTGTTCAGCTGCCTAGCATGGTAAAACCACCACAGAGCAATGAGGTGAAACTCAGAGGAATTGGAACAAACAAAAAGATGGATATCACAGAGGTAAAGAATCAGGAGAGTTGAGAAGAGATACACATTTTATAATATATCTGCCTTTGCTGCAAAGCTGTGACTTGAATTCATGAGGACACACTTGTGTTTCTGCAGACTATCCATCTCTGGATAAGGCCATGCTGAATACCTACACTAGACAATAATCCATGCCATCATGTAATGACACAGTAAATCAAAATTACCCAACTAGATGACTGCAAACACTAGCCCAAATGCATTTCAAATTTATTCAAAATTACTGAAAAACAGCTTTGTTACATCAGCTTTCCTATCATAGTCTTTCTGCTCTATTATAATTCTATACCTATTTACCTATCCTCCTACATCCAACACAGAAGTGATAAGCAACTGCGAATCCTAATAGTATGTTCTAGCTAACAGAACATTAATCATATAATGTATTCATATATGGTCTGGATCAAATCAGTACTGCCTGGGGATCCAAGAGTGCCTGGTGTTTACATTAAGGAGCTTTGTCCCAAGTGAATTATCCCAAGAAATGACAATGCTATTAACACCACTGGCTTTTTCAGCTTTTGTTGAAAAGAAAACAAAATAGTACCACAATATTCATAGGAAATGCTTTAAATGATTTTTATATAGGCCAGATGTACATGAATGAATAGCAAGTTTGTTGTATATAATTACTATATATAATTAACTTATTAAATATAATATATTTGAAAGAAAATACCTATATTTAGGATATCTAGGGAAAAATCAAGTCTACATTATATAAAAATTATGCACATTGATTAAAAGGAATCTTTTTTTTTTTTTTTTTCTTAAAAAAGACAGCTTAATAAAGCAGGATATATTTAAATTGATATTACTTTTAGGAGCAAGAGACTTTGCTGTGGCATTCAGTATTATTTATGTAGCAAATTTTCTATCACCATGAAGAAATATTTGATTTGAGTCATTGTTTCCTGAGTGACAATTCTCAGTGTAATTTGTAAATAAAATTTCTTTCAGAAAAAGACACTTTCCTTAAAGTTTTCAGAACAAAGAAGGCAAAAGTCTCATGAATCTTTTTGATATTCAGAATAGACACAGAATACAGAACTGTGGAGAAACAAGATACAAATAGTTATTATGTGAACATTCAAGTCCCTAATCTATCTACAAATTATTCAACAATCTCTTTGGTATGATAAGCAATTAACATTTGCTTAACTAAATTGCTTAACTAAAAACCTTGAAGACTATTAGTCTTCATGAAAATTGGAGTCAAACTAAAGGGTTATATACCTGTCTGTGTCAGTTCAAAATTTGTGTGGAACCATTTAAGTTTCTAAAATAATCCTAAAATACATCTTGGTTCATCTCCATTGGTAAGACTTAGACCGGAATACAGGGCATTCAGCTGCTATCTATTGTGCATGTTCATAACTAAGGCGTATTCCTTGCCAGGTTCAAAAAACTGAGTTAACCACACAGGTTTCTATGTTGGGGTGCCACTACTCCCTTATGTCTCCACTACAAATTTGAACTAGAAAGATACAGCGCTGTTGTGGTTTAACCCGGCTGGCAGCTAAACACCACACAGCCGTTTGCTCACCCTCCCCCCTCCCTCTCTGGGATGGGGGAGAGAAACAGGAAAGTGAAGCCTGTGGGTAGAGATAAAGACAGTTTATTTAAGAGAGAAAATAATAATAATAATAATAATAATAATAATAATAATAATAATAATATGTACAAACAAGTGATGCACAATGCAATTGCTCACCACCCACTGACCGATGCCCAGCCCAACCCCGAGCAGCTGGCCCCCCACCCTGGCTAGCCACCCCTATATATTGTTCAGCATGATGTCAGATGGTATGGAATACCCCTTTGGCCAGTTTGGGTCAGCTGTCTGGGTCTGTCCCCTCCCAGCTCTTGCTGCACCCCCAGCCTGCCCGCTGGCAGGACAGAGCGAGAAGCTGAAAAGTCCTTGGCTTAGTGTAAGCACTGCTCTGCAGCAATTAAAACACCAGCATGTTATCAGCACTCTTCTCATCCCAATCCAAAACACAGTACCTCACCAGCCATTAGGAGGAAAAACAACTCTGTCCCAACTGAAACCAGGACAAGCGCAAACTTAAAACTAATGTTAGTAATGAAATGCTAGCCTTTGCTGTCTAGAAATTAATAACAATGGTTTTGGTTCAACATTGATATCCTTAAAATTTGAAATGCAAATATCACAAAATTCTGATACTCCAGGATTGTAATCTCTGTAGATTTATTTTCTAATGAAAATAAATTGAATTGACACTTTTTCTAAAGGAATTGACTTATTTCACCTTCATTCTTAATATTTAATTAAGCTTTCCAATTCTATCTTTCAAGAATATTTTATTCTAGTGTCTTCTTGCTAGAAAATGAGAGTTTAGTAATGCCCAATGCCATAAAGCAAGCAAAATAAAAATAAAAATCCATAAATACTGAATCCATAAATATTGGATACATACTCACAACCTAGCTGCTCGGAGATGTATTTAATTTACATTAAACATTTAAATAATTACTTTAGGCTTCATAGATACATGAGTATTTCTATTATGCTACTTGATCATGCTTAAAATTGCAACTTCATTAAGATGTCCCAATCACAGTAATCTGGTCCAGTTTGATTATAAGAGCTATATTCACAGTTTCTGTCATGAAACAGATAAGAGAATTGGGGTAAAATAGACTTAAAACTCAATTTGTATTTGACAAGCAAGTACATGGAAATTAAACAGTAATAAAATGTAATCACACCTACACCTTCAAAGAAAAAATAAATTTTGTTTGTTTAAATGGGAATGTGGTCCCCCCTATCCTATGTCATTAAAGCAGGGTGAATTCTAGTAGATTAAATTTGAAATAGAAAAGCACCAGGAGCTTTGTACTTCTATTTAGTAACAAAGGAAATCAAAGATACTATGAATTATTTGTTTTTCACTGTAAAATGGACCCTTTGTTTTGGATTTTAAGGAATGTATGTCTGGAATAACTTAGAGAAGAATATTCGGTAAATGTTAACAAAAGGTAACCAGCCTGGGAAAAGATTTGAGTCATTAATTTAATTTTTAAGAGAAGCAGAAGAGCGCAACTCTACCACAAACTAAGATCGAGGTGGTCAAGGAGAGGACCTCATCTATTGGCAGTTGACCCAAACTACAGTTGTTTTTAAAACAGCTTACAACTCCTCCACACTGACTTTGCCAAGAATACTCCTCTTCATCTTGAGATGTGGCACGCACAAAGTCCTAGATTTGATACTGCACATTCTGTGTGTTCAGTGCATATTTAATTACTGGAGTTAGAAAGAGGCATGAGCTGTGACAAGGGGAGACTGATTCTGACTTTTACTTAGACCTACCTTCAAGTAATATTCCAAGACAAAATTAAAAACATGTAATATCCCAGATTCAGCATTAATCTTATTAACAAAATTACCTCATTATGTATTATGAATAACCTTATTAATGAAACCAGGGATATTAGACCATGAATGCCAACTAGTACAACTCCTCCACCAGAGCAGCAGACCTGCATGGACACTAAGCAGAGAAACTGTGGCAATCAGGCCCAGTCTTGACCAGAAAGAGTAGCTACACTCAGGACTGGCATAATGGTTCATTTGAGGACAGCTTAAACAAGAAAATAATACTATTATATCAGTTAGCCCAATACCATTTGGGTTATAGTAAACTCCACCAATAACATGCTTTACAGCAACCATGAAATTAGCTGGCATTCATTATACAGTGATAAAAATATACAAAACAATAGAAAGCAACATCTTGCCAGAGACTCCACCCAAAACTGCTAACTGTGGAATTTTAGAATCAGTCTGGTTCAAACAAGTCATGTCAATGATGCCTATCACTAAAGAAATCATCCCATAAATCACCAGATATACTAATTTCTTAAAGACCTTGTTGTTGTTGTTTTTTCTGCATGGCATAGTAACATGGAAAACAATAAAAGGGTTGTCTTATAGACCAAACCACACAACTTGTTGCTATCTGGAAGTGTAATAAAGTCTTAAATGTAAACAGGCAAATGATTCTCTACTTCAGGGTGATAGTACTAACAGTCTGTCATAGGAATCAGGCCTAAAACAAGGCCTAAAACCTTTTCAGGATTAGAAAAGGTTTAGACAGAAACAATAAAGTGATTTCTGACTCATTAGAAAGGTTTGGTCAAACCAAGGACGATATCTTTTTTCAGACTTTTGAACTGTTCTGTCATTTAAAAAGAACTACACCTTCATTAATGCTTTTCATACAGCTTTATCAGTATATGAAAATTTACAAAAAAAGTTGATCATTCTGGGATTATTTTTTTTTAATACAACTTCAAAATACAGAGGGGATGCGGTGAAATCTTCCCAGTTGTTCATACTTTAGTTCTACTTTGTGCATTCGGTATTCTGCACTGTAATTATTAGACTACAAAGCATTTATAGCTTTGTAGTAACACTTTTGTTAGTGTTAGCATAGAATACTACACCATCCTGGTATCCCACAGGAAAAACTGAAGCAACGGACTCTTCTCCAGCTGTTTCTCCAAAAGCTGCCATAATATCTTCTGTTATCAGCATCAGAGTAATTTAGTAGGTTTGTCAGAGAACTGCTTGGGTTTTTAATGTGTCTTACATTGAATCTCATAAACAAAGAAGGAAAAAAAAAGGCAAGGTAGTAAGGAAAAAAGCCAGAATCCCCCTAAAGACAACAAGGCAAATAACTTGGCAAATAAAGACTAGGGGGAAGATAGAGATCCTTCTCCTCTTCCAAAAAAGAGATTTTCATCTCATGACAGGATCACTGACTGTTTCATTGTGTTAAAAAGAAAATCATTAATAAAAATGACTAAAAGCAAACTTCTCCAGTACATGGCAAACCACCCTAAGCCTTATGCATGCAGGCATGTAGCACAAGGACACTGTAATAGGCCCTTGAAAGATTGTGCAGGAAACAGAGAGAATTGTGAGGAAACATATTCAAATATTAGAAATATTTCTATTGTTTAAAAATGTTTTTCCTGAACCTTGATTTAAACAAGAATTTCAAAACAGATAAAACTGCATTAGTCTTTAAAGCATTAGCTTTTAAAAATACTAAGCCACTGTTCAGACTAACAAGACAGGAAGGAGTATTATTTCCTCATCATTTTTCAATGGAATTTAATGTAAGTACTACTAACCAAAGAAACACACACCCCAAAATAAACAAAACTGTTTACAAGTCAGAAAAAAAAAAAAAAAGTGATTTATTTTTTGGACCCACACAAACATTTTAATTATTATCTTCCTTTCTTTTGAAAACTATATTTCTCACACCATGCATTTATTGCTTCACAAAGGTGACAAAATTCATGAACGTCAAACAGTTTAAAAGATATATATATTACATACATTTGTGAAAGTAAGTACATTGTCTTCCAAAGAAATAATTTTTTTTATTTTTTTTTCAGAGAAAAAGCACTATACCATTATCTGCTTCCAAATTTTTTGTCCCCCCCATGTCATGCTTAACTTTTTAAAAAACTCAAAAGATAAAAATAAGATTTAACCATATGACAAAATTGAACAAATTATTAATACTGTCAGCCTCCAAAAATTGTTTAGTTTTCTGCCAGTGTATAACTTTACAGCAAGGTAGATCACTACAGCTACAAATAGTGAAAAGTGAAACAATTGATCTGTGTGAAGCAAAGTGACATGATAGAAAATTTCTCCAAGAAAAAAAATAAACTATCAAGACAGGTTAACTGATGTTACCACCTCATATAAAAGTTATGTCATCATCTAAAAACCTGTCTCTCCTGAAACTACAAATTTCACAGTTAAAGAGACTTCTATTCTTTGTAACTACCTGAGTACTGTAGCTCAGGCATGCAGTTCATCTGGATTGTGGGCAGATGAAGTGTAGCACAAGGACGCTGCAATGCACTTGTGACTAATATTCCTCAGTGGGACATTATTTTGTAATAGAAATTCAAGAGCCCACACCTACAAATTAAATACCACAGCCATGTCGTAAAGGACAGGGGCATATATCCCAAGCAGGAATGAATCTGACTTTTTCTTTTTCCTGGGGAGAAATCAGAGGGGCTGATGTGAGGTTCTACTTTAAACCAACTTCGCAGCATTTTTAGACCTGGCTCTTACTGCTACAGCTGCTACAGTGGATCCTGACCCTTCAGCTACACAGTGAGTAATTCCATGCAATGGCTCATTCTGCACACACATACTCAAAGATGCTTATGATCCATTTACTATGTTTCTGCTGCTTCTGTGAGAAAGGGGGAAAAAATGACTAGCAAAGAATTTCTTACATCTATTTGAACACAACAATCAATGTTTCCTGCCATTGTACTTCAGTTTCCTTTTTTTTTTTTTTCCTGCTGTCACAGGCAATCAAAACATCCTTGGAAATTAATAAGTTTAAACAATTCTTTTATACAATTTCTAGTAGTCAGCACTTCTGTATCTTGTATAGTCAATAGAAAAACACTTTTACATTAGTTTTGAATTTTCTCAAGGCTGTAGCTGTAGGCTCAAAGCACATTTTCCCTCTGAAACGACAATGTGAACAACCTTTCCACAACTATAAAGAGAAAGCAGCATGGTTGGTCTGTGGCACTCAGCTGAGGCAAAAATATTAAGGAACATACTTCAAGCTGAGTGTGTGTGTATTTACTGTTTGTGTATTTACTTACATGCATGTATGCATATAGAAGCTGAGAAATCTGCTGTAAGTCACAGAAGAATGAAGTTCTGACATATTATATCAATCTGAGAAAACGATGAAGCCTCCACTGATGCAAGGGCTAGTAAATTATATTAGTGTGCCAAACTGTCATTTAAATTTACTGGAAAACCTTTGCTGCTTTGGGCCATTCCATTCACAGTGGTTGGCAGAGTTTCCTGCTCTGGCACTATGGAGGTACACAAGCCACCTGGGAGCACAGATGCAAGCAGCCAGCAAACAGGTGCAAGGCCATGTGTGACAAGGAGACCAGCAGCTCCAGGCATGGGGATGATGTGGCTGCTGTCAGCCAAGAGGGAAGGTGTTCAACTGCTTCAGGAAGCAGGACAGGGCCATTCCAATCCTCATACAAAGCCTTCAAAAAAAAGTTTTCCCTAAATACATCATTTGCTGAGTTATTGTGACCTGTTCATTCTGTATGAAGCTGTCAGAAAAGAAGATGCATCTTCTGCTCTGGGAGAAAATGAACTACATGCCAGTCAGGACTTTATGCTGTGCTCATATCTAAAATACAACTACAAGACAAAATAATTTTCTCATACTTCATTTTAATTAACCTATGTAATAACTTACCTCAAAGAAGTTAGGTTCTAAATACAAAAACTAAGCTTATACTGGGACTTTTCTGAAAATAATTTACCTTCCTTTATTATACCCCACAGAAAATTAACCCAATAAGTCCTGAATTTATTGGCTATAAGTAGAAGGGTACATTGAACTGCAAAAGCATTTGTATGAGCAATAAGGATTTTAGACTGAAGCCATCAGTCTAAAATGGCAAGAATAACAGGCTCTTGTGTGCCTGGAGAGATGGTTCTCTTTCTTGCTATTAGAAAATAGCTTTCTTGCTTAGAAAAATCAGTGGGATTAATCTATATATTACCAAACACCAAGTATTTCAGTTCTGGAATCTATTTCATTCTCTGAAGTGAATATTAATTTTTTTACATGACTGAAACACTCAAACATTGAGGAGAGCTTATGCAGTTCTCCCATAAGCCCTTCAGAAGCCTCCATGTAAACTGCATATGAAAGGTTTACTATTTCACAGAGCCAACACTAACTGCAGAATTAAGTACAACAAAGAAACTTATTCCTTCCCATCAAGAATGTATCAGATCAGGGACTCAACACCAAAGAACACATACACAGAGTGGGCAGGAGTGAGCAGGGGAGGAGGGGTTTCACCACTGTTTCCCCCCACCTTGTTCAGACCTTCAACAGAACTTTGGAGGCTAGTGCAGATATGGAGAATAACCAAGGCTAAAAATGTATCCTTGATCAAAAATCTAATCTAAAGTATTTCCAGCTGAATAGGATTTTGAATGAATTTTGTGAGGTGATTTTTGTTTGTTTTTCCTTGCAGATATGAGCTTTTAAGTATCAAAAAGGAAGAAAAAAAAAAAAAGGCATCCCTCCTTCCCATAAATCCTCTAAAGAGAAACTAGAGAAACTCGTTCCTAATTCCCGATACAGTTCTTCTGCCCTCCCACCTTCACTGATGCTTACTTCTTTCTTTTCCTCAAGAAAGCAGAAATCAATACAAACAAGTTCCAAAGCAATATATCAAAGTAGATTTATTTGCCTGGCTTTCAAACTTCCTACATATTTATGTTACTAATATATACATATATATATATATATATATATATATATATATATATATAAATTAGATGGGAAAACATATGAGGATAGAAGACACAAATATAAATAAACCCAAACATTAAGATTAGAAGTGAAAAAAGTGAAGACAATTATCTAACGATTTGCATCATTAAAAAGTAATCAACTTACACCCTTCTATAAAATGTTTTTTTCCTCCCTTTCTATTTAATTTGACAAAAATTAGCTTTCTTCTGAAGATTCTGGGCAAAAGTTTGTTTATGACATGAAAGCTTCTATTCCACAGCAGTAAGATAGATGTCATCATGAAATAGAGTATACGTCATCCAAAACAATGTGAGACTTCAAAAATATATCAAGAACTATCTCAAGAACAATCAGTCAAAGCTTTTATTTCCTATAGAATAAATATTTGGGTAATTAGCATCTAAATCATGGAAGTGATAAATCATAAAGTGATATTTTTAAACACATAAGTATGCTACTCTGGAAAATAAATTAAAGAGAAAAAAAGGAAAAGGTACAATTCCTGAGAAATAACTATAGCAATCCTTCTTAGAATGGTATCTTCTAAACAGGAAGTTCAGAAATTGTGCAGTGCCCTATTCAGTATTAATTAAAAAAACTTTACCATTTTATCCATGCACAAAAATGCAGAACAAGTGACAGAACATTTGTTAGAGCACAAGTAGCTGTCTTCTGAAATAAAACTGTCTTATCCATGGATAGTGTATACAGCAAGTTTGAGTGACTTTCAGAACAAACAAACTAACAAAAATAAAGTTGCTAATGAAAAATATTCCACAAACTGAATAACGAGTCTCTTAAGCCAACAGCCAAACAACTAATTTGTACAAATGGAAATGGACATCATTTCTGAACTAGGTTCTACCACAGCAGTATTAAAACACAATAAATAGTTTTTCTTGATTGCAAAAAGTCAAATTGAAGTGGCAGAAAGGAGTTTAAGAGCTGCTTAATAGCAAAATACCAGAAAATCAACATCAGGCATACAGAGAAACTTATGCACATTAAATTATGTCTAACACATATTCAATTGGATAGAATACAGAAAATAGCTACCAGCAACTGTGGTGATAGATCATAAAAAAATCTCCCACCAAAATCATTTCTTCCAGCCCCCAGACAGATAGAAATTCCCTTCTGAAATATGAACCTGAGCATAAAGAACAAGACTCCTCTCATAGCTCCTTGAGCAACAAAAACAAACCTGCATTAACCAATTAGAAATAGGTATACACTCAGATATTTTTGTTGTTGTTGCTGTTTTTTGTTGGTTTTGTTTGTTTTCAACAAAACAACACCAAGCCATCAGAATTTAAGCACAAGTCCATATTCATATTCATAAATCCATCTAAATCCATATTCACATTTGACAATTAATACAAAGTAATAAATTATCCAGGAATATATATATATATTTTATATACTTCATAATATAAGTAGAAAAACAAACAAAGAAACAAAAAAAAACCCGCCTGCTAATAATGGTCCAATGTTAGAAGAAATCTTCAGAGATGCTGGTTAGAGAACAACGGTGCATAAGCACAGTAAAAAATGTGAATGACTTCACGGTAGTTAACAACACATGCAAGTTTATGCACCACCAATACATTTTTTTTTTTACATTTTTTGTGTAAAAAGCACTGCTGCTGAAATCACATATGCATACCAAAAAAAAAAAAAAATTTAAATAAAAAATAAAATCACAAAATGGTGTTACAGTATTTCCAAAACCTTCAAACCCAGAATACCTTCATATCACAAATCTGAGCCTGATTCTCTGCTTTTTCTCCAAATAAACACACTTCTAAATTGGTTTTAAATTGCTATTTTATCAAAATATAAATTATTTTAGAAAGCTAGAAGTCACTCTGTCACCTTGCAATTTCTTTAATTACAACAATTTTGTAGGAGAGTAGAAACAGAAATAACTATGTAATATACTTTTGCTAGATAAGTTCTTGGATATTCTCTTCATAGCACATACAAAGATAAATTTAAAAGAGATGCTGTCTATAGTTTTGCCTGTTTCTCAGAGGCTGGGCTTTATAGGGAACCACTACTTGCCATTACATCCGGTTCTCAACAGTTACTGGGTACATTCTAAGATGTTGCCAGACAACAGGTGAAAATGCTATACAATACCTTCACTCAGAGAAGACAAGAATGAGAAAGTATTGACAGAGAATTTCAGGACTGTCTGGAAATAAATAGGAGCCTGGCAGGCCTTTGTTCAGCAAACGTTCATTTACTTGTTGCACTCATAGAACATTCAGCTACTCACCACTAAGAAACCACTAAGCAGATATGTATCATTTATACAGCAATAACAAGTGGATTTGTTAATACAATTTTGATTGTTTTGTAATGAAAGTCTAATTAAACTAATAAAGCTTTATCACAACCTCCAGGGATCTTCCCAGAAGCCAGAAAAAATATTTTACTTAGGTTATGGGAGCTCTCCAGAAAGTCATGAGTAGAACAGATACTAAAGAAAGACAGACTCAGTAACATACAGACAAGAATATATAATGACAATTAAATAATCAGCATATGCTGATAATCAGAAAATGGTATTTATGTCAGTGTCTTTTGGTTCAGGCTATCTTGAAATGCTAGAACTATCTCCCATCTGTAAGCTTCCAAAAGGCATTGAGAAGTTTTAGTTTGATACAATCCCTCTGCACTGTTCGCTTTAGACAATATTCTTTGTTCTCAGGAGTTTGATATTAATAGTTGAAGAGGAAAACAAAAGAGTAACAGGTAAATTACATAAAAGAAAAGTTACTACCATCTACTGTCACAAGTATGAGCAAATATAAAGATCTGTTTTGTCCTATGCCCTGCATGGACGTATGTTGGAAATGAATGTATTTGTCTGTCTGAAATTAGGTTGGTATAATACGCCATAAAGGAAAATGTCAAGAGATGTTTATTTTTGGATGTGTGATTCAATTCAGTCTGAACCTGGGATAGAAGCATGGCAAGTTACCCAGTCCTGGCACCTTCAAAAAGTCATCAGCAAAGTGTGCAGCCAATCCTGCTTTAAAGACAATTTGTTTCTGGTAGGGTGACTGGATTTAAGAGGCAGGACTGGGCAGTATTCCATCAACTGCCTGCTGCAACAGACAGACAAAGTTCAAAAACTAGAGAAAACTTTACAGAACCATTGCCAGAAGCTGAGCTTTGGGAACTGTGGTCAGGGTTGCTTTTGGAATATGACAGGGTGTACATATGTTTCAACATTAAACTGTATCAGTACAGCAGTTGCAATGATGGGGCTATATGTCACAGTGGCCATGTCACTAATGGATGAACTCACCAAGTGTCAGGTGTTTTAATAGGCTTTAATGCAACAACACCCAGCATTTGCCTCTAGTATGGTTCCCACACCTGCCTAATCTGATTCCTGTTCCTACAGCTTCAAGCCAGAGTAGAGGGAAGCTGGAAGGCAGATGGAGTTACTGCAGTAGGACAAACAGATTCAGCTCCCTTCTCTGTGTACCTTGACCAAACCACTCACACAGCTCTACACCCTTGGTTCTTCTATAATCCTTTACACAGGTGGCCTACCTGACATGATAAAACACAAGTTGGTCAGAAAAATGTGCAATGGGAGTGTGTGAGGAGGGTGTTCCTCTTTGGAAAACCAGCTGATCATCCTCTAGCTCCCTTCAACCACTGCAGTGTGTACTGCCTACATCTGTTCTGCTCCCTGCAGCAGCATCAGGGAATTTGCAGCCTTTATGCAAGCAGCTGGCTACGTCCCTAGGGCACAAGCCTTACAGTGCACCTTCTACTCTGAAGCCAGGCAGCACAATCTCACTCATTTTTGGCTTGATCTACTTACAAATACTTCCTTCCCCACATCAAACTCCAGTTGGTATTACCAACAGAGAAATATGATGTATCCAGCCAGGCTGTTTGCTCACAACTAAAGTTTCTAAGCAAGTTTAAAGGGCTAATGAACACATTTAGTGCCTGCTGCACTGAAGAACCAGGTGATGGCCATCCAGAAGGGTCATTCTACAAAACCATAAAGAAGCTTTGTAATAATAATAGCCAACCATGTTTACCTGTATTTCTACCTTCTGCATGCTGCCATTTAAAGATACAGCTATTATGATATGCTTAGTAGAAAGTACCAGGGGAACTATCTCCTCAAATTTGTTAACTGTCCTTGTTACTTATCTCAATAAAGAGCCAGTAATGAGCTATATACATTTGGTCTAGTTAGATTATTAATAATAATTTTCAATGAAAACATTGGTTGAAAATCTAAAATTCAATAAAATATTCTTTCTAATCTGAATTGACAGAAAGCAAGTGAAACATTTTACCTCATGTTGAGCAAAGTGTTGCCCAGAATTAATGTTGAAATAATGTCTTTGTATCTGAAGAAATTAAGTAATCCTTTAAGTAAGAACAGACAGGTGCTCTCCCAGAAGTAAAGATCCCACTTCAGGATAAAACACTGAATCCACCTAGACTCTGAAAAAAAAATACTTCAAAGACCAAAAACATTGGTAAGAGTTAATATTCTGTGTGAAAAGAGGAAATCAAGAAGAAAGAATCTGAAGCACAATCTCTCAAAGCTATCCTCTGATGACAGCAGCTAAAGAAAACGCTGTCTTGCAAGGGAATTCCTTAGGAAGACAGACTGAGACTGAAGGCTGAGCTTTGTCACCAAGTTCAGTTTTGATGTTATCTCAGTTTAAGTAGTTCAAGCATAATTCCCTTTCATTTCATAACCCTAATCCTTCATAAGCCCCTTTAATTACTAGTCTATTTAGTATATTACCAATAATTCAGGGACCAAGGGGGAGATTCAGAAGTTCTGGTGTGTTGTGTTACTGGGTTTTGTGGTTTGGTTGGGCTGGGTCGTTTTTTTTTCTCCTCCCCCCCTCCCCCCCAGTATATCTTGAATAAATAACACCTGAAGCCAATCAACAAGCTTGCAAAGTCAGAGCTTTCAGTATCACCTTTGCAAATACTTTACTTGCCTAACCTATTTTCTACAATACCATCAGGGTAGCAGAATGGACCCCATTTCACATAAACTGGCCAGAGCTGGTGCAGTACCCAGCAGTAAGCAAGGGAGTTCTCTGCCAGAATGTCACAGTCACTAATAAAGAGATCAAGTTTTCTTTTCTCCATGGGAAATAATTAAATGTAATGCTACCTTAGTTGGAGTGTTCACATTCTTTTCATATGATAAAACTACTGCCAACCTGAATTATACAAAATATACTTACATATTTACCAAAATATTATATACCTGCTTCTCCTTACCAATATTTAGTTCTTGTAACAGACATTTGATAAGGTATGAATAGGATACACTTTCTTTGGCAGTGATAACCATGCATTTTTTTAAAAATCCATTACTGGATTACAGCACAAATCAGTCCATTCTTATTTTACTTGTTAGTCACATTAAGTATTTGCAATCTTCAGATCATTCAAGGAGAAACAGCTCCATCTAAAGGTGAACAAGCTGCCGATTCTCCTGCCTTGTGTTTTTCACATTAGCTATGTCACAAACAGCAATAGCAGTATTATGTTTGAAAAGCTGGTCAGTGAAGGACATATTGGAGAACCAATAAACTGGGGGGAAGATGATTTCCCTAGCTGAGCAGAAATGCAACACCAGAAGACACATGTTATCATGATCCCTTATGTATTAAATCTACAATCTACAGTTGTCATTGCATCCTTGCTGCTAGTTGGAGTGTGAATATGACAAAAGCAAGTACCATAAAGAGTGGCTGCACTATTTATTATTATTATTAGCCTCAATTTCTTTTCCAAACACATGACAAAGCAAAACTGTAATTCTACCATATCAGTAACAAGAACACATGCTTTTGTGTCCCACTCTGTAACCCCTCATTCCATCAATGGCTGTTCTTTGGCAACCAGTATGACTGGCTAATAAATGTTAATTCTCTTTTGTAGCAGCTTTTAAAGATTATCATATACTTTCTTCTCTCCAAATGTGTCACACTGGGAGAAAGCTCACCCTCAATACCCAAAAATAGCTCAGAGTGGTGGTGCTAGTGTCAGAATTGATCTAAATATTTAATGAAAATACAACTGTGTTTAAAACAACCCTTAACAAAATAAATCTGAGATAATGTACTCTGGAGAATTTTTCTTCGATTTTTTTTTTTTTTTTTTTTTTTATATATATTCTCATTTATATCATTGTTCATCAGTTCCATAAAAAATAGTAGCCTGCAGTATTTCTTCCTTTAGGGCAGAAAATAATCTTGATATATTAGCAATAACAGGTATGCTGGTAGCTTAAAGTTTCTGCTCTCCCTCTACACCTTAAATTTTCTTTAGATTTCACTATTTGTCCAGCCATCACTGAACCAAGCTCCCTATCCCACTTGCTTCTGCCAGAAGCAATGTAGGTGAAGGCTCAGGTAGTCCCCCTAACAGGCAAGTGGCAGAATGAATCCTTCCATAGAGGTAGGGCAGCCTCCCCAGAGGCCAGCACTCCCCACAGGCTGCAGCCAATGTTTAGCTCCAGACTCATAGGTCAGCCAGGACAAAGAAACTTAAGGACTTGGCTGTGCTAAAAAATCTTTCTATTTTTATGACATTACTTTTCCAGCACAGCAGGGACGTATTTTAGATCAGCAAAGTCATTTTTGTCTTGACTGCAGAGATGCGTGAAAGGGTGTAACAGCAAAGGCCTGCTAACAAAAAGTCAGTCCTTCAGGAGGAGCCACTACTTTCCTGCCTCTTTCATGATCCCACATCTGGACCAAGCTGAACCATAAGATCATAAATAACTTATTTTCAGATATATTTTTTCTCCTAATTCATGTAAGTTTAGAGTTTAACTTCCCAGCTCTCTCAGTGAGGTACCATGTAATCCAACGGTCTTAAAGGTAAGTCCAAAGCTATTTAAAGCTTTATGAATAAAAATCTGTACGTATTTTAGAGGTTTATAAATAAATAAACAAACAAACAAATAAAACAACTAGTAATGTGTTCTAATGCTCTTAAAATGTTTTATGGCAGAAAAATAATAATAATAATATTTTTTAATAAAAAAGCCCTGCGAGAGTTATATTTTTTTCACTTTTCAAGGAAAAGGTTTTTGAATCACAAAGTACATTTATCACAGGTACAATGTCGTACATACAATTGCGTAGTAAAACACTACCAAATTATAAGAATAAAAACAGAGTAGCTATTTAATGAATGGCAAGATTAAATAACTCATTTAATACAAATTCACAGTCTGATCCCACGCACAGATATATATTGACTGTATGCATTACTTCTCCGTTTAGCAACATTTTGAAAACAGAAACTCCATTGCTGTTATAATTCATCTTATTATTAGTGTCTAGACAACAACAACAAAAAACTTTTTATTTTAAAACATTTTGTTAGACCTGTTCATGCTAAACCTAAAACCAGGACCATTTTAAAGGTCTGGGCCTTTATTTGCATAAAACATCATGCGCTTTTTAAAAACAAATCTTAAGAAAATTACTTCTCTTGAAAGACAATACAAAAAAACTGTTTATACAATATTTGCACACTACATTTTCTATACTATGTCCATACTAAAAATATCTATTAAAATAATCTGTGAGTTAGATCAGTAACAAGTTATAAGATCCTAATATTCGAAGAAAAAATAGCAATTTAACTGCTTTGAGGAAGTAAATTCCCACTTGTGTAAGTATCAGGTTGATGGAGAGTTAAATGTTGAAGTTATTTGCTAAATAAAGATTGATCACCTTGAATTTCTTCCCTCCTGTAAACAAGCCTGAAATGGGAGATTTGCTATGTGATTAAGATAATATACTTCAACTAGAAAAGTAGTAAATTGGTGACCTAAGGTGCTGAGCATCAGAGAATGCTCAGTTACAAAAGATTTCAACTCTGTACGTAATGAGCACTGCAACTGGACAACATAATTGTAATCAGTAATAAGAACTGTCAGAAATGTGTATGACAACTGGTTTAGGGTTTTAGTTCAATGGTAGGCAGTTAATTAAGATGAGTAATTTTCACCTGATGTTGATTTGTATCAGATTTTTATTTGACGTATTATTATCCTGTGAACTCATTTTAGAGATCACATTATTTCAAAAACTTAAAATACCTTTCTTCTCTTTTGTAAATAAGAACACATTTGCTTCTACAGAAAAAAAAAAAAAAAAAATCTCTCTCTCTCTATATATAGATTAACCTGGGCTTTGGCAGTGAATTCATGCTTCATTTTCTATTTTCTTCTTGAGCTCTCCTGGTGGTCCCACACTGTGTTAAAGAACCTTGATTTTTATAGGCTATTCAATTCCAGTGAACAGCAGCCAGATAGCATACTGTGCACACAGTCTGCATAAAACATTCATACATCTGAATTGACGTCTTCTAGTCATTCCTTTAATTGAGTTCAGGTTGTCTCCTCAAAAATTTCACAAACATAAAATATTTTCTTTGGAGTACCTCAAAAAATTCTACCTGCAATTAGTACAGTCTACATGCTGATTCATAATTAAGATAATAATTGGACTCATATCTTACAGCATCCCCTTGTTCTCTTACTTGTAGGGCACTCAGAAATCATCAATATTACATGAAGCACCCTCAGACTGCTCACATTTTCACTCCTGTACAGAGCTTCAAGAAGAAGTCAGTAGCTTCTGCATCTACAAATATATATGTGTGTGTATATAGATAAGTTGATAGATACAGACACACACAGAATAACTCTTCATCAGACCATCACAACAAAAGGGGTGCTTCAGGAAAATGGGGTATTAATCAAGGCTGTGAATATTATGCTGATACTTACTTAACTATATGTGCATATTTGACGGAGTGGGAGTGAGCCATACCTCTTTATTAAAAAGTAACTGTGAAGAAACAGGAAAAAACAGAGTAGCACAACATATATATACATATGTATGCATATAAAATTATTTACACTGTAATTACACATCTGATAATTTTTCCAGTGTTAAACTTATAATCCAGAACTCATCTTTTCATGATTCCACATACATTTTGCAACCAAGCTACAAGGCAAATTAAATTTCATCTTTTTTTTTTTTTTTTTTTTAAGTACCGTCTCCACTGATGGCTATTCACTCTAAGTAGACTACAGCCAAAAAGATAAGATTAATGGAAACTTCCTTTACCTATTTTACAATAAAAGGTGGAGCAGTGAGTTAGACACAACTCAGTTGCTACAAGATAAGAGGAAAGTAATAAACTTCATATTCATCGATGACAACAGTATTAATCACACATCAAAGCATATTAAAAGGTTTAATTAAATACCAAAGAAAAACTCTTCAGACACGCAGGATCAAATGTCTGACATTTCTAGTGATATTAAACACTGTTCATTCAAGCATGATTCCTCTTTTATAATACAGGCAACCATTCTGCTCTATGCACACAGCAAAACAATAAAAATATTTGCTTTTATTTGGTTAGCAATCTTATTTCTACACATTACAGATTATATGCACCAATCCAAGCTTGTATTTATTGAACAATTCAGAAAAATACAGAAAAAAAAAAAAAAACTCAAAAGTAACTAAAGGCTTACTTCTAAAATGAAATGAAGGTGCCACTCCATGCATTCAGGTTTGGCTGCCGAGCCAACAAGTTCAATTATCCCAGCAACCTAATTTAATTTCTCTTTCACACTTGAGATGACAATCTACTTAACAAATTTAACCTAATACCATTTTTAACTGCCAAAATAAAGTGAGCCTGCTATTATAATAATTAGAGAGCTACAATTAACAATTGTGTTTTCAGTTTTAGAATTGGCTTTTTTTGTTTGTTTTTAAATTATGCTTTCTTCAGAGTATGAATGTACATTAGCCTTTACATCATTACTATTTTCTTAACTCATTGCTAATGAGCATAGACATATTTCAGTACAGTAAAATAATTATTAATTTTTAGAAAAACAACTGTTTGGAAGTAAATTCCCCTTTAAGATAGGCCACACTTTTAAGGACCTCTTAAAGGACCACACTTTTAAGGTCCTCTTCTTACAGAAGAGGACTTATCCCAGTACTCTGTCCACTCATACTGTGGCTCTGACTGCAGAAACAGAAGAGGAGCAACTGGACAAGTTACAGAATAAACTTATTACAGGCTACATTGTTTCAGGGACTTCCGAACTTTTGCCTTTATTGCCATATGTCCGAGCCCATGGAAAAGTTTCTTACAAGTGCTTCAGAGAGGCTGGTGTTACTTGTTTTCTGAACAACCATTCCTATAGATAGCAGTTCATAAAAAGTCTGATTAAAAGCAGTATATCTAAGTATTTAAAGCTGTAAGTATTTGAAATCACTTCATTCTGAAACTGCAGGGTAGCTGACATTTCCTCCACTTTCTGAGAGTTCTGGAGGAAAAAAATCTTATCAAAGAGATTACAGTATTTCACTAGGCCT
This sequence comes from Heteronetta atricapilla, assembly GCA_011075105.1. NCBI lineage: Eukaryota > Metazoa > Chordata > Aves > Anseriformes > Anatidae > Heteronetta > Heteronetta atricapilla. Next base: position 5,414,493 of record CM021734.1, read on the forward strand.
TGATCACCTCTTACCATGAAACCACCAGATCACCAGATGATGAATGGATGAATGAGGCTATTTTTTTTTTTTTTTTTTTTTTTTTTTTTTTTTTTTTT
>CM021734.1:5414690-5611309 GCA_011075105.1 Heteronetta atricapilla
TTTTTTTTTTTTTTTTTTTTTTTTTTTTTTTTTTTTTTTTCCCCTGATGTAGAACCGTTTTGACTGCAATTTAAAAGCTGTCTTTTTGGGACATGTGTATAATAAATTCTTTGTAAAAAAAACTGTCATTATACAGAGTATTTTTTGCCTCTGATATTTCTTCATTCAGCACATTAGTTAGAAATATGCTGCTTGCTTATCAATAAATCAAAAGATTTAATAAGAACTTGACTTTTCTTACACTGAATGTCAAGCATAAATCATAGACTATTTAAATAAGAGATTTTCCTTTTTGTATGTTCTTTTGTTAGCCTTTCCTAACAGTATCATCTAAGCATCCAGTATGAATCATTCTATGGATATAGAGCTTTAAAAATAATAACCACCCTCCCTACTTTTTGCAAATTCATTTGGCTTTTTTTTTTTTTTTTTTAAAGAAACATTAATTTGGCAAAAAATATTTCTCACTGTGCATTGTGCTAGCACATTTAACTCTTATTACCTGGCATACTGTTCCAAGAGCTATAACTGCAAGTTTACTGCATTAGACCAACATTATTAATTCCCTATTGCTGTAACTAAGGTTGCAAATGCTCTGGTGCTTATAATGTCAGCTTATGATTCTCAGCTCTTCCTTTGCACAACTTGAATTTAGAATACAACCAATAATGACAGGGCTTTTTCTGCACTTTTCTAAAATGTAACAAGTTCTCAGATTGGGAGAGTTTCAAAGTTTTTGATACTAGTTATCAAGAAAATTCTCTACAGAATTTTACAGAATGTAAAATTCTCCTTTACATCACAGTATTGCAACACTCATAACATCCCTTTTAAATTGAGTACAGTATATTGAAGACCTGTGGCAGAGTTATGGAAAAGTATTGACAGAAGTCTCAGTTATAGCTTAACCAAGGAGTCAGTGAGCCATGACTTTACCAACAATTTAAGGAGTGGAAAAACCTCAGCAGCCTAATTATGTTTGTAACAAACACAGCAGAACTGCCTTATTTGAATTTTGGAATGGATGAGAATGATGCCTTAAGGGAGAGCACTTTCTGTCCAGATACCTGAGAATTTATACCTTATATTATTCTTATTCTAGTATAAAGCAGGGAGTGGGCATATCTGCCAGGGACAATTCTGAAGTGATGTATAAGCTTTCTATGCTTGAAATGTTATTGTAAACATACTTAAAACAGTTCACTCATCTATTTATACTTCGGAACACATACAGGGTCTGATGTTTTCTATGTTAAGCAAATACAGAGAAGATTTCAAAGCTACACAAACGTTCTCAGAGCTCTTCTTTTCCTGTAAAGGATGAAGGTTTACAGAGAAAGCTCTGAGAAGTGGGGTGCCAAGAATGGAAGACCAATATCAAAGTCACACAATACCTAGTTAACAATTGATTCTCTTTCCTCATTGCAAAATAGGGTTTCTTACAACTTCAAATGAAATACACCTTTTCCAAATGCTATTTTTATCTGTCAGATATACCTCAAGTATCTGTTTGCATACCATCTTAAAAAGAAAAAAAAAAAAAAAAGATACAGTTCAAACAACTACAGAATCAGAGTCCCACTTTTATATATAAAAGATGTAAGAGATAAAGATCTTTTTATATATACAGTGGGTTTTGTTATTGTTTTCAGAATTTATTACATATATAGACAATTTTCCAGATGGTGTTTTGACATGATGGTAGACTTCATATTCTATAGATATGTTGTTCCAAAAATTTAGCTTTACTATCATATTCAGACAGAAAATATACCGTATATATTGTGCACGCAGCACAATGAAGCTATGTTACTGCCAGTTTCAACTTGGAAAGACAGCAGTAAAATTTACTCAGTTTCTGATAAGAGTAAAAAATGTATTTCTTTCAGAGTGTTAATCTACACATAAGCAATTCCTTCCAGCAATTGCTGACATTCTGTAAGAAACCTCTCCTTATGACAGTGTCAATTACAGCACAGTCATCTTTTAAAATCTGCATACATACTGAAAAGAAATTGTTCTCTGAAAAAATTAAACCTGTCTGGAACACAGAAAACATCAAAAATAATTATGATAAATGATTTCCTAGACTTCAAAGGAAAACATATTTTTGCAAATGCAGTACTATCAGAATTACTTTTAAGTTCTATTTACAAAACACCCTGCACTTGAAACTCCAACATTGTAATAAGAGATGCAATAAGCATACTTTTCTCATAAAAAATAACTCTATTTTTATTATTAGAAAAAGTTAACTAATAACTAGAGACACTCCTAGATTTGTCAGTCAACTAAAACCAACAACAGTGTCATCCAGGGACAGTACTTCAAGAACACCCTTTCTTCAAAAGGTACATAAGAAAAGTCAGTGAAATAAAGAGATACTCCCTTAAGAGAAAAATTCTATTTTTCTACAACATGCCAGATGTGTACACACCTATCTTTTTCTTTAGAATTAATGTTATAATAATCCTAATGCTCTAATGGATTTAAAATTTGGTTTTATTTAGATCTGTTACACAACAAAACCTGGAAGTATCATAATCCAGATGGAATTTATTTAAAAGACAGGCCAAAGATCAAACTTCTGAATTAATTTGAGTAAAGTTATGCCTCTTGGATGCTGTCCAATGCTTGGTTTTTAGATTGCTGATAACAAGGAATCCTTCACAAACATAAGTCGTCTAATGCTACAGTTCCATGACCTTTACTGATGAAAGCGTGTTCCTCTATTACATTCTGTGTAGTTTCAGCTTCCACCAAAACCCATTATACATTTCTTTACTGAAGTAGAGAGGACTTAGTGTCTATTTAAAGATCACGGGCAAGTCATAGCTCTTACCTCACTATTTTAAACCTATTCCTATTGTTTTCTACACTTAAACCACAGCATCCATACAACTAAGAACACCAAAACACAGCTTTTGCCTGCACTTTGCATTCTATCCAGAATTTTACTGAGATCTGATTAGGTTTGCTTTAAGCAATTTTGGGGTTAGAGGTCAGTTACATGAATGTTTCTGACATTTCAATACAACAAACTTCTCCAACAGAACAAACAAAGCAGAATCTTTCAGTATTACTGCCTTTCTTACCAAACCATGGATATGCTTCTGAGAATGCCAAGACTTCTAGAAAAAGGTGCATCTACTAACTTCTTTTGCTCCAAAGCACGATGATTTGATTTAATACACTAGATAGCTTTCAGAAAGTTAATCACAACATGATTTTCCATAACCTTCACAGCTGTCTAATGTGTACAGCTGTACCACAGCTTGAGGTAGTCATTTTCAGTTTATTCACTTTTTCTTGTATTTCAATACAGCCAATCCTGCCACAAACTCTTTAAAAATCAAGTTTTCTTTCCAAGTGTTACAGCTAAGGCAGAATTTGTTTTGAGCACAGCAAAAGCCAGAAACTTAAGTTCAAGGCAGGGAAGAATAAGATTGTTTCTGTTTAGAGATGATAGTAAGAAGTAAACAGATGAATACATTTTTTAAATTTTACTGACAGTTCATAAGAAGTAATATTTTTTTCTTTAAAAGCAACTTCTGTGGTATTTCTAGACCTCATTAATACCTCTAGACTATCTTTCATTTATTTTGCTGTTGAGAAAAATCTTTTATACCTCAAGAATCATTAACCCAGTGAGACAATATTCACTTTTAAAAGGACACAACAGTTTTCAGTAATAGTAAACATTTGATATCCATTCTTGATACAAGTATTTTCAACACTTTCAAAAATTTCTAAGTTTGAAGCAGTAACTAAGATTTAATCACAAGAATAATCATTCCTACTAATAAATAGCAATCAGTTCAACTAGACCAATGCACCATCTCAGAGGATGAATACACAAACACTCACATGAAGGACAAAGGTTAATGATTTTTGCAACTATACAAGTACTCATTAATTACCAGATGGATTGTCTAATTTTCTACTAGCTCGGAGGTAAATTTAAGGCTAACTATACCCTAAATAGTTGGAATATGTTACCACTGACATCACATTATACAAAATACTCATTAAATGTACAATAAAGAAAAAAAATAATTAATGTCTGCATCTATATGATATTTCAAAATAAATGAAAATGAAAACAGAAAGTGCAATTACTCAAACAGCTTATTCACCACATGGTGAAACAAGAATACTCAAGTATTTTGGGAAAAAGAAAAAATAGCTAATTTCATTCTTAGAATTAATTACTATGTACAGCTCATCTACACTGATTTCCAAGCATTAGTGAATACATTCTTTGTAGTCTCATGAAAGATGAATGCTGATGTGTCACACCTGTTTTTATAAGGTGCCAAAGAGGTTAAGTGACAGTGTGTAAACATCCACTGACAAACACCAGACAAATTACTTAAGAATAAAATATAAACCAGTTCTAAATTTCAAATGAATGGATTGATGAAAAATGTTTCTCAGTTCACTCCGAAGATAATTCAGCACAGCAGCAGGTTGCCAAAAGAATAGCTGCAGCATCTCCACCCTTGGCGTTTTCAAGACCCAGCAGGCCAAAGCCCAAAGCCTGCATGAAGAGCTCACACTTTGAGATGGGCAGTGCATTAGGCACGTCCCAAGGCTCCTTCCACCTAAACAAGCCTATGATCCTATGAAATACTACGATTCTCATTCCTTTTGTAGATGCAACACAGATGAATCCCAGAAGAAAGTGTCATCTTATGTTTCAGCATCTGACAGTTGGTCTGCGATAGGCTAGGTCTCCCTCCCTCCATGATGGTCTTCTTGACTTCTTGTAAAAACGTCTAAGGAAAAGAATGCAGCAGGAGATAATACAGAAATACCACTTCCAGGAATTCTGCCTAATTTTTCTCAATATGGACTTGTGCAAAGGAAAAAAAAAAAATTCTTCTGAAGTTTGCTTTCAAGTAAAAACAATCATTTATATTTTCCTAGAATATTACAAGCAGCTATTAATTTTTTGTATACTAGACTCATAAAATTAGGGGAACAAAGATGAATGTATCTTTGTTTAAAATGCATCTGGATTAACAATTTATTAAGAAAAAAAAAAGGATTATGGGAAAGAGGGTCCCTCATCCCCACACAGTAATTGATTGGCAAAGTAAGAGAAAGGAAAGATAAACAGCACAAAAACAACAACAAAACAAACAAACAAACAAAAAGGTTATTTGTTTCTGTGATTTTTTCCTTCAGCAAATTATCAGATAAGACTACAGCACTGGTGACAAGTTTCTTTAATGTGTTCATTACCTTATATAACGAACACATGTATGTAATAAAGTGGATTGGGAGGTCCCAAGGCTTCTTCTGGGAAACACCCCACTATAAAAATAATTAAAAATTTTAATAGAATTAGATTAGCAAAAGCAACCCAGTACTGGACGGTGAGATTTCTCAGTGCTTCTCCCAAGCTCTGGCCTCTCCCCAGCAGATGGCAGCGCAGCCCCAGAGCTGCAGGGCACCCCTGCCGCAGCCTGATCACGGGGAGCCGGGCAGCTACTTGCCTATACAGAGGTTAATAATAGCATAATAATGCCTCCTGAAAGACTGATATAAGTCGAAAAAAAAGATTCCCCAAGGCTTTTCTTAATATATTTTCTAATTAGGCCTGCTTCATCTGAAGTACAGCAAGTACCAAAAGTAATAAAAAAAAAATCCAGAGGGTTCTTGCATGTATCAGATGAAAACAGCCTGTTGCAAGTAATATTGCTTCAAAGTTTCTTCCTTTTCTACGTGCTCACCTCCTACATGTATATTCATAATAACCTGTAGATTAAGTAATACTTTTAAGAGAAAAAAAAAAAGAGCTTTTTTTTTTTTTTTTTTTAAATCAGGAGAGCACATACAAACACTCCAAAACATAAACCCAAATCCACCACCATGTCACTATTTTGGAAAGCACTACCAAGTGACCCTTTTACCCTCAGCTACCAAAAAAAATATGTGAAGAGCAGGAAACAGTTTTTTACACAGTTCTCTGTACTGTCCATTTATTAATTCTGTTTTAATTAAAAAACTATTACTGAGGCCACACAAAACATATTATGTATACACAAGAAATAAAAAGGAATCTCTGTAACAGCCAGACTAATAAATTACTGCTGCAGTTAACTCTAACCTTTTAAAGGCTGCTGGAAACAGTCAGGGAGCCTACTGAAGCCATGTTCACACCAAAGTGCTGCAAAAGATAAAAAGCAGAAAAGAGGCCAGCAAAATAAAAACCAACAAAATAACACCAATTCGCTCACAGGGATCCCAAATACTTGTTAACTCTACCTCTACCTTTCCTCTCCAACAGAAAAAACTCCGGTCTGTTAAGATTCAGTTACCTTCTCCCTCCAGCTCTTACCCCTCTCTTTCCCCTGACCATCACCACAGCTAGGTGGTCCCAGTGTGCCACTGCTGTCACAAAGCTCACAGATCCTATTGACCTTTTGTAGCCAGACAGAAACATGTCACAAGAAAAACCCTAGCTACATTGTTCTACAGTAAGAATCTAAAAGGATAACATTTTGAAAATGCTTTGTAGTTTGGGGACACACTCCCATCTGTACCTACAGCAAATATTTAATAAAGGCACTGACACATCATCCTGTCAACTACAGTGTATTTTTTTCCATCTTTCATTTCAACAAAATAATTTGCAGGTGGAATGTCAAGCTTAAAACCTCAATTTCCTGCTTTCAGACCTTCAGCTGTTATTAAACTTTGTCTACCACAACCAACTTCATTTTAAAATAGCTGACTCAATTAACTACATCTTCCCAGAACATTTACCACACATAAATACCAAGCAGTCTTTATGCAAATCTACTGATTACCGCAAATTCCTCTCCTACCTAGAAACATTTTTCTCACAAGTAAATATACACATTTCAGCTGTACCAAGATTTGAGTATTTTTCTGCTAATCCAACTTCATTTTAGTATTAATTTGCAGAAATGTATGCATTGTACAGTTTACAGAAAAATAAACTTAGTGTTAACTTTGATTGTAGTAATCACAAAAATCACTGCTGTACCAGATATATTACATGTATATTATTATAAAAGATAAATAAATAAAGACGTTAAGCAATAATTTCAACTGCGTAATTTTAAGCTAGTTTGTCTCATCTCAAAAACATCAAAGTGACATGTTTTCACAGTCACATCTTAATTACTGTATTTTGCAGTCCTGTTGATAAAGCCTACAGGAATTCTAATTAGCATTAGCATTCTTCTGCATTACTGCTTCTGCTGTATATTCCACTGTTCTCAGCATGTGCCCTTTCCTAATGAAGCTTGCTCAGTGAAGAAGGAATACAGTCACTGGATTCCCAGCTTCAGTCCATGTTACAAAACCTGTAGAGTTTATTTATACTGGTTTAATCGACATCTATTTATGTTGATCAACATCTATTTATGCTCTCCAGCTTCCTAAAAACAAAGTAAAAGAAAATCTTACTTCCTTAAAATCAGAAAATTGTTCTTGTGTAATTTCAAATAAAATAAAAAATATTAAAAATAAATAATAGTAAAAAAGTGGTAATAATAAAATAATTAAATAAAAAAGGAATAAAATTCAAAAAAAGCATTTCAAGTAATGATTTTGGATACCGGACTTAACACAAATAGGGAGAATTCTAATAAAATGTTAAAGAACTTCTATCATCTGATTTTTGGATTGCATTATGTCCCAAGGCAAGAGGCTTTATTATACAGAAATTAGTATTTTTAATATCTCTATTTTTATACTAAATATGTACTAAATAGCTCAAGTTTGCTGGGTGTCATACATGAAATTAACTTTTTTATTGTTTTTGTAGTTTTCTGCAGTAAGAATTAGTGATGGATGTTGGATGTCCAAGTCAAAAGTTCAACAGCCTTAGTTATTATTCTTCCCCTCACTTGCATATATCAGCAGCTACATAATTCACTTCTAAAATGTTTTTAGTGCAAAAGCAAGGTATCAACTACTTAAACAAAATAAAAATAACAAATCATTTTAATAAACCTGCTGACCTTTTCACCTTCCACTCACAGTTTAAGACATTTCTAACTACTGTGATATAGGGTGCCAGAGACTGAGATCTACCCTACTCTAGCTTTAAATTCTCAGGCTTCCCATAACAGTAGAGAAAGAAACACCATTATGGGGTGAACAGGAGCATCACATTCACCAGAGTTATGAAAGGCACTGTCAAGCAGAATGCTGCTTAACCTCACAGCTTACCTTAGAATCACATCCACTATGGAGATGCTGAGTCCCTACAGCACTTGCTGCCATGAGAAACAACAGCAGGACTATTCAAATCACTATTAATATGCTCAATTTGCTAATTACCTGAAAGCATTAGAAAAATTACAGTTTTCAAGTACCTGAAATGTGGTTTTCCACAAAACTCAAAAAAAAAAAAAAAAAAAAAAGTCACTATCCTAAATTGTTCATCTCTCCTGCCATGTTACTTGTGCACATTTTAGCCATGCTTTATAGTCTAGCTGTGTAATAGACAACTATGCCTTTATGTAAACTCTCTGGGATACCTTTTTCATAAAAGTGAAGAGTGTTTTAGCTGCATGAGTTCCATTAACATCAATGGGTGTCACATGGCTAAATCCCTGTGCCCCACTCTAAAATTTTATATGTATGCATAATTAGAAATAATTTTCTCTGAACTGACTTCCTTTCTAAGTGACTGTGTTAAGAGACAGCAGAAAAATATTGCAGTGCCAATCCACCATGACATCTGTGACACAGCTCTTAGAAAACACCCAAGAAATTATTTCCCATAATTCTAACAATTTCTGTCTTGCTTTCTTAAATTCTTATGTTCTTCCTCCAAGGTATTTTGACTGTTGAAAATGGATTTCATATTTTTTCTTGCACAAAAGGTACAAAATAATGACATTAAGTTTTCCTCTTTTAATAGTTCAGTCACATAAACCATACATATAAATTATGCAGTTGCACTTCTTTGGGAGTGCTACATCAAAACCAAATCCTATGCAATACGTTAACAACTTGTAAGCACACCCTTTATTAATGTTGGGTACTGGATGCATTAATCTTTCACTGCAACTGCTACTGTCAGGTTTTTTGCACCAGGCCAAAAGATTCTGCTACATCTGCTTCCCCAGGTTACATTCAACAGTTTGGTTCCCTGATATTTCTACCATAGCAGATATATGCTTACATTATATGCTTACATGCCTTACATTAAAAATAAATGCAATGTCATTGACTACTGAACTGCCGAACCCTGACATTCACAGTCTCTTACACAGCAGCTCAAAAGAGTAGTGGCTCTACACTGTATTGGTGAAATGCAGAAACGTGTTATTCACCTTACTATCTGTTGATATTTGATTTCTACACTGTAAATCATGAAAATAGCAGTATGATTCAATTTTAATTAGCTACCAGGCATGTAGATTAAAGGTAACAGTAATAATTTATTCATGAAACCCTCCAACATGAATTGGATCCCCTATATAACTTTTTCCCATTTAAACCAAAAGACAGTAATATTCTGCCATTATAAATACAATCAACTCAATTCAAGCAGACACAGCTTGAAGTAATTCTCAAACACCAAGACTCCCACCACTCTCCATCATTAATATGAATGTCAGCCATTCAGCCATGATGTCGTTACATTTGTTTGTAAACTGCAACATCATGGGGATATTTTCAATAGGTGTTCAATGAGTACATTTTCTTTCTGACCAGGAAATAAATAAATAAATAAGGGTTGAAAATGAAATGGTAGGTTACATCTATACCAGTTCACTTACATAGTTTGCATCTTCACATTACCTGAGAGCACCTTTTGGGAAACCAATGCATGAACACTTTTTTAGTGGAAAAGCAAGTTCACATAAGTAGATGTAAATCTGTTTTAAAGTTGATCCAAGAACAGCCATCCAGTTCAAACAGACTACTCATGGCACGGCAGGTACTGCTCATTTGCAACTACGTTCCTAGGAAGCAAAAATTCAGTTCTTTGACGTGAGAGGTTTCCTTGAACTGCTTACCATCAGGGTCAACCCACTCCACAAACTCACGTGCAAAACTCATGGTAATTTGAACAGCTTCAGGATTAACTTGTAGACATCAAACTCATTTGCACCCTAGAAAAATGATTTTATTTTTTTTTTAATGAAAAAAGGTGTTCTTTACCAATTAGCTATTTTGTGTCCTTTTGTGCACAGTAAATTAAAGTTTCTGCGACTTTGTATAACCAGCAGTAAAAACATGACCTACATTATCATATTCTCCATTCACCTGGGTTAGAGAACTTGTTTTGACAAGCAAGGAAAATAGCACTCATTTTTCATTACCATTAGATGAAATATGAGCAAACAGACTGTCTAAGCAGTTAAATCTGCAATGAAATTTAAAATAAATAAATAAATAAATAAATAAATCAACTCTCACCACAGCAAAAGTAGAAAATGTACCAATCTTAAATCTGTTTTACTATGCACCATTTCCGCCTGTAAAATTCAACAGTAGTTTATTTTTAAGCTGTTGTTTCAACACAATATGGTATGATTATCAATACAATGATCACATAAATGAGATAGGAAACAGAAGGATTCTCTTTTCTCTTTCCTGAAGAAACCAGAGCATTGTAGAGAGTATTCAGCTGCCTGAGCTTGCTCTAATCAAAAATACTCAATTAACAAGGCATTATCTTACAATCTCCTTCATTGGAGATCTCTTTTATCTCCATTACACTCAGTATTTTTCATTCTGTCACTCAGGACAATCTTGAATATCCTAAGATAAGAAATCTGAATTAATTCAAAAAAAAAAAAAAAAAAAAAAAAAAAGAGATAAACCAGGAACAATTAACAGCTGCGCTATCTTTACAGAATGAGTAACTTCAAGCCAGTAATATTATTAGCAAATCAGTAAGCATATACAAAGAATTCATAAGCAAATAAATTAGAAGTTAAAAGATAACTTTTAGCAGAGAGGAAGGGTAGACCTTGGTGAAAGTTTTGATAACTTCAGCAGAGAGGAAGGGTAGACCTTGGTGAAAGTTTTGACAGACTATACCAACAGCAGCTGCACTGCTAACTTTTTACAGAAGGCACACAGGAAAAAATGGCAGCAACTTTACTCGCCAGCAAAAAAACTACCCAGATATAAGTGAACTATACCTTTAGCAGAGATTCTTGCGCATAATATACTTCATCCTAACACCTAGAAATCTCTGCTCTTCCAGTCATGATTTCTAAGGTTTATAAGGCTGATTTATCTTAATGAGGAACTCATTGAGGAACTGAGTATCAAGTCAGTTTCAACTTAGATAACACAAGGCAGTTAAAAAAACTACATGAAATGAAAAATTTCAGGAGTCCTTATGTGACATAAAATGATTCTCCGCCTATCCCCCTAATTTCTAAGATAGAAAATAGCTAAGGGAATATAACTTTTATCCTTAACAACACAAAACAGCACAAAACAAAGCACAAAAAAAGCCACTTAACAGAGGCCATGGCAGCAGTATGCAGCACTAATAAGCAGTGACAGCTCCAAGCCAGCCTCGGGACTGAAATGATCTATACAACAGCCTCAAATGTAGCAAGTTATATGATCACTAGTTTTACCACAAACCATAGGAAAATTATTCTGCCACCCTTTAATTTGCATATTACAAATTTTGAAACAAATGAAAACAGAAGGGAGATAATCAACAGGAAAAGTACCTGGGAGACAAAGCAGTCTTTTTTGGTGCTAATGGTTGGTTTTTGGTTTTGTTTTTCTCCCCAAGCTATTTAGGTGTTTTACATTTCTATATAGAGTATTTTACAAGATGTGAATAGAACTCACTCAAAGAACTAATAACAGAGAATTGTCTCACCTTCAGTCACAAGTTTGAACCCAATCTGTGTCAGGTCTTCATCTTAGCTTTATAATAGTGAGTGATTTTACCCAGAGAAATCTTTTTTCTCATAACAGCACTGGTTACAAATAACATGAATTACTGTTACTTGTTATCTCAGAAAAAATAAAAAACTGAAAATATCAGACATCAAATAACCCTACAGGAAGAGGTTCTGCTCCTCCAGAGGAATGAGACAGCAGGCAGCCTTTGACACCACCTCTGTTTTTTGTCAGGGCTGGCAGCAAAGAATCTGGGTGTTCAGTGTTGCTATTACAGCAGCCTCTCAAAACTAAATTCAATTATTAATTGAGATCAAGATAAAAGTGTCTTAACAAGTTCAAATTAGTGAATTAAAGTTTTATGGATTATTTTCTGGATTACAAGCTATTATTCATAAAATGTAATTATGTATTTATTCAGAAGATAAAAATTATCAAGACTGTTGTGGTTTAACCCAGCCGGCAACCAAGCACCACATAGCCGTTTGCTCACCCTCCCTCCTTCCTCTCTGGGATGGGGGAAAGAATCAGAAAAACTGATGCCTGTGGGTTGAGATGGAGACAGTTTATTAGGACATAAAAGAAAATGTAATAACAATGATAATAGTACTACTACTACTTACGCGTACAAAACAAGTGATGCTCAATGTAATTGCTTACCACCTGCTGACTGATGCCCAGCCTATCCTTGAGCAGCTGGTCCCCTCACCCTGGCCAGCCACCCCATATTAATTGTTCAGCATGATGCCATACGGTATGGAATACCCCTTCTGCCAGTTTGGGTCAGCTGTCCTGGTTCTGTCCCCTCCCAACTCCTGCTGCATGCCCAGCCTGCCCACTCACAGGACAGAGCAAGAAACTTAGTGCTTAGAATTAGCACTGTTCTGCAACAATTAAAACATCAGTGTGTTATCAGTATTATTCTCATCCTAAATCCAAAACACGGCACCATACCAGCTACTAGGAGGAAAATGAACTCTATTCTAGATGTAACCAGGACAAAGACAAATCCATTAACTGACCAATTGCAGTGTAATCTCACTTCAAAGAAAATATTTATAAATAAGAAACATGAAGATGAAAAAACAGGAGCATATTTAACAAAATCCCATTTCTACTCCAGCTGCTCCATTCATTTTTGTCTTCAGCAGCTACTAAGACTGGCATTTTAAGAATGTCAAAAATAATAGAGTATGCTGTGAGTAGGTACCTATATTATGTTTAGAAAGCTAATTGATTACAGTGCATTCAAAGATTTGCTAATTCAGTTAGTGATAGTCAACACCAAAGTCATCTATAGTTCTTGCTAATACATTTATTTTATTTCTTAGTGTATTAGGCACATTATGATGTGCCTAAATGATATATATAAATGTGCCTTATGATACATTAAAATGAATCAATGACAAACTTTGAGAAGATTGATCTGAGAAGATTTGAGAAGATTATGACTGTGTGTTATTCATGTTTGCAAAGAAATCAAAGACTGTATGTTGTTCAAGAGATTGGGTTTACCTAAGCATCTCGAGAGGGAATTAATATCATTAACATGTAATCAGACTTGGCTGCAGACTTGTTCTGGATCTGATACCAAGGAATCAAATACAATAAAACAAACCACCCACAGTTATGTTAACATGATTGAAAACAGGCAGGGAAGTATCTTCTACATAAAGGCATTGTAAAAATGGTGAAATGTAAATTAAAGTAAAACCTATTTTCAGTTTATTAAATATTTCCAGGTGCTACCTTCAACTCAGAATTTACTGCTCTTGCCTCAATTCATTAAATAAAAAAAGCCATATGAAACATTAGTAGTTCATATTTACAATTCATAAGTAATATGCTATACTCCTGTTTTATTCTTCTGTTCATTTTTGTCTGTTTTTCTATACAGCACAGGACAGGAAAAAACTATTTTATTTATGCATAATAGTTCTGTTGCTTTCCACTATGGTTCACAAAAACACTGTGTAGTACTTTCAATTACACAGTCTATAAAACCTCCTGCTTGCTTCAGATATATAAGGCTGGACTTGGGCGCTCCAAAAACTAACAGTAAAAGACAACTGGTAGCAGTTTACAGTTCCTGTGAGAAGATACTGGCACACAAGGAAATGAACCAAGTTCCTTAGATTTAGCTATCATTATCTGCAGTCTACATCAGCAACACAATAGAGGCTAGAAAATAATATCTGTTCCATGGTCACTCCCTCGCTGCCCCCACCAATGCCATCTGAAAAGAATCTACTGAATCATCAAGGATGAAATATATGAATCGCTAAAAACAAGGCACACATTTTCATATCTACTGTTTCATGCTGTCACAGTATTTTTGTTTCTCTCAAACTACACACAAGATGACAACCCATTGCAATCACAAAATTGGTCCCAGGGCAGCCATGATGGAACTGCCTTGTGAAGTTAACCCTGAGGAACTTTCTGAGATTTTAGTAATAAAAACTAAGTAGTCTAAATATTCAACAGTATTACCAACCTTTCTTTAAAACAACGGAAGTAAAAGCAGAATGGAATAAGAAACTCAGAAACTCTTTTCAAAAGACCTACAGCACCCTGAGTATGATACTTTACAGGTCTGCCATACAATACAAGTTCCCTCACTGTGAACATACATGCAAGACATCTAATACCCACACTGCAGTTTCTCTCTTCAGGAGAAGGGGGGGACAGGTAACAGAATTTATCAAAGTATCAATTACTGTAAAGTCCTGGAAGTGACATCTATCAGAATATCCCAGAAATAGCATCAGGCCTTCCAGGTACTTGGAACATTTTATACATGTTGAAATGATGACTGATGGTTTCCAGGCTGTGTGTAGTTATCTGATATTCTTTTATGGAAACGGGTTTTCCTGAAGTTGCCTTCTACAGCACATCAGTGGAGATCAGCTTTTAATTTCAGTTATTCAGTTATTCCCCTCCAGTGACACTGTTGCTCATATTACAAGATGTGCATGTCTCACCTCTTACATATCTACATATTTACATATTTATTCCACATACTTACATATCCACATACTTACATATTTATTCCACTCCACTGTGTGGAGTGGAATAAATCACATATACTGATTACTGTAATAATGTTTTTATTTTCCTAGATACATTTTAGTTTACAATAATACACTGTAATGGATTCCAATATGACTGACTGTCATCCAAAAATAGGTAACAGTAAGTCAATTCACACTAGGAAAAAAACTTCCTGGAAACAAAATATAAGTGGCTGTGAAGCTTTGCACGAACATGATTCTAAGTTTTGTGGTGGAGTTGCACACCAGGAAAAACAAAAACAAAACTGCCTATCAAAAGTAAATTGAGTTAAATTAAAAGAAATCTCAGCTTGAAACAGACATCAAGAGGTCTCTAGTCCAACTTCCTGCCCAAAATTGACTGAATTCACACTTGTTTCCTCAGAGCATTGTCCTGTTGGTTACTCAAATCACCCAACAGTAGCGAGTCCATGGTCTCCATAAGCAACTTGTTCCAGTGCTTAACCAGCCTCAGAATGTTGAATTTTTGATGCAGAAGACTAAATATCAACCAGCACATACAATTTTAATTGCTGACGTGAAACAATCACCAAGTCCAATCCTATGAAATATGACATGTCATGACATGAAGGAGCTCTGAGGCAGTTTATTCAGGACTGTCTTGCTAGTATTTTTTTTTCCATAATTTGATGTCAAAATAGTGATTATAGCTGAATATAGTTGGGTTGGGTAAAATGATTTACTGGAGGAAAAAAAGTCATGCTTTTTTTTTTTTGTTAAGAACTTTTTAGTACTCTGACATTTACTGCAATGGGAAAACATACTTTAAAAAAACAAGAGTTGTAACAATGATATTGTTCTCATTAAAGTAAATGAAAAGAAATAATGATGCTCTGTATCTCAAATGTATCTTTCTGAGCAAAGCAGACTTTGCTAATTCACAGTTTGAAAAATTACAGTTTCACTTCCACAAACAAAATTACTTGATGGAGACTGAATTGAATTAATTTTAAACTTCTTTGAAAATCAGCAAACAACCAATGTAGCAGATTGAAATAAGAATAACACAGTGCATACATTGCAAACAACATGCCAATTAACATGGTGTGTAGACTCTAATGAAATATATTTCCAATTTTCAAAGTTGAAAGACCTTCAATAACAGTAATTAAAAATGCTGTAGTGCTTTAAACCCTAAACATGCTGGGGATGGAAAAAAGATTAAACAATTTCCATTGGATTAGCATACAGCTGATGCTGCAAAAATATACTGGGATAGTACCAGAAGAGATCACATAGATACATTTACAGACAACTCTGAAAAATCTGACTGCCAAACTACATCTGGGACTTGTTTCCACAGTTCACTGGTTGGAACTGGACAAAATCATATCAAGGAGTGTCCTACCAGTCTGCTACCACAAAGATTTGGTCTCAGCATTTAGGCACACAAGTTCACTATATATTCAGCCCTTATTTGTAATGTACCTGTTTTGTACTCAGTTGTCTTTGTATAAGTGAAAATATGCTTTCTGAATCTTTACCCATGTTTAAATTGGATAAATGAAGTGATAGATATTAAATAACATCCTCAGTGGCACAACTAAATTTGATTTAAATCAGTAAAAGAAGACAGTAGGGCAGATCACCAATCACCATTAGCTCATCTTCTGTTTTAATAGAATAAGGAGCCTCTAAATTGAGAAAAATTACAGTGGAAATAAAATGTCGTAATTGAGTTCATGATGTAATCTTCTTCAATGCATCAAGTTCAATGGATTCAAAGACAGAACACACTGAGGCATGTTTAACTTTACTTCTATACTCATTTTCTTTCACAACACAGTTAAAAAGCCACACAGAAAGGAACAATTGTTTTATCATGTTTTATCTGCTGAACTGCTGAACAATTAATTAGAAATAAGAAAAAAATATTAATTAGTTTATCTGTAATTTACATTACTGTTGTATTAATGCCCCAAACCTGGCCCTAGTTTAGTTTCATCACCAAGCAGACCACAAATGCTCCTTAACCCTCACCTTTTATTTTTATCAAAACTCTATACAGAGCTATAAAAGTATCCAGTGCTCAAACCTGAACTATGCTACATAGATAAAATATCTTTAAAATAAGTTAACATTATAGAACTCTATTTTTTTTCCTATAAGAAGCTTTGTTCATGTTCAGCTGTGAATGCATCTCTACTTTCTCCTCCATTCTCCTCAGCCTCATAATCACAACCCATTTTTTCCTCGTACTCCGCATTCCTACTGATTACCCCTACCCTCTGAATCAGAACTTAATCTGTATCACCTTCATCATCCCACCAGTTCATATTTCCCAGGTCCATAAGTTTGGGACTGCTATTATGCTCAATATAAAGTACGTTTTTGAACTTTCTCTACATTGGTGGTTATCCAAATTATGATCCAGTTTATACTGCATACTTTTCTATAAGCAGAGTCATCACCTGCCACTACTGCCATGAGGAATTAGAAATACAGTGAGGCTGTGGCATTATTCCTAATATCTAATCCATTGGGTTTCCACTTATATGGAATATTCTGAACTAACATACCACACTGGAACAGGCTGCCCAGGGAGGTGGTGGAGTCACCATCCCTGGAAGTCTTTAAAAGACGTTTAGATGTAGAGCTTAGGGATATGGTTTAGTGGGGACTGTTAGTGTTAGGTTAGAGGTTGGACTCGATGATCTTGAGGTCTCTTCCAACCTAGAAATTCTGTGATTCTGTGATTCTGTGACTGTCTTCTGTTCTTCTATCCACACTATGCAGTTGGAGTCTAGTAACATCTCTGTTGTATATGTGTAAGGAAAAGAACTTCTTACCTACACTCAGTAATCTCAGTAATTTTTAAGAGTTTACTGATATGATCAGGTTGACCTCATCTGAAGGAGTCCTCAGGCTGGAGTCTTCATCTGCTTAGCCAGAGGTATCTGATGGTAAAGTAAAATATACAACTTGCCCATGCAGAAATCATAATAGAGCTTGAAAGTGAGGCAACAGCTCTTCATAAAAGAATTGAGTTCATTTTAAAACCTGCAACTTAACAAAAGAAAATTCAAAAGAGAAATGAAATTAAAAAATAACAGGAGAAAATTGTTAGCACTTACCATTAACAAGATTGTTATCCAAGATGAATGTGAATAACAGTTTCCACAAGCAGATCTGGAAGCCAAGGAATTAAAGAAAACTGAATACAATGAAGCAGAAGACAAGACTCTTTCTATCAAAGTAAAAACATTCTGAAAGTCACCTTTCTTTGAGTTAGATGTTTTTACAGTAGACCAGATTCTGTCACTGCGGCAGTTAGCATGGGTCAGGCCTTGTCAGAGCAGCCGCTAGCTTTAGACCAAATTTTAACACAACTTTTCTCATATTTCATGTGCTAAAACAAATCTCTTTCCAAAGAGCCGAAGGGAAACTGAATAGTTTTACCATGCTCAAAGAAATAAACCACAGTTATGTAAACCACCTACTGATCTCCAAGAAATGCAAACACATCCAGAAGTGTCCTTAGCAGACTAGACAGCACCACCAAATGGAAGGGGGAAGTCATGTAATTTGTGAAATTGCATATATCCATAGTTGAAGTGTTCAGGTATATGAATGCATTTTAATTTCCACACTGCCGTTTGGTCTCAAACTGCAATAGACACAGCCCTACTGTAAGATACCTCAGAAATATTTTATCAACCCTCTAATGGAAAAAATCATGCTTTTACAAGGATTATTCACATCTACCTAGATATGAAAATTAATATCCTATATATTTTAATAGTAAACTTAAATTATTATAGTAAATATTTCAAATATTTACTAGCACTAACAGATTTCTGAGAAGATATTTTTGAAGGAAATAAATCCATGTAGTATTTTTTTATTATTATTTTTATTTTTTGCTTCATAAGAATATCCTGCTTATTTCTACACCTGTATCCATATTTTATGATTACTAGAGTGGTAGGGTTTTTTTCAGAGCTCTGCAGCATTTCATTATTTACTACTCTTTCTATCTTTTCAAGGTTTTATTGTTCTAAATTGCCTTCCCCTTTAATTTACATAATGACTTAATTAAAACAATTAATTTTGCAAAAGAAGTCCAGTATAAACCTTTTTTCCTTTGTAATATAAACATATATCTAACTATATGTTGTACAATTTTAAAGCAAATAAATTAAATGAAGGATAACATTTAAGAACTCATCATTTCCAGTTCCAGAGGGAATCAGTGACAAAAGAAAATGAAGAAGAGTTTCAATAGATCGTAAGAAACTTAGCCAAAATTAATAATGTGACCAACTACATGAAGCTAAGTATTTCTGGGGACAAACACTTTATGTGCCTACCTTCCATCAATCTGACATGAGATCTCTAAGGAATACACTGACTGGATGTTGTATACATAACAAGCACAACAGAGTATGAAATGGTAAGTGAAACCATCAAGAAACCATTTGTACACTCATTTGTACATTTCATTTCCCTAGATATTCACAGCCTACTGCTGATGGATTTACAGACTTGAATCTAACATAGTTCAGTTTCAAAGTTCCATGTCTGAAAAACTTGTAATCATGAATGTTACCTGCATACATGTCACTGAAATTCAATCTGAACAGGTCAGAACTCCAGAAGAAAGAAGAGAAAAATATCTCCACTGGTGTTTTCCTTAAAATGAACTAGCACAAAGCTTCTCAAAATCCTAGCTTTTGCTTACTAAACCCATCAAATAGCCATACAAAACTAAGTTCACCTCCACCATCAATATACATACACACATACACAGTTCTTCAAAATAGGCAACACTCAATATGCCTTGCTGTGGGTAAAGAAAAATACATCAACATTCTCCAAAATCCAACCATTTGTTTATAACTTTCTACTTGAGACACTGACATACCTCATGTTGTGTTACACAGATACACACAGATACACAGAACTGTAGGGGTTGGAAGGGACCTCGAAAGATCATTGGGTCCAACCCCCCTGCAAAGCAGGATCCTCAGAGCAGGTTGCCCAGGTAGGTGTCCAGATGGGCCTTGAATATCTCCAGAGAAGGAGACTCCACAACCTCTCTAGGCAGCCTGTTCCAGTGCTCCGTCACCCTCACTGTGAAGTTCTTTCGCATGTCGGTGCAGAACTTCCTGTGTTCTATCTTGTGGCCGTTTCCCCTGTCCTACAAGCTACTGAGAAGAGGTTAGCTACATCCTTCTGTCTCCCACCCCTCAGATATTTATAGACATTGATAAGATCCCCATCAGTCTCCTCTTCTCCAGGCTGAACAGACCCAGGTCTCTCAGCCTGTCCTCATAGGAAAGATGCTCCAGGCCCCGTATCATCTTTGGGGCCCTCTGCTGCACTCTTTCCAGGAGATCCCTGTCTTTTTTGTACCAGGGAGCCCAGAACTGGACACAGTACTCCAGGTGAGGCCTGACCAGGGCAGAGTAGAGGGGGAGGATCACCTCTCTTGACCTGCTGGAAACACTCCTTTTAATGCACACCAGGATCCCATTAGCCCTCTTGGCCACCAGGGCACACTGCTGTCAGCCTGTTGTCCACCAGGACCCCCAGGTCCTTCTCCGTGTTGCTTCAGTTGTATCATGTACTGCCACATCCTGTATAACTTGTCAAGTGTAATTTGACAAAGTGTAAGATATAATATGTCACACATGAAATTTAAAATCATGGAATAAAAAAGCCAATGTTTCCTCTACCCTCCTCCCCCTTGAAAAACCTTTGGTCAGGTATTCTAAAATATGACAAAATACAGCTCCACAGTGTGTAATTATTATTTTTTTTCACCTAGTAAAGACATGAAAATTTTAACTTTGTAAACAGAAAGTAAATCTCTCACAAAATTTTATTTTGGCAAACTCTATTCATCAATTTAAAAGTTACATATTTTCTCTACAAAATGTGCTCTTCTCTTTAGAATGTGAAATTATTTCCTACTTGACTTTTAACTTTTATTCTTCCATGAGCAAAGCCAAATTTAGAATCTTGTACAATTAACACACAGTCCAGTTTGCTTGAAGACTTGCATGCTACAACTAATGCCACAAGCCATATTTTATTATTTTTTTTCCTGGTAAAATGCTACAACCAGTGCTATATGTTAAATTAAATATTTTATACAACCAGTAGAAAAGAACAGATGATGATAGGAAAGCAAAAAGCCTTAGCTTTAGTGAATTTTCTACATTGACTAAGCAGACCTATCAGTTCAAAGACAGAAGGAGAAAGGAGACAAGGAGTTCAATTATCCTTAAATGTAAATTACTGACAAAACTGCGATACTCATGCCAATGAAGTTGAACACAACAAGAACCTCTAAAGTAATAAATCCTCTGTACAGTGGGCAGTATGTACTTTCTTTCAAGCAAACTGTCAAAATTAAATGAAAGACATGCAAAAAGGGATATATTCATCTTACAGAGCTATTTAGAAAATAAAAATGAGTGATCTGGTATGCTTCCTAGCTGTAGATTGATGGTTTTTAAAACTGGAAAAAACATGTGACTTAAATTTCTTCTTATCACAAATTCTATTAAAGATAAAGTGGAATGAGATAAACACTGAGAAATATTTTTTATTCTCTAACAATAATTATTTTAAAGTTTAAGTAAACTGCAGCAGTAGCTTGCTATTCTGTGCTATGTCAGTCATTTCATGTTTCATTACTAAAATATATTCTGCAAAATCAAAAGGTCTCCCAGTGTCGTCTCCTTCCAGTCATTCTATTCAATCATACTGCCAGAAACCTTAATTATTCAGAAGAAAAATCAGTTAAACTATGAAAATCCCAAATCAAACATCAGACAGAGTCTGGGAATACTTCCTAAAGCCACTTATCCTTAAGACAGGTATAGGAAAACACAGGAGCACATGCCTTCACACACAAGTTCTTACTCCATGCAGCAGAAACCTGCATATCTTCACACGGACTGCACTGTCAGCACAGCCTAAACACAGTTTCACTATAGCATCCAGAAAAATGGGCTGGAGGCAGTTATACCTGGGGCATGAATGTTTAATAAAACAAAGTCAAGTTTGGTTCATGCAGACCACTGGGGTGCTTCACAGGAGCTCATTCCATTGTGGTTAGCATTTCATGCTTTGTAACAACGAATCTTCACTCAGACTTCACATATTATGGTGCTAGATGAGCATTGCACATAAAATTCCTAAGTAAACTCTCTTCCCTGAGATAAGAGTGCTAGTCTGACACCAGGAAGGAACCACGTAACCCAACAGCCTAACATCAGCCACACTTTTCTTGTCCCGTTAGGGATAATATACAATCATTTTAATTTGTTAAAAATTTCTGTGGGTGGGTAGGTAGGTCAAAAACAACATTATATGTTCTTGATAACATAGCCTAACATAAAAAGAAGAGCTAATTTCAGATATCTAAGTTAGCTATAAATCCAAAAAGACATCTCTCTTCAATCACCTCCTCAGGTATGTAAGGTATCTAGATAAACACCTAGGACACTAAGGTTTCCAGGAAGTACATGAAAAAGTAAAATTATGGGGGAAAAATATCAAATTAGATTACAGTCATCAAACAATCCTTAAACATAAACAAATGAATTCATATGTAGCACTGTTTTGCTCAGTCAACACCTATCAAAATAATTTCATAAATATAACACTGAGAAGACCATTTTCTGATATGCCATAGCTGTAAACTGATTTACTGACCAGCAGCCTAACAACAGCCTTTTAAGTTAGAATGTCAAGTGTTTAATTTAGATATAACTAGATGCTTAATATACAGGATTTGTAACGTACAATTAATTAATGACTCACAAGTGAAGTTTCTTTGTTTAGGTTACTTGGGCTCTCAACTAAGCAAGAGATTTGAATTATTTGACTGATTCTCATATTTAGTTCCCTGAATATGAACAACTACATTACTCGAACATTACATGAAACTCTGAGAATAAAACCAGGGGTGTAGGAAGGAAGTCATAATCCTTTGACAGTAACCTTCTGTAGTCTCCTAGCAGTTGAAAAACATTTTTAGTCATATGTATTATTAGTAAATAAAACGAAACCAAATCAAAAGTAGTTATGATCACAACCTTAAAATGGAGACTAGAAAAATAGGCCACCTTGAGAGCACCACCTTCTTTAAAAACAATTCACTGAGAATACTTACCAGGAGTAGTAGTACTTACTATAATGACACAGTAGGTCATTACCTTCTTTTTGCCTAAAGGTGTTTTTTTTTTTTGTTTTTTTGTTTTTTTTTTTTTTTTAAATCATTTACAAAGGAATATTTCTTTTTCTCCAGCTGCTTGATAAAACAAAAAAATGCAGCCAATTTTTGAAGTGCAGTGCTAGAAGATGTGCTGTGTGATGCCCAGCAAAACTGCTGTTTTCCAATACTGTCCTACCAAGCACACTTCCACAGAGATTACAGGCCAAAAAAAAAGCATTTATAGCAAGTAGATCTGTCGTTAAATTGTTTTGTGAGTAGAAATGTTGGCATTGGAACAAAAACATCACTGATGTAGCAAAAACAAATGGGGTAAAAGCACCAAAATGTCAGTTATAGTACTAACAGTACTATAGTACTAAACAGTACTACGGCTATCTTATAAGTGCATCATGTATTTCTATAAATAGTTAATTAAAACTATTTTGTTTTCTAAATTAAGCTACCACATAACTTACAGCCAACAATACAATTGCTCTGGAATCTGGCAGCCTCAACCCTGAACTTACAATTTAATTTTTCATGAAGGTACTTAGTTCTGTACATGATTTTGCTTCAGGGTAAAAAGTTCTCTAAAGAATAATTGAATAATTGAGATACAAACTCTAAATTTAAAGTCTCTATGTTAAAAATTTGGGAATAGAAAATGGATGATGTTATTTCTGGAAATCTGAGGCAATACATACTAATTTAAGAAGGCACATAACAATAGGTACACATTTTCAAGAAAGAAAACCCTTGAGTCTTTAGCAACAACAATCTTATTTCCAAGCAGTCAATAGCAAACCTGAGAGGGACATTAAGCACAAGTGGTACACAGATTGCTCTCTACATAAACTATTCAGTAATTTAACACATTTGTGTCTATCAAAACTTATTTTTTCTGGATACCCATATAATTTTCCCTGTTGTTGAGTGGGTTTTATTAGCCTTATTTCAAATAGGCCAGTTGATAAATTTAGTTATAATTTATCCACCAGATGGCACCACAGGATATCATAATCAGCTAGACTCAGAAAGCAGGAGAGATAAACCATTATAAAGTAAGACAAGCAAACATGTAAAGCTTCAAATGGTGCTGTGCTGTTTCATCTATTTAGGAATATCTCTTTGCACTTATCTCCATCCATTAAGTACCTTTCTGTAATATAAATACTTTCAGAGACATAAGAGAAATCTTCCAAAAATTAAATGACCCTGCATATTCAGAAGTCAACAGCACATCAAGACTGTAGGACTGACTTCATCCCTCTCCTGTCTTAAATGTTACTCAGTGCCATCCTCATGTCTTTCAAACTATTATGCTCTTATTATAAGAAAAACAGTCCATTGATTTATAACAGTTCATTACCAGCATTTAATAATCTTACCTTCAAGCATTTTTAGCTAAAAATAAAAAGGCAAACAGCCTTATTAAGGGAAAAGCTTAGAAACAGAATAGACCACATGAAGCCTACATACACATTCAGACTGCTTTTATTTTACCTTACTCACCAAACAAATCAGATGATCTTTTAGGACTGTGAAGAAAAACCATTCAATTTATATTCTCTCTCAAGTTCCAAGGACCCCAGTAGCTTTCTCCAGCCCATTTGCTTAGTTTATCTGCACTTTTTCCTGAACAAGCATGTTCTCAGTGAACCTATGCCAAATGCCCATGCTGTTTATTGACTCTTGCTTGGCCTATTTTCCAAGTCTTGCTTCAAGTTGAACTGTTCCTTCCCACACTGACCAAGAACATTTTGATTCAGTTGATTACAGTTTCATTATTTGATACTGCAGCTTTTGGTAGCTCTCAGAGGTCTCCAGGGGACTAAACTGAAATGTAATTCCTCACAAATTACGATATATTACATCTTGTATGCAAAAAGTACTGAAGTTACACAGAAAGTTACAAAGAAATATTCATTATTGAACACCATCATAGCTGGTTTCATCAAGGTAAGAACACTAGGATATATATATAAGCATTAAACCAGTTATATTAGCCATTAATTCCACCTCAGCCATTGCTTGACTGAAGACCTTACACCTTTGACTGCCTTAGACCCACCTCTGAAACATTTATTAAAATATTGTCTAAAGTGCTTATGCTTAGGGTGTAGTGTTTACTACTAGAAACACAAGACTTCTCTAATAACCAAACTTAAGAAGCCAATTTTTTAAGGATAATTTCCAATTAGAAGTTACAATAAAATAAAATAAAATAACAGAAATCCACTCTAGAGGTGCCAGACAAAGCTTTTAAACTCAAAGCACATTGCTGCATACCTATGTCACCAGTCACAGAATATCCTGACTTGGGAGAGACCCACAAGGATCATTGAGTCCAGCTCCTGAAGAAGCCATAAGTCAATACTGATGCAACATATTAACGAGAAATTATTGTAAAATTTCCTAGGTATTCTCTGCACTGTTCTTCTTAAAGGTCTTATTTTCATCATGTTGTTTTTGGGTAGGCAATTCTAAGCAAAAATAAAGTTTTGTTTTGTTTTAATGTCAGAACACAAGCAAATAATCTTCTGGATGATGCTGCCACTACAGCAAATAACAATAATAATAGTAATAATAATAATAATACTAATGATGTTTGAAAGTTGGTTTAATTGTGGCTTGGGGTACCTAAAGAGGGAAAAATCTTTGAGGACTGAAAAAATACAATGCATCTCTCTTGACTAACAGCAATAACACCTAAAACTCCAAATATAATTTATGGTTTGGGATTAGGATTTAATTTGGGAAATTGATTAAGCCTGAGCAAGCTTTTTGATTGACATTATTTAAGAAAAATAAGTTTTTGTGTCACATTGGTGGCATTTACTCCCAAATTCCCCTTCTCCTGAATTTACCATTTTAAGTTAGTTGTAACTCTCACAACCGAATATATCTACAACACAGTTATTTAATATCACATCTGTAAGCTCTCCTGTAAAGGACAGCATCTCTTAGAGATTACCCATGACTGTAATGCCAGCAGTTATTGAAGCATTCTATCATCACCCTTCCCTGCGAGTTTTAAGGTTGATATTCAGCTCTCTGAATCCAACCACATCAGTCTCACCAACTCTTGTCCATCTCTTTGGCAATGGTTGAGAGACTTCCATCTACTGCATAATGGTCACAATTGGTGCAATAAATGCCAAGAGATATTTGTGTAACTTGTGTACCTGCAAGATCTCTGTTTTGTTACCTTTACCATAGGCCATTCACCCTTTGTATACCTCCTCCAAAGATACTTGGAGTTCGCTGATATAATTATTATTCTTTAACAGGCAACAGAAACAGTCTTTCAACTGATGATCCTCATTGAAACATCATAGAGAAGCAGTTTACTCTTACTTGAGTCTGGTTGATGAACTGCAACAACCTGGTACTGCATGAAAATAAGCCATAGCAATGACTGCAGAGATTTTGTTGGCTTGTGTTCCGCCCCCCCGCGGGCCCCCCCCCTTTTTTTTTTCTGGGCTGGCGTTGTTGGAACTATTTCATTTTGTTTGACATTTTTTGAACTAATGTGTTCTTATGAATGAGTGGCCCATGGCAGCTGCCTGCCGACATGAGTCTTCAGTGATTTACAGCACACATACCATTTAAAGACAAGCACACACACACAGAAGTGCAAAAAACTGAAGTGGCAAAGCCTTTTACAAAGGGGAAAAAAAAGTGTGAAAAACTGAAATGACATAGTCTGTGTTAACAGCTTGTCTCACAACCACAAACTAGAATAGCTGTTAGCAGCTGGCTATTTAAAGAAAGACGTAATATGAAAAGACTTATGATATCCTCATTTTTTCTTTTGTTCACTGGTAGTGTTATAAGCAGTTGAGGATTGTTGACATAGTATTTACAGATAGCCAGATATAAAGTTTGGACAGATTCAACTCATCATCAAGAGATGATTTCCAGCAAATATTCACAATGTCTAAAAAGAAAGCAAAACAAGCAAGTCCATACTTCATCATTCTGAAAGTAAAAAAGAAAGAAATGAAAACTGAAAAACATTTGCACGAAAGCTGTTTAAAATAGAAAGGACAACAATAAATTGAGTGTGAGAAGAAAAGTTTTTTTGCTATTTTTGAGTGAAATGAGACAACATCAAAACCATGTATCAGCATTACACCTTAACTTAGCAAGGAAACATATCCAGAATCAAAAGAGTAAGTAACGTCAGCATATGTTATGTTTTCCATTTTCTTATGTGCATGTTTTTGTCCTTAAAGTATTTACATTCAGACTGAACCAAATGAAAATATTTTTATGTGAGGATAGCTCATTCTCTGTGTATTTTGTACAAGGAAATCTAATACATCAACCACCTCTATTTTTCTTTATCTCTTTCTCAAAGCTGGCATTTAGTCAGCTCATGTAATGTGAAAAAATAAGCACAAAACTCACAATTACAGAGTTCACCACATGGCACAAAGAAGTATGCATTACACAGTAATGAATAAACATGTGCAGATGACAACAGATATGTAAAAATCTGAGTTAACAACTGATCACTAATTATTTGTCACAAATCACTGAAAATCACATGATTTTCACTCCCCTTAGTCAGGATTTCAAAATCAATGCACTTTAAATGCACCTTGTATTATATCTGTTTTGTTGTTGCTTTTAAATAATAGTGTCAAAACAGTTGTTTTTGTTTTTTAAAGAATTACATTTAGAAAATATCTGACAGCCCAAGAAATTCATTGATGTTGTTAGCTTCAACCATTAAATAAATCATCTGCTATTGGAAAAATGAAACCATTACATAGAAATCACTATAATCATGAATGTGTTGTGACTTTAAAAGGCACTATACTATCAAGAACAGTAGGTTGCAATAATGTCTTCCCAGAAGTATTAGATTATAGTTACACACACTGCTGCACTGTTTCCAAAATAAACATAGCAATAGTATAAAATCCATTATAATAATGAACATAGCACACACAAAATGAAATTAAATTAAAACTTCACTCTAGAGGGTCTTAGTATTCAGTGACCAGAAACTTTCAACAGAGCTCTGATGTTGAGAACAATTTATGTCCTTTTTCTATTAGACACTTTTTAAGACTGAAAGGTTAAAATGGTCTTACTCCAACTATCCCAATTTCTCTTCTGTTATTATGAAGATTTTAACAGAACTAGTTTAAAAGCAGTAAAAGAACAATAAAGATTTCATAGAATCACAGAATTGTATGAGTTGGAAGGAACCTCGAGAGATCATCAGGTCCAACCTTGTAGAGTCCACATTTTTTGCTCTTTTTCAGAAAACATCATTGTTTCTGGGATGTTTTTGAAATTCAGTCTTAGCTGCAATTAATTTCTACCCCAAGAGGAAGGAATGAAAGTGACAGAATGCACACAAGATGTTCTGAAATACATCTGCTCCAACACTGAAGCAACTGGCACTCAGCCATGTTTTAAACAGAGGAGGAAAACAACATTTCTTCTTGTGGTATTTTACTCAGTTTACTTAATTTAGTAGTTGCTACAGCATCATCACCCAGAGATGCAATGAACATGAGGTAAAGGTTTAAGTAGTTAGCTTCACCTTTAGTATACTTTCTTTACTATTGAAGAATTGTAGAAAATCTCATAGGCTTGATTCAGAAAGCAAGCAAAGCTGTTTCTCTTAACTCTTGCTGACTCTAGAACACAGCACTAACATAAGAAGGTAAGCACACCCCAATAAAAGTGGAAAGAACATTTGTATCTTTCCTATCGAACTAACACATTTAAAAGAAAGCACTGTAGGCCTATGGCTCCATTTAAAAGAAACAGAGTTCTGTCAAGAATTTGGAATATACTATGCATTAGTTGTGTTTTTCCTTAAGTAAATGTAGTTGAATTTTTGCTCATATCAGAACAAACACAACTCACTTCAAAATAGTAAAGTTCACCTCAGTTCTTTTAACATGTTTAGATCTATGTAAAAAAAAAAAAAAAAAAAGGAAAATACAGAAGGCTTGTGGAATAGATGCATTGTCTTCTATCAGTTGCATAGAAGTAGCACAGCCAAGTCTGACCCTGGTGATTTCTCTGTTTCTCTTGAAGCCCAGTATCAGAAGATTGGATGAAAAACATGTATACAAGAATAGTTTCAGCTCTTATGTTAACAAATTTAAAAAGTCTGGAAGCATTACACGAAGATAAATTAAGGTGTTAAAAAAAAAAAAAAAAAAAAAAAAAAAAAGAGAAAGTGAATAACGTGATCCCAAAATGTAATATCCTTTCAAAATCTCAATGTAGTGTACAATCTTGTGATCTTCATTTCTGACTTCATTTTCAAGGACTGGTCTTGGAGATTTCATTAAAGCTATGATGTTCACCCTGACTTTGGGGAACAGAGACCGATATTGCATAGGAGATGTCTCACCTGAGAAATGCATGCACAGCCTCCAAACTAAAGTCAGAATTGCATTTTATCTTTGCAGAGTTCACAAGAAAGATAGGACTTAATTCTAAACTTGACATACATAGAGGAATTCTACCATCAATATGAAATGACACTGCTTTTAAACTGCATAGTTATAATGCATAAAAGCATCTATTAAAGTAGCTGTACTGTATCAGTGCAGTCTATTTTAACAGATAAACTCAGGTATTTTTCACTTTAAAATGTACAAACTCACACAAAAGTCATTCAAAAAATCAAGATTACAGAATAAAGATGACCTACCAGCATATCCAGACCTTCCAGAGGGTAGCACTGTATAAAATATTTCTCATATATTGTCATCTTAATAAAGAAGCCCTCATTAAAGGCACTAGGGAAAGATGTGTTTGTAATTCAGTCTTACACGATCCTTGAACACACATTTTGAAAAATGCAAACCTCACTAGCAGAAGCTTTTCAAAGTAGTTCAAATTGAAACAGCTTTCAAGTCAAAAGGAGAAAGAAAGCAATTTGTAGAGCTGATCAATATGAAAATATAAAGGAGGAGACTGTAGGAAAAGGATTTTATTGACATTCTAGAGGTCTGAAATTATGGTTGAAAGAGGTTAAAAATACACACAAAATTGATAACAGAATAGATGTCTCTGCTGTTCTGAAATCTTATGGTGTACAACCTGATAAGCAGCTAGGTATTAGAGCTACTGAATTTCAACCTACTGGTCAACCATTTGGATTGCCATAGCAACCAACACTCATAACAACCAACAGCATCTGCCTGCTGCATATGCAAAGGCCATATTACCTTTTTTAATTTAACTCGTTTCCAAGACAGCATTGCCTTCCACCTTCATCATTTGCCACGCTAAAAATGCAATCTCTTACACAAGCAAACACTTCCACTCATGCTGATCCCATACTCTCCACTAGCTTTTCCAGTTCTCTCCTCTCATGACATTTTTTTTCAATCTCCCCAAAGAAACATGAAGATATATAGCCCTAATTTAGTAATTTTATTAACTGATTTATTACTCTACAAATAAAATGGCATATTTTTTCAATACCACTAATGAAGACAGTTTCCAAAGTGGTATTTTAGAAATTTAAATACTTTTTATTTATTTATTTAAAGTCTATTAGAAATTTATTGAGTAAGAATTAAAATACCTAACCTGTGCTGGTGTTTCCTTCAAAGACTATCGGAACTTAAATTAACATCAAGACAAAACAATAACCTCTGACACACAAATCCGGCCTTGCTCTTTTTTTCTCTGCTAACTGAGATTCTAGATCCATTTTCAAGCATGTACTCCTTCACTGAGGATTTCAGAAGCATATACCAAATTTATCTTGTTTCCTAGTGCAATTCTGTTTTTGCTTTATTTCATTCTCTTGTACATTTTTGGTATACTTCTGGTGGTGTTTTTTTGGGTTGTTTGTTTTTTCATGTCCCCTTCCCCCCGCCCCCAATACAAAGACCTCTGTCAAAGAGAACATATTTACATTTTACTACACAGCATCTCTTTTACAGAACCTTTATTACAACATTCTTTTGAAACATTTTTTTTTTTTAATTTTCAAATATTTCAACTGATTGAAATGATTAGTTTTCAAAAATGTAAATGTCATGTCTTCTACCTGTGTTCATAGGAGAAGCATACAAACCCTTGGTGATGTCCTCAAAGTCCCTGCTGTTTAACTTGTTTCTTCAAATCTGGAAGATACCTCTTAAAATATGAAAGATACCTGGACATAAAACTACATTCATGTCACTGCCCTGTTTAACAATTACAAAAGTCGTCCCACTACTTATTTTACATGTTCAATGTAACTGTTCAGAAATAGCTTCCAAACCACAGCCAGATCCTCAAAAACATTTAGCATTTAATCTTCACTCTTCCTCCAGAATTTGATAAATGGCTTCAAGAAGTGCACCAATACTAGAAGATGTACATTAAAATTTGTTGACCTACAAAGTATTCTGTATTTTTTCACTTGATCCCACACAATTAAAACAGCAAGGTGGTATACATATTAATTTTTTTATGGCAATTGATTCCTGCAAAGACTTCAAAGTCTGTTTCCCATGTCTCCCACAGAGATATAATTATATATAAAAAAAAAAAAAAAAAAAAAAAAAAAGTTTTCTTTGCCAAGTTTTCTGCACAGGAACTTCTGCTTCATTGCTGGATAAAATAACTTACATTCTAAAATTTGAACTAGTCCTCAAAATACAATTATTTTCTATTAAACAGTGAGACATACTGTCATACCATTTTGATAATAGTGTGTCAAAAAGGCTTCTGGTAGAGTATATATATTCTGCAGAGTATATATATAGCCACAGTGGGGAGGTATGGACTGGATAAATAGACTATGATGTTGGTAGAAAACTGGCCAATCTGGTAGAACCAGAGGGTTGTGATCAGCAGTACAACATCCTACTGGCAATTAAATACTGGCAGCATTCCTCAAGCATCCCTGGGCCAAAACTGTTCAACAGCTTCATTAAAAACCTGGACTACAGCACAGGGTGCAC
The DNA here is from genome assembly GCA_011075105.1 of Heteronetta atricapilla. NCBI lineage: Eukaryota > Metazoa > Chordata > Aves > Anseriformes > Anatidae > Heteronetta > Heteronetta atricapilla. The sequence continues at coordinate 5,446,754 of CM021734.1, forward strand.
CCACAGTATGTATGTCCACAATACCATTAATGACAACAACTGCTACATTGGAAGGCAGAACTGTTATTCAGAGGAAAGTTGGCAGACTGCAGAAATGGTCTAAGAACCTCATCAAGTTCATAAAAGGCAAATGCAGAGTCCTGCATCTGTCAGGGTGCAACTCTACACAGTAGTAACATTTGGCACTAACTGGGTAAAGAAAAGCTTTAAAGACACATGAGGGTCCTAACATGAATCAGTAGTGCCCTTTCAGCGAAGGCAGCCAAACACACACCAGGCTGGATTAGGAGAAATGCGGTTACCAAACTGGAAGAAGGGATTACTCTCTCCTATCAGGATTTGTTTCATATGGTATACTGCAGCCTGCTTAGAAACCCTCCAAGCTTGAGATAGACACTGATACACTCCAATGACTCCAATATAGGCCACAAAGATGATTAGGGGGATAGCGCATGTGATCCATAAGAAGAGGCCAAGAGAACGATTTCTTCAGTTTTAAGATAAGACTGGAGGGGATATGAAGAGGGAATGTCTTATTCCTGTCTACATCTGCCAATGGTGGAGAAAAGATGAAGCCAGACTTCTCATAGGTACACAGCACTGTGAAAAGAGGCAACAAACTGCAACAAAAGAGACAACAAGCTGCAACAAGTAAAATTCTGATGAGGTGTTTAGAAGTCTGTTCAGAAAAAAAAACACAGCAGTTCAACAACTGCTTGCTTATGTTCAGATTGTGTCAATCATTGCAACTGTTACTGAACTTTTATTAAGGATGAATTAATATTATCACAAATCAAATGTATTTTCTATCTGTTACATTAACATAGTGAATTCGGAACATCCTAGAAGATATTCTAAGAGCTTCTTACTTTCTTTGCCCCTTTTTCAAAAATAACAGAAGAGGCTTATCAAGGGTACAACACAATGTATCATTGCATGATACAACACAAATTCTATCATGCAATGAGGCATGGTAATAAATAACATTCAAACCAACACTGATTGAAAGCTATGTCTGCTAAAGTCAAGAAGGGTGGCTTTTCCCCATATCTCACTACAAAAAATGTCAGAATCTTCACAGGTAATAGATCAGTCCCAAACATACACCAAGTACTAAAAAGAAAAACTTCCTGAACAACAGCGGACAACAGAAATACCAACAGCACCTCTGAATTTTTCAGTTAAGAAGTTGCTCTCTTAAGAGTGGATGCAATTCTTTTTCCCAATTTGAGATTCATTGGTCTAGCTCAATGCTGTATAATAGCATATGACCACGTCCATCCTTTTGTTACAGCTGACAGAGAGCAGAGATATGAGTCTTGGTCTCTGCTTACTTGCAATTCTCTCTCTTTGATCTCATGGGAAAAAAAAAAAAATCTTGAAAGGAATTTTGAGAAAAAGTTGTTTTCTGTGAATCCCCTTTTCTGAAGGGCAACAAAGAAAGGTGAAAAAAAAAAGAAAACAAAAGAAAAAAAAACTGTTAAGCAAATGTAATGTTGAGTTAAACCTGCATTTCTCACTAAGCTGCTTCCTATTGAAAGAATCTATGAGTGAAGGAGTCACTCAAGGAATATACAAACTATACTGTGACCATACTTTATTAGCACCCAGACACTGTTCTTTAACAAACAAAAAACAGTAATTTCATGTTTATAAAACATACACATATATACTTCTTGTTTGTGAACGATTATTGAGTGCTGGGGAGCTGGAAAACCAAAAACATTGCTAAAATTTGAGGCTATTGAAAGGAAAAAAAACAGAAGAAATACTTTATCTGTGTGTAAAAGTGCGATTACAGCTGTAAAATCAAGAAAATTGAGTGGTGTAGCTATAAAGTACTAAGACACTACTGTACTTAGCACAAATGCTAGAGCAGTTCAATTAAATTCATTTTAATTACTGCAAACCAGCACAAAATTTACCATGTATTAACTCAATAGCTTAAAGTGCAGCTAAACATTAATGAACAACAAATGAGATGAAGAAGTGATAAAATACTACACTGAACAAATTAGCAAACACTGAATGCTGTAACATTTCTGAATTCACAAAAGTTAATCAGATAAAGCCAATCAAATAAAACTGGATAAGTTGACTTTTTCCTAGAGAAAGAGGTTGTTTTTTTTAAGTCGTTCTATTATGTAGAAATACAGAAGGCTAATTTAGGTATAATTATTATATATTTTTTTTTTTTTTCTGAAATGAAAAGCAAAATCAGTTCAATTCCTTAAAATTGATGAACAGTTGTTACTAATTTTGTGGAGTAGAAATCCTTCGAGATTGCTGTACAGAATCAATATATTCTGACAATCGATATATTTTGAGAGCTATTCTTATAGCATCATTGTCTAGAAAGACCTACAGTTACTACTTCCTCCACCAAGCTGTTCAGGACATTTTTAGTCTGACATATGATGCACTCCTATTTTCAGCTTTGCAGCAGAGGAAAGCATTGATATTATGTTATTTCAACACTTCACTTAAATATACTTTACTCTTTTTTATTTTTGAAAGAAGAAATAACTACTAGTATACAAATTAGCATCCCAGCTGTAACTTGCCCATATTCTATAATTTACTTCAGCAAACTCAATTGTGTAGTAAGGTCGAGGGCTTTGATTAAAAATATATATATATATATATAAATCAATGTAAAGTACTTAGTGAAGCAGTGATTTAAAGTGGATAGTGCTGCACATGGTAAGGACACTGCTAGCTACAAAACTTGTAGTATTCTGTCCACCAGTGGAAGTTTAAAAAACAGACTTTTAGGTCACTGACCTACCTGAAAACAAAAACTGTTCAAGAATTTGACATTTTCTTCAGTAGATATTAAATTTTGATCTCAGGCTCGGGGAAAGTACTAGACCAAAGCCACAAATACCTCTAGGAAGGTGCAAGAAAAAGCTGGAAGGCAAATTCACTTAGAGTTGTACTCACAGAAGCACTTCACAACCATTGTGCTCTTCTTCTACCCTTGATAAAAATCATGTATTTCCTTGGACTTACACTGATCGTGAAGTCAGCAGTTAGACTGGCTACAACATAAGCTGACTTGGTTTGACTTAAAACATGGTTTAAAAGGGCAAAAATACATATAAACAGTTTAGTAGTGTGGCAAGGCTCAAACAAGGAACAATCCAAGGACAGAACAAGTATGTTATGCTTAATGGTGTGCATACATTCAATGCTGTTAATTACTTCAAGCCAAGCCATTTGTTACAGTTATTTATGAACATGTGTGGCTTAAGAAAGGTTCTATCTCATATGAGAGTTGGCTCATATATATACCACGTATATGTACACAAACACACACGCTATCAGTTGTCCACCAGGGCTGAACTGTCATCTCATCTCCTCTAGTACTACCCTTGGCCACAGAGGTACTCACCAGTACAGACTACCGCAGCCACTGCTTTTAACATCACCTGTAGTGCCACAGTGAGGTCACAGACATGACTTCCTCTGTTTTGCCTTACTAAACAAAAAAAATCTGCATCCATTAGCTCTTCCAGTTTCCAGTGCTACAGCTGTTCATACCAACTACTGCCTGGTAATTCTAAAACAAAATGGTGTTTGGTGCCACAGCAACTAGATGCTTACCAAGCACTGTAATTATTATTTATTACAAACGGTATTGATACAATTGCTTCAATAAGAGAAACTGTAGATGATGCTGAAATAAACAAGTGAGAAACACAGGACATTAGGAATATGCAATACACACACACACATAACTATATACATGACCAACAGTGGAAACTATTACATGCAAGAGATAATAATCACTTGCCATTTACCTCCAGTTTTTCTGAACAGTGTCAGAAAAAAACATCTGTGCTTTATTTAAAGCATCACTTCCATTTGTCTCCTGCAGCACAGCAGCAGTACAGGAAAGCATGTGTGTTAAGAATCAGTTCTTTGTACATGAAGCCTAAGATGTAAGTATTAGATCCGGATGATTAAAAGCAGAGTAGATTTTCAGTGGATTAATAAATAATAGCCATTTTTACCCCTAAATGAGGAAACAGTAATAAAGAACATGCACACTTAATATGAAAGGAGAGGAGAAAGATTCAATTTACTTCCTAGATACAGGATGCTTTACAGGTTACAGCCTGTAGAAATGAGTGATGAGAATGTTTTGCTATCAATTTCCCAATGGAATACATTTTACATGTTTGTAAGATCTAAATTTTGTTGATCTGTGTTCTACATGGACTCTCACTCTTTAGAATATTTGTGCATAACATTCTGCTGGCTTGCCTGCAATGCTGATGGAAATGTGTTTTGTTTTGTTTTAATTATACAGTTTTAGCATAATGACATTTGGGAGGACAGAGTAGCAGTGAGTTTCCTTCACTGCATTTCATTTCAGGTGAGTTTCCTTCACTGCATTTCATTTCAGAGTTCACATATGCTAGCTCAGAAGATGTACACCAATTTAATTATCCTTAGCATCCCATAGCATTTTAACTTTCAAGATCTCCAGCAAACAAATACTGAAAATAGGAAGAGATGTTACGTCTTTTTCCATCACCACCACTATTTTAGGTACACAAAGCTATGAATGTGGCTTCCACCCATTGATGAAGCAGCATGGGAGCATAGCAATAGCTGGAAGTGCAGAAAGACAATGGAGCAGCTGTTAGGGTCCTGACTGACAGAAGAAAAGAAAACCAAGAGCAACAAAGAATGGTCTGATAAAGGGCATAGGGATATGCATAACTAAGATAATTCACTATATTCGTATAATTGTCTACTTGAAATCACATCAATTGTTAAGACAGTATAAAGAAAGAAAATAAGCTCAAGGTTATATCAAAACCCATCAATATCCTTTTCTAAAAGCTTTCCAAATAAATCAGTGATATTCTACTCGAGTTTTTTGAAGTTCACTCATTTACTCAGAATAAAATTTTATCGCATGCTGTAATAGGAAAGAATATACACTAGGTGGTTCTTGTTTTTAACTTCTGCTTGCTGCTACGGAGATAAATTTCAAAAAACCTCTAGTTAAATGTTATTTTGACATCCTTGATAGTGTTCAATGCTAACAGCTTCCAAAGACCCTTAGGGATTTTCAGTAAATGTTTGATAAATTTAGCAGCTGAGTTTTCACACCAGGCTGCATTTTTCATCATGTAACCTAAAAAATCCACACCTGCACAAGATCATCAGTTTCCAGTTTCCACTGAAATACCTGATGAAAATGCTTGTTCTACTCAAGTAGTAATGACACACTGTCCTTAGTGCAGTCTTTGCTGTGTATTCTAGAATGACAACTGGAATACCTCAAACTTTGAAGAATCCTTTGCAGCAAGTATATACAGTTGAGGAAAGATACTCAAGGACAAAGACTATACCCATATTCAACCTTTGAGCTTGAAGGCAGAACGAGAGTAAAGCTTAAACATGAAAGAAAATGCAGATCTTCATTTTATACGTTTGAAATGGATGGAAAATGAGTTGGAAAAGCTGGTACCAACTACTTTTCATATAAGAGCAAATTAAAAACCAATTGGCAAAGACAAAGCCAGAATTATTTCAGGACTTACCTGCAACCATCTGGGAATGGAATTTCTTTTTCCATATTCCTACTATTACATACAATTTAATTTTACAACTGATTATTTGCGTTTACCTACCATATAATGGTATTTACAATGTGTGACACAAAACCTGGCCCAGATGAAGGAATCTGTTCAGATTAAATCTTATTTTGACCCAACTACCACTTTTTTTTGTCAGCAAAGAATTTGGACAATATTTACACAAGGAGTTTTACATGAAAATGTTTCACATGTCAATGTCTGAGTTCAAGGAGTCCTACGTAAGCTGATTATGATTTAACAGCTAACAATGAAGCAATTTCTTTTAAGAGGACAACAAAAAAAAAAAAGAAAAAAAAAAAACTCTTAAACTTCCATAAAACACTCTCTTGTCATTTATGTTAATTCTATATTAAACCTTTAAAAACACTGTTTTATTTGCTTAAGTAGAATGCTTTTTATCCCTACTACAGGCCCTAAAAATTTACATTAAGGAGACTGTGATGCATTCAGAAGTCCATTATATATATAGACTTCCAAACTTTTTTCCTCTTACATGTCCTGAAAGGTAGCCATTACTCACCTGGTAGGATTTGCTGGTGTGGCTCAGCAATGTTCTAACACTGCCACATAGCAGAGACTGTTCTGAAATACAGGATAGCTACTAACACAAAAAGACAGCAAAATCATTTCTTATGGTGATTAGAAATCACTATTAAATGTGTGACTCCAAATGGAAGAGAAAGAATGAATTTGTTATCCAGAGCTCCCCTTTTCCATCTCAAGATATTACCACATTTTCTGCAATAGGTGCCTTCTCAATGTGCTCTTAAAAATGCTTCAGTGGAGCAAATAGTGTAGTTTAGTACCTAATACAATTAGTTTTAGGTATTTCAATTAAAGATCTTTGAAGGTCTTAAGTCAGACAGACAGCCAACGACCATAAATAAATTTAGGCTAGAAATCACAGAGATGTTTTTAACTATAAAAACAAAAACAACAACAAACTTTGTAATAGCCTTGCAACCAGAAGACAAGAATCAAACTAGTATTAATACTGTTCTGAATAAGAGCACAAACTGATTTATTTTCATTCAGAGCTCTTATATGCACAGCTGACTAATAGCTAGGGAAAGGGGCACTAGAAATGGAAATAACTTTTTGAACCAGTGTTTCCAAATTTTTCTACCCATTAATTTTGGAACAAAAGGATATGTATATATGCGCTCCATAAACAATCTATCAATTCAAAACAAATAAATGCAGTGTGTGTATTTCAAGCATGTGATAATTTTGAAGTATTTATATCCCTTTAATCTAAAAATATCTTCTTAGAGGTATTTGTGATTAAGTATCAGCTGCAGCTACTTTGCACAAAAGTGGAAGATCACATCTGTTACTGAAAAACAGACCTGGAGCATGCGGACACAGTTCAGCAGGGAGCAGCAGAGAGGGGAGTTCTGCCGAAGACACTATAATGAAGTCCCTTGAGCACATTTCCCAGAACAGAAGTTATCACTCAAAGTACCCCAATTTACAGCTCTGTCTGTTGTGTGTACTTAAAACTTCCTATGTATAAAGTCTCACTGATGATTAACAAGTGTATTCCTTTTTTTTTTTTTTTTTTCCTTGAAGTGGGCTTAATGTTCATTTGAGGTAATCTTATGCACATTAGCCACATGACTCTCAGTTATCAAACATTTACTACTTATAAATGGCCTTGTAAACTGTTAGTGCCTATTTCCCACTGGCTCTGAATATACAGACAACAGAAATGAAGCAAGTCTTACTTGTAGGAGTGAAAGAAAGGCAACTAAGTCATCAACTTCACATTTCTCAGCTAAATAAGAAATAAGGATAATTTTCCTTCTAGTATAACTCTTGGAGTTATGACTCTACTGCTTGAAACTCCAGAAAGCCTAAAACAATAGTATATAGCTTTGCAGGATTAATTACAATCATATGGGATTTGGTGTGGGGGGCGGTTGTTTCATGTGTGTTTGTTTGTTTGTTTGTTTAACAAACATTTAATAATGACCATTTATAAGCAATTAAATGTTGACTACTTAAAGCATAGCCCTGCAGAATAAGGGAGAAAACAAGCAAAAAGTATTCCTTACTTTCAAATGAAAAAAAAAAATAAAAAAATACGTACATCAATTGTACAAATATATTACATAATCATAATCAATGCAAATGAAACCAATGTCTCTTCCCCTCTTAGAGCACTGAAAGAAACAAGGAGACACTACTGCCAACAATTATTTCAATGCAACTTAATTTTGCAAATTTCATTCAATTCCACATATAAATTTGTTGTATTATTGCTGCTAAGAGGTAGTGTTCACATGCAATGCAAACAGTTCAACTTCAGATGGCTATCTGGAGTTCTAAACTTTCATCCTTGTATTGCTTCTGTGCACTCCTAAACAATCGGAATCTGTAGAAAACCAGAAAGTTCATGTTGAATCTGTAGAAAACCAGAAAGTTTGTGTTCTCAGCAGTCCTCCTTTCTCTAATTTGTACAGTGATTAAATTTGAGCTCTTATGTGCAGCATAATGAATACAACATCTGACTGAACCACAAGTCCCTTGTGCTCTTAAGCTGGCTGAATCCAAGAGTACTGCAGATTGTTGCATCAATGGAGTGTGAGGAGAAGCACTTAAGTTCTGACCACTTTATAGTGCCTACTAGATAGTCCATTTAGAAATCTGACCTTATCAGCTACAGAATCTTCTGGGTTTTGGTCTGGGTACAGGAATATTATGAATGCCAGATGGATCTGGAAGCACAAAAATATTCAGCATATGAATAAATTCTGTTTCTTAACTTTGCTGAAATAATTAACTAGGATTAGATCTTCAAAGTTCTTCAAAAAAAGATGGCTATTTCATGATGTACAATATAGGCACAAATCACTTCTTCCCTCAAAATTTCACTCAAAATTCCCACCTGAGAGGTGTCAGACAATATATGATCCTAAAAATCCTGTTGGTAAACTACAGCACCGAGAGATGCCATTATGAATGAAACTGAATGAACAGTCTGAATCTGAATGAACTGGAAAATGCCACACAAGCATTTTATAAATATGGTGTCCATTATTTTAAAATCTGAAACAACAGAACATATAAAATGTATTAATATTCCAAACTGTTAGATAACCATTCGACGTTATCAAATGACAATGTATTACTGGCCTCAAACTGAATCCAAACAATGGTTTAAATCAGTACTCAGGAAAGAACAATTCATCCCTCTATGTTTTGACAGATATTTCTGAATTTTAATTCCAGAATTAGTTTATTCAGTTTATGCATTTACTTTGAGTTATAATTTTTTTCCCTCTTCTTAATTTCTAGGTGTTCTCTGGTTCATTCTCTTGTAAATCATGGAGATACACAACAGATCCATTTGTGAAAATGAACAAGAATTCAATTATAATTGGCCTTCTATTTTCCAGCTTCATATTGTTGCTGAGGTCATCCACACAACAGACAGCTCTCAAACTGCTGACACTTAAGGATTACAAAGTACAAATGGGACTGCTTTCTTTTCCCGTTCTACTATATAGAACTGTGGCATCTTTAGGAATATATTAGAAATACTAAAATATTGACTTCTCTATCTCACCTAACAAAGTACAAATTAGCTATTACTATGAACTGTACTTGATTAATTCTCCAAGCTGCATAAGAAAAAAAAAAAAAATCCACCCTAGACATGAGGAACACTTCGCAATTTTAATCCCACTTCCCAGGCTCGCTATAGAGCATGCTTTACCAAGGAATGTACTCCAGTCAGCAGGGCAGGACAAGAAGACAAAAGATCTTTAGAATGCAACAGAAGTGTCTAGTAAAAATGTTTAAATTGATTTTTAATCTGATCTATCCTTTTCATCATGCCCCAAAACAACAAGATTACCAAGATACCTTTTAGGATGTGCTTCCCTCCAAAATACAGAGGAGGTTGGATGAGGAAAGACATTTGCCAAACTTAGGTTTAATGAAATTGTGCAGAAGAATAATCTCCCCAAAAGCAATGGTAAACCCAACTGTTTCAGAGAAAGGAACAGACTTGTTTCAGGGGATTCCTTGGAAATTTCATGATGATTGTTTTTTGCATTTTGTTTGCAAGCTCCAACATCTAATTTTCATGCTAACTCTTTATATCCAAAAGCCTGAAACTTTCAAATAAAAGCATCCTAACAGGTGTCCAAAAGAACTTAAGTGAATTTTCATACATCATGTCTTGCCTTCCTCAAGCACAATACCATAGGTAGAGGTGCCATTGACAACCACAACCATTTTGAAGACCATAATGCCTTCCTGGAGACTAACTACCACAGCAGTGCTGCACAAAACAAAACAAAACAAAACAACAACAAGGTAGTATCTTACAAAGTAAGATGCATAACCCAGTATTTTAATGGCTCCTTACATAAAAATGTTTACATTGTACTGCAATATAATTGTAAAATTGTACTGTAACATAATTGTAAAAATATTGCTACTGTACTGTAGTATTTCCTACATTTACAGCAATATCTCCTCTGAGGTACTGCTTCAAATTCTAATGACGGGCAGATCAATGGGAGACATTGAATTGTTCCCCAGGATTTAGCTTATCTTCATTCTCCTGTAGCTGACTGTTCAGTATAAAGTGGTACCATTATTTTAAAAGCATTTCTAGTTTTCAGTAGGCACATATTAACAGTGAAGAAAAATAATACTGTTGATCTGTATTACTGAGCATTTGGAAATGCTCAGTGCTAAGGTTGCTACCAGGTGAATAGATCATATTTTCCTATTACATAGTTTAACCTCTGACTTAACAGCTTTAAGTCAATTGCACTACTTAATCAGCTACTGCATCTCTCAGTCTTCTTCCTGCAGTTTCTGAATTCATTAGTCAGGGAATTGGTGAGAAAGCTGTAGAAACTCACACCAGCAGCAGGGAATAAATGTCTTTAATGGTAATAACTTACACTAAGAAATGACAATTTATAGCTTTTTACAGCATGTAATATAATTTATGGTATGTTACTCATAGATGTGTATGTGTAATGAATGCTGTAGAAAGCCATAAATCACCAGTGTTTCCAGCTCCCTATTAAGACTTCATTTATTACTCTATTCCAGAAGTATAGTCTCACGATAACCACACCCCTGTCTCATTTTATTAAAAGATAGCTAAAAGATAGAAAAGGTAGATGTAACAGCAGTGTTATGTAGTATTAAAAAATAAAACTGAAAACACTACTACTAACACAGTAGAATATAAAGAGGATGAGTCTTAGCTAAGAAATGCAGTGAATTCCTCAATCTTATTTTATTAACAACTTGGGGAATATACAAATAAATATTTTACCACATTCATCCTCTGAAATGCAACATCTCATTTAAAGAGGTAATACAATGAGAACAGACGCCAGGAAGATGGTCTCCAGAGCAACAGAGTTCTCTGCGTTGTCATGCTGAATCTAGTATTATAGGTTTGTATAATTGTAATTTTCATAAAGTCAGAATCCAAACAGTTCAGTAACCAGCCTTCTGTAAGTGCATGTTACCAAAAAAAACCATGTCTGTTTGTACAGGCATGTGAGTGGTTACTCCAAATGTCTAAGTGGATTTGTATGGCTTTAACATATGGGAACATCTATCAGAAAAATTGATATTTGTTTTAAGTTTGTTAGTATAGTTCTGTATTTAATTTAGAGATTTACAGGTCAACAGGACATCAGTTACAACATTACAATTTTTGGTATTTTCTTTGTTTTCAGTTAAAGTAACAGATGGAAGGGCTGAGCATTTATTTCATGTTTGTCAATCTGTATAGGAAGTAAGTCTCTGAGACAACACTGAAAGACACTGAAGCAATAAGCCTTCCTTATTAAAAAATATGACAGTTCAGGCTGCAGCATTCAGGTCTTCGCTAGGTACAGTAGCATGAAATCTGCTGTGAAGTCTTACAGTTTGGGATACATTTGTTTTGTTAGGCAGCTCATCCAAGCCAGCTGTTGAAATCAAAGTTAGTATTACAAAACAAGATGGTTAGGGAAATGATCTCTAAAGTACCTCTCTGTATCATCCCTTTCCCTTCCTAGCCACAATCTGTTTATGTTGTGTTCAGTTTAAAACTGGGACCAGATAGTAATACAAGTCTAGTTAAAACTGGCACTAGCTGAGCCATCTCACTACTGTTCCTTCCAAAACATCCCAAATTCAAAATGCGTGTGATTATGCAATTGATACTTCTCTTAGTTTCACTTATTAAATATTCTTTTTAACAACAACAACAACAACATAATTGTAGATTTAAGTTCCCTCTTAGTAAAAGGTCCCTTGAGGGAAAGCAACCGCCTTTTCTTTGTCTGCCCATTTACTCATTTTGATTAATTTCTACAGTAAAACTTACAGAATTAGACCTTCATTCTTAGTGTCATCAACAGTATTAGCGGGTCCATTTCAATTCCACTTGCATATTGTGCTTGGAAGTTGCAGTTAAAGTCTTCTGTCTTGTAAACATTCTGCCACTAAAATAAAGTTCATCTTTCCTATGCTCTAAAAAGAACATTTTATTTATAGATGGTAAATCCTTTCATTTATATCTCATTAAATCAGCCTTTACTCAAAGGCAGGAAAAACTTGAACCCATTCAACTCTGCAATAGTGTGAGTAGGCCGGTAGATAAAAATATAATTCAGTATCCTTCTGTTAGCTTAGTAACTACATTGGCTAGCTCAGGACTATCTCAGCTTGCTCTAAGTAGGCCTTTAGTAAATTGTTTCTACTTCTGTACATAAGTTAAAGATAGATTAATTTTGTTTGCATCTAAACAGTATCTTCATTTAAAACTAAAACTAAAACCAAGTTTACTTGCAAAATTCTGTTCATGTTTTAAAACTATATTAAGCAATACACTGCATAAGAATATATCCTTAGAAATTATATAGAATTTTACAGAATTTCAGAATTTCTAGGTTGGAAGAGACCTCAAGGTCATCGAGTCCCACCTCTAACCTAACACTAACAGTCCCCACTAAACCATATCCCTAAGCTCTACATCTAAACGTCTTTTAAAGACCTCCAGGGATGGTGACTCCACCACTTCCCTGGGCAGCCTGTTCCAGTGCCTAACATCCCTTTCGGTAAAGAAGTTCTTCCTAAGATCCAACCTAAAACGCCCCTGGCGCAACTTAAGCCCATTCCCCCTCGTCCTGTCACCAGGCACGTGGGAGAACAGGCCAACCCCCACCTCGCTACAGCCTCCTTTGAGGTACCTGTAGAGAGCGATAAGGTCACCCCTGAGCCTCCTTTTCTCCAGGCTGAACAAGCCCAGCTCCCTCAGCCGCTCCTCGTAGGACTTGTTCTCCAGGCCCCTCACCAGCTTCGTCGCCCTTCTCTGGACTCGCTCAAGCACCTCCATGTCCTTCTTGTAGCAAGGGGCCCAAAACTGAACACAGTACTCGAGGTGCGGCCTCACCAGAGCCGAGTACAGAGGGACGATCACCTCCCTAGCCCTGCTGGTCACACTGTTTCTGATACAAGCCAGGATGCCGTTGGCCTTCTTGGCCACCTGAGCACACTGCTGGCTCATATTCAGCCGACTGTCAACCATCACTCCCAGGTCCTTCTCTGCCTGGCAGCTCTCCAAACACTCATCTCCCAGCCTGTAGCTCTGCTTGGGGTTGTTGTGCCCCAGGTGCAGGACCCGGCACTTGGCCTTGTTGAACTTCATGCAGTTGACCTCAGCCCATCGGTGCAGCCTATCCAGATCCTCCTGCAGAGCCTTCCTACCCTCGAGCAGATCGACACACGCACCTAACTTGGTGTCATCTGCGAACTTACTGAGGGTGCACTCAATGCCCTCGTCCAGATCATCGATGAAGATATTAAAGAGGACCGGCCCCTAGTGAGTGACTGGCCTCCAAATGGATTTGACTCCATTTACCACGACTCTTTGGGCCTGGCTATCCAGCCAGTTTCTAACCCAACGAAGCGTGCGCCAGTCCAAGCCAAGAGCAGCCAGTTTCTTGAGGAGAATGCTGTGGGAAACAGTGTCAAAAGCCTTGCTGAAGTCAAGGTAGACCATATCCACAGCTGCGTACACTGCTGCGTACGAAGTACTAATAAGTGATTACCTGTTGTTTTCCCATTATGTCACATGGACAGTAAAAGGAATAAGCTTCCTGGAACTGAATTGCTGTGAAGAATAGTGTACAGTTATGAGATGAAAATCTGTAATTCCCTTTTAAACGGCAAAATATATCATGCCAGAGTAGACTTTAATTGGCAAATGTACTGGCTGACCTTTTGTGGTTTTATTCCCATCTCTACAGACAAAAGAATAATTTTTGACTATTAAAATGCTCTCCAGGCAGCTGCCTAGGCTGTACTATGCAGTTGAAATTGATGGAATTTATGGAACTCAGAAAACAAACCTTCCAATCTATTTTGGTCAATATTACATCTTTGCAGCAGGTAAACAGTTACAAACATGTAAAAATACTTTGGAGCTTTATTAACAAGCTGCCAGAAGCTCAAAATTAGTTATCTTTGTATTCCATTAAGTGGCTCATGCTGGCCACTTAACTTTGGCTTAGAAGCTGGGTACCCAACCTAGGGCCTGATTCAATGTGTTTAATGGGAAAGGGTCACAAAATGAAAAACAAATCTGGCTGCCTACAAACTACATGTTAAACTAGTTTATGGTGCAAGCACTAATCCAAAATCGAATCTGAATTTTACACATATACCGACACACAGATAACCAGCTTCTGGAATAAAATTTTGTCCTTCTATACAAGGTCAGATCAAGAGTTAAATGAAAGTTTGACTGTGTTGATGCAACAAATAGGTGCTTAATTGAATTTAATGTGGTTCTTCAGGTCCACATGTATTATTGGTGAGGCAGGCAGATTAATGCTGTTTCATATCCTTTTTTACTGAGTATTTTATCCAAGGGCTATTAAAAAAAAAGGAAATAATAAAGCCTATTATTCTGCCAAAAGACCCTGTCCATCCCACTCTATAGAATATAGACCGATTTTGTCTTGCTTTGGTTTTACTGCTGCTTATCAAAAAGAAAGGAATTGTACAGAAATAACCACCAATAGCTAGCATTTCCCTTGTACTGGACAGTTCTTCACCAGAAAAACATGCACATTAACGTAACCATAAAGCAAACTGCAGGGAAAACCCTCCCTGAGGAGACAGTCCTCGCTCCTGTGCAGTTACAGTCTGAGTATTCTTTAAACAATACACTTCCAATGAAAAACACTCCTGGTCTTCCAATACAAATCAGTTTTACATAGAGTTAACTTTGTAGACACTGCAGTGCATATGCAACTATTTTAGGTATAAGGCATAATATAATTCTGCACAAGAGCTTTAGTTTAGCTTTAGTAGCCTGCTCACATCTAGCATTTATTTCCTCTTAATAAATCATTTTTGGCAAGCTGCATTCTGTGGTTAACGCACTTAAAGCCAGGAATAGGTGTCGGGGGGGTTGGGGGGTGGAGAGGGAATTTGCAGGAACTACAAATAATGCACCATGCATTCCCTGTATCATAACAGAGGATTCCAGTTATCTTTACAGAGTAAGATTATAGCTGGGTGAACTCATATTATTAAATTATAAGACCAATTGCATGCTTTTTTTTCAAACTTTTTCAAAAGTGGGTCAGCCTTACTTGGTACAATATCTACTATGATTTGGGCTTCTGAGAAAAATAACAGATACTGAAGTAAATTCTGATATAATTAATTTTGCTTCAAAATAAGTTGAACTTTTATCAGTACTTTCAGAGATGAGATTGCTTTCATTGTCTTGCCACTAGAACACCCCAGTGTTATACAATACACATGTAATATACATCAGAAACTCAGAATGAAACAAACATCCATTTCAGAGCTTGGGGGCTGGGAGGAAGAAAATTGTGATCCAGATTATTAGAAGTTGGTATAGATAAAGGAAAAGTCAAAAGTCAGTAATTTTTGTAAATCAGTATAGTAAGATTTTTAAATTACACATCAAAGAAGGCTGACTGCCTGTATTAGCTACTATTTCTGTGACCAAAACGCTCACTACTCCTCACTAGAAGCAAACATTATTTAAGGTCCCAGTCAGGGAAGAAGCTGCCAATCAAAATCTGCTATTATTTTTTATTTTCCTTCGTGATGATTTACTTATTACCACCTTGCATTGTCCTCTTTATTACCTTATTAATACATCGCTCAGCTCAAAGTCAGTAGTTTCTTGCTGCTTGTAATGTTACATTTCTAATTGTCATATGGATTAAATGCAGTAACCTCTACAGACAGAAGCAAGTGAAGAGCACCTTCTAACAGATGGAGAGGTGCTTTACTGATGTAGTACTGTATCTTCATAAGGTAGCCCACAGGAAACATCACTTTTGAACATAGCCATTTTGAGACTGAACCCTGCTGATAAACACACAGCAGATATAATTATGTGCCCTAGTAACACTCCATAGTAGCAATGGGGACTTGACTTAATGGTGCACAGATATCAGGTGAGTGCCTCAGGTACCAAATAAATAATTAATTAACTAAATAAAAGAATAATCAGCAAACTGTGCTCATAAAATGAAGTCTTTGGTGGGACTTCCCTGTTCTAGGGAGAAGTGAGCAAAACAGACATTTTATGCTGCAGAACAGACATGTTCTGCTGTTCAGAACAAACAACCTCCCAAACCAGGCTGCTCCATGGACAGAAGTAATGCTGATGTAAAGCACTGGGTAGAGAATCCACTTTGTTTTAAGACAGTTGCTGAATAAGCCATGGGAAAACTGAGTATTTTAATACTATCCTAGGTCATATGATGTGTTCCTTACTAAATAGGAGAAGCAAACTTCAGCCTAAATGGTAAATCTTTGGCTAAAAACATACTACCAGAACAATATATAGAAAGATTATTATTATTATTACTATTAAATTGTAATAGCGTATTCTCAATTGGTATGTTTGTTCTGTCCTCAGAAGTTAGGAGGAGTTCTGTTAACTATGGCAAAATATTTTGTGATGCTCCCAAAGCAGATGTTTTCCCAGACACTTCCAACTAATAGACCAAATTTAGGACAGAAGCCTTAAGCCACAAAGGTTCAGACATAATTGGCTTGTGTGAAGCAAAGGAGTCAGGCTTTGGAAGATGCCCTCAGCAGTATTTGATATTATAAAGCACATGTATTCTCCAAACATACACAATGACCAATAAAAATAAAAAGTTTCAGATTATCACATTTGTAGATTTGCACTTACAAAATTGAATTGTGCATTTCAAATAAGAAAAAATATTTTTTTTTTTAAAAAGTACTAAGGTTTACAAAACAAACCAAAAAATGCTCATAAATACACATATTGTTTTATCAGGATTATAAATAAATAAATAAATGATGAGCTGGAGAACCAAGACAACTCTTTTAAAGCAATCAAAACCAAATAGTACCCAAATTGGTACTATAAAGTGCCTAGTTTACTCCCTCACCACTATACAATAGCAGTGGTGTTCCTGAATTATGAAAAATTTACAAATCATTCCTGAGATAGTGCTATGTCCTCAGAAAACAAGTATATGCTTAGGAAAGCTAGCCATGTGGCAGCCTGCAATTGTTGCTTATGTTCCACTTATGAAAACAAGTGTGACTGCCAAAAACAAAAGGGGGAGGGGGAGGAGGGTAAGTTTCTAATAGAAAATACTGATTTTCTATATACAAGTAACGATTCAAGCATACTTTAAGTTAAAAGCACTTCATCCTCCTTTACTCTGCAAGCAGTTCCACATTTCTCTGTCTAGTACTAAGTATGATACACTACCACTCAAAAAAGTCATTAATCTGTTTTTGCTACTGTTGATTAGTCAAGCAATTAACATTCAAAGTTTATATTCAGTATTGTAAAATTAGAGCTACCATTCTGCCTGAAAAACAAATTCTGGTCAGTAACTGTTGCATTTTTAATGTTTTGTTCCTAGCCATGTATTTCTGTGTTTAAAGTACTTCAGATTCAAGTTGTAATACAAGCATATTTTCTCTATACTCAACTTCTGGGTATGATTCAACTAGATAGGATTTGTTCAAATATAGACAGTGTCTCTTAAATGTGGGATTTGTTGTGTGTTGTGTGCACATGTTCACTTACATTTCAAGTGGTGGGTAGGGTCGGAAAGGTGGATTAACTACAATGTGATTTTGTCAGGCAAACAAAAATGCTTTACAAATGATATTTGAAAAACTGCAGTTTATTTTCTACAACTTTATAAATAGTGGGATGTAGAGTAGCAAGTGCAATTCTCAATGCTTCTGTTGGGGTCAGAAACATGCATTACTGAGATAAACATAGTATTTCTGTAAGAAGAATTGACACCTTCAAACACAGCAAGACTGAGGGACCAAACATTTTATTTAAGCATTATTTTGAGGTATTATGGATTGCAATAAAATAAAGTGAAATCTAGAATGTCTGAAAAGGAAACCCACCAGGATGGAGACTTAGGACAAAAACTGTCAAAGAAGAGCAGAAGTTCTTCTATATTCTTTCTATGCTTGATGTTTCTTGCTCAATAAGGATTTCAAAATGTCAGAAACATTTCATAAATAGAAGGAAATGTCCCTACACAAATGAACCAGCTGTTCCATCCAGCTGGTTAAAGTAATTGACCAAAATACAACCAGTCACATTATTTCTCTCATAATTTTTCTGAGCAATACCATGCACAGCCACAACCAACATCAGTAGAAGTCCTGGTATTGGTTATAGCTTAAGGGAGAATGTCTGCAGCAGTTATGAAACATTATAAGCAAATCTGAGGAGGAAAAAAAAAAAAAAAAAAGAGTACTTTCTGAGAGAAAATGCACTCAGTGGTGTTGGTAGCAATAGTGTGCAGAAATACTGTCTGAAATAATTTGAAGAAATGTTCTCAAACAGAGTTTACAGCTTTTTATTTATTTATTTATTTTCCTTCCAGGAAAAAGCAAGGATGAACAGATGAATCATCATTAGAAAGTAACATGAAAGGAAATTATCATAGTTCTAACTACATTTTAGTGTAGATAGTGATTATAATCAATCAGGGAGGCTGAGCACTAACTTTGAGGGTACTTTGTGTGATACTGTAAGGATATTAAAATGTTTATGCTATGAATGTATAAGATTGTTACTTTACAGGTTGGCAACTAATAACATAATACTCAGTAACACGACTTAGTTAGGAAGAGTATATTCTTACTACCTTACTCTATTTCAATAAATCTTATTGTAGCCTCCTTGAATAAAGACAGAGTAACCTGTCTATAGCATTTCACAAAATAAATAAATAAATAAATAATGCAATGATTGCTTTATGGTAAATACACAGTGCAAGTTTTTCTGTACAATTTATTGTCACTCAGGACTTGCAGCATCCTTTCTCTTCCAAGCTGCAATAGTTGCCTGAAATAATGTTTTCTCTGTCATTGAAAATGTCATGGGGTGATGCAAAAGGGAACTGTGCTGATGTGGAGGCAGTTCTTTAATACCGATAATGGAAAGCAGTATCAACACAACTCATTTTACATAAACTGAAATAAATTGTGGAGGGAAGCAAAGTGACTTCACAGCCTTTATTCAGTGTGCTACTGAATTCTTTTAATCTCTGTTGGTTTAATTCAATTCAAGGCAGGTTGTCCTTAACATTCAGTAATTATAAGAACACTAAGTCATCAAATGTTAACAGACAAAGTAGCTGGTGAATATAGATTTGCAAGTTTGAGGTGTGATGGGAGGCTTACAGAAGTACAGATTTATTCCAGATCTGTCATTTCACTGCACATGACTGACAACACATCTTTACTACTGTCCTCTGAGAAGCTGTGTAATGTTTCAGTATTTAAAAAATACACATAGTGTACAATACCACAACTCTGAAAAAGATAATGCAAAAATATATTTTTCAGGAGTTGCAAAAAAGTTTTTAGCAAATTTATTATAAAAAATATCTTCTCAGATTTCATAATTAAAATAATACTGTAATTATTCTTTAAGATGATTCTTATTAGAAACCTAATTAAAAACAAAAACCAAAACAAAACAAAAAAAACTTCCAAGTATGTATATGGCATTTGGTGTATTTTATTCTTAGGCATAAACTCTTTAACGTAAGTTAGTTCAAGTGTTAAATGTTCAAGTGTTAAATGTTCAAGTTAGTTCAAGTGTTAAATTGTGAAAGCTAAGGGACTCTTCTGAAGTACCTTATTCTATGCACATTCAGTGCAATGAAATTAAAGAACATGTATTTCATAATTAATTGAAAGTCACTCAATTTTCTCCTAGTGAAAGGACAGGAAAAATCTATGTTATCTGTTATCCTATATTTTTCTAAGCTGAAAGCCTTCAGGACAGCTGACAGGTATTCAAGATAAGAATGAGTAGAATAATAGTAATTTTTCCTTTTGAACTAATGAATCTGTTAAATAGTCACAGAAGCACTTTACAGAATGGAGGGAGTGAGGGTAAGCACTCTGGTGCAGATTTAAGACCAGCGGTCATAACAAAAATGATGTCTCAAGTAACCTTTCCTGGTAAAGCTCACAAGAAAAGCCTCTAGGTGTTAGTTCTGATGGCACTGAAGGCTAATGAAAATAAAAATTAGAAATAAAGATTTTCCCACTCATTTCACTACAATAGTGCAGGAGTAAGATATGCAGTAATTTTTATTATCATTATTATTTTTTAATGGAAACACTCCAATAAAGAGTATTCTGAGGATATGACTCCAAGCATGGGTTAGATATAGGTGCAGAATACATATCGAAACTATTAGCACATGAAGTATATGTTATTCAGAGTATTTCTTTTTTACCTTGTGCTTTATTACTGGCTCATTTTGTTACCTTTAATAACTAAAGAAAATGCTGCTATTTATGAACTATAATTGCATCATTCATACAGACTTTCTAAACATACCTTCAGAGATGACATTTATAACTAAAGAAGATGCATTTGGGACCTCTAGTTCTTCTTTGTCCATAATTTATGAAGATCCAATATTCTGTATTATACCTGTCTTTGTATCTGTATATGCTCATTTTGAGTCATTTCAAGGCCATATTAAAAGGACAGAAATAGTTACAATATTTCTTTAAAGTAGGTCTTGTCATCCAAACACTTGCACTGCTGTCAGTGGAAATTTTGCTTAATGTATGTCCTAACAGGTTTCTTTATGTCTGACATGCATGTAGTACATGTAGTTCATTTCTGTGTCTTCTTTACTTTGTCAAAAGAGCTTGAGATCAGATAAGAGAATATGCCCAAACTCAGCAGTGGTAAACCTTTCCCCATACCTGCAGCCATCTTAACCTTTGAAGCACAAGGGCTCCTATCTTTTTCTAATCTATTTCTCTGATCCTTTCCAAAATGTACTTGATCATGTAAGATTTGTGATGTTTCACTGGAATGCTTCTACCAATTGTATTTCTATCCTGTCAATGGGAAAGTGCACAATTTGTAAATAGTTGCAGAGAGTGAAAATTAAGATTAACCACTTGAAGGTAAGAAAGAGAAACAGTCAAAACTCTCAGTTAAAACTTGAGGGAAGTTCTTAAACATGTAATTCATTTTCCAATGCTACACATATACAGAAGATCCATAGAAAACTGGAACATTTTATACCTACGGCAAACCAAGATGAAATAAAGATATAGAAATGAACAGAATACTCTTATTTTCCATGTAGGTTTTTTTGTGCAGCTGAAAATCTAGTAAATCAAAAAATCAGAGTTGCTATTTTGTTCCAAAGAAGTCCTCAGCTTATCACATTCTTTTTGCAAAATAAGAAAAAGATCCTATTTCCAGAATTGCAGAGGTAATATTCTAATTATTTTTGGTTATATTTTATCTTCTCCTTGAGACCATTTTACAAATTTTTTTTCCTGATTTAAATAAATAAATAAATAAAACTTGCAACAAGATAACTGGTGATATTTCTCTCCCTACTATAGTAGTGCAATGTGAAATCAGACCAAGTGGGATTTTAAATTATGGTGGTCTTTTGGTTTTGTACCAATTTGTCCATTTGTCCAGATACTTTCAGAATTCAAGTAGATGCAATCTGTATCTGCAAGCTCATTCTTCTACTCTAAAGTGATTTATCACAAGAATAAAAGCTATTCTACATGAGTAAATCAATTCCCCCCCCCCTTCTTTTTTTCTTTTAATGCATTTTTTCATGCAACTAGTGTAAGGATCATATATATATGTATGTTTAGAGAAGCCTTGTAGAGTTTTCTGTAACAGCTATTTAAAGGGGCTTTTGTTTCAGTTGTTGACTTCAGGGATTGTTATAGCTATGTTGAGGGATGGTTTTATTTCACTAAATCACAATGTACCATGCACAGTGCTCTTGTGATTCAATTTTGTGTGTCTTAAATCCTTCTGAAGTTTTGCTTTCCCAATCTATTGCTGGGAGTCATTAGGCAACTAATGGGGAGCACTTTTTGTTAATCACTGAGGTAGCTCTGAATGAGTAAAAATCCAGTGACTGGTTCTGTCTCTCTTCCAGAGGTTCTTCAGCATTAGCAGACTGCAGAAAGCACCGTGCCATACTGGTTGTTTCTGCTGCATTTTGTTGTTGTTGTTTGATTACTGTTTAATGATTACTACCTCCTATGCACAGGTCAGATCTTACTTCAGAAAAGCTTTTGTTTGTCCTCACTAAAGGTGGCGCTCACTTACAGGGATCACAGATACAATAAGCATTTCCAACACTTTTGAACATATGAAAGTATGTCCGTCACTCTTTTAAATATCATTTGACTGTAAGTGAAGGAAATGACAATCTGAGGGAGTGCTACTTATGAAAATCTCTAACCTACTTTTGACAAATGTGCATAGAATAGAGTTCACCTACTCTATTTTAAGTTTATTTTAAAAAGCAGTGTCGTAAGGGACTGTACCGGTGTGGGTAAGATAATTGTTCTAATATGTAGTTATATAGATCAGCTTTCAGCATGGTTCCATTCTACTTTGTCTACAGTATGTTAGTAAGCATGCAGCTTACTTGTTTTAAGTGCTAAGTGTTTCTTTCAACTTGTCATTGGTTGCTTGAATTTTATCCTTGCATGTGTGAGTATCCCAGTTGGAGACTGATAACATGGCAAAGTACTGGATGACTGCATTCTTTCTTTGATTGATTGACTGTTTTTCTAAATTGGTATTCCTGTTGCATAAGATTTCATATTGCACTTCATTTTGCCATGAGATGGCTGGGGTGGTATTTTAAAGGGATTTTCATAGTCTGCATTTTTGTGGATGGAGGTGTGACTAAAAGCAACTCCCTAGAGCAGGAATGCCTGTATTCAAATAACTGATATTTAAGTTAGTTGACAGTCAATGCACCTGATGAAGTCTTCTTTACGCCTTTCTGTAACCAGAATTCACAGTCTGTTGTGTCACTTTGTATTCTGTTGAAGTATGTATATGACATTGTATATGATTGAAGTTTTTCCTAATACAGTCCTTCTGTGGGGGTATATACTGGGGGTGACAAGTTTCTGTTACATGGATCAATGGGAGGCTGCAAAGCTCTTCTGGAGGAGAGTAAGCAGTGGTACCAGAAAAAATCATAGTGGTCTAAAAAAGAGTGGGACCAATCGTCTTTTTCTCTTAGGGATTTGTGATGGCTTTTATCACACAGTGTGGTATTCTGCACAGCTTTTACTTTTATTCAAGATTGTAAAGCACTCAAAAATCATCATTATTATTATTGGTGCTATTTGCTTGTATTGCAATACACTTTAATTCAAAATTGTTTTGTTTGGTTTTTAAATCAATGACATTTACTTATACCATTATATTTATATGTAGATTTAACAGGCAATAATTAGTTCATCAATGTAATTTTATATTTAGGTTTTATATAAAAATAGGTGTAGTAAGGTAACATGGAGAACTATCTGAAAGAATGTGATCTGATCACCACAGTCAATTTTGTTTTTACTAGTACAGCTTCAAAACTCTTTTAAGTTTATTTGACCTTAATTTCAGATACCTTTCTAAATGAGATCCCATTGTCCTATGTATTAAATGACATTTTGAAAATCCTTTAGTGCTCAGAACTAACCTCAACACATAGTGTACCATGCAGACAATCATGAACGCTTCAGAACGGAAGAGACCTGTAAAGACTCCAAGTCAAACCCTCTGCTCAAAGCAGGGATGCGAGGAAAGCTAAATCCAGTTGCTCAGGGATGTTTGCAGTCACTTTTTATCCTTTCGCATTTCTTCACATTGGGTACAATGTGCTTCATCCCCCTAGTGACAGCAGCCCTCTGCTGAACTCTGTGACTCAGCCAGTCTCAATTGTCCTGAGGACCTTTTTTTATTTTTTATTTTTTGCATATTCTGAGGACTGAAGAATGTTTTTGCTTTGTTAGAGGATATGTCACCAAACTTTTTCAATGCAAGCAGCATCTCATTTCTTTTTTATCTAGATTTGTGTTGATTAATCTTTAGTGATAGTCTAGAAAATTGAAAAATAACTGTTTTCAGCTTGACTGTGATTACTGTTGCTTAAAATCTTTTAATATGATTTTTAACTTTATTTTCTTTCATTTCTATACCATCAGGGCTTTTTATCCATGTACCAAGGGATATACAGCTTTCATCTGTCATTTTAAGGTTTTTTAACAATAGTAGGGAATAATTCTACAGCTTTTGTTATTTAATGAAAATGTTTTTTGAGGTGAAGTTGAAGTTTTGAACACCAAATAAAAGTGTGCAGTCAGTGAGTAGCATTAGGTTTTTTGATGGGGAAGCCGTTGAAAGAGGAAAAGAACATCCCAGCTGCAGTGGGAACATAAAAATTTTATGTCTTATGTGTTGAGAACTTAAAGAAAAAGGTCAAAAATCTAGAATAAAAATCTTTTGCCATTTAATTTTTATGGGTTTTCATCACTATAAACAAACTGATTTGGCTTTTATGATCAAATTAGTAAATGTGTGAAATAAGTGCTTCTTTGGTCATCTTTGCCAATCTTTGTAAACTGTCCAAGTCTTAACCCTATAAATCTTTTAGTTTCTGCGTCAGATTCTACCACAATGACAATGGCTTGAGATTTTGAGAAAAGATGAAGTACAGCATATGTCTTTAGAATTATTCTGCTCTCTCTGTCAAGGGACTCGGCCTTGGCAGGAAGATGCTATGGGATACATAAATCAGGAAAGTAACCCGTGTGTCTCCTGATCTGGTATGCTAGAATATAGCTGTCTCTGTGGTAATATGTTCTTTAATGCTTCATTGAACCTGTTCTTAGAGAAATGAAAATGCATGTGTTTGAAACACTTCTGTAGTTGGCTGGTTGATCAAAATACATTTTTCTTAGCATCTTTTTTTTCTTGCTCTTTTCATCATTATCCATTACTTAAAATTATTCTGAGAAGAACGTCTGAAGCTTTCTTCCTAAATTTATTTGAATATGCCTGCATAATCTACACAGAACAGTGTCTTTTTGGACATGTGATAAAAAATTAATAAGACTTCAAATTTTTTAACAGTTGGATCCAGCTGCTGGATATCTTTCTGTATTAAAATCACTTAAAATCTCTTTTCAGTTCTGTTCAGAAGGCAAATTATCTATGGAGGGTAGATAAAGTAAAACCAGCAGATCTAGTATTTCTTGATGAAATGTGTGCGTATTAAAATATGCAGTTCTCAGAGGCAACATATAAAACATACATAATCTATTATAATGAGATTCCAGAAAGTACCATTCACAAAGGCTGAAATGTTTGGAAGTGATATGAAGCTATGTGCAGTGCAAGCCTGGCTTTAGATGGAAGTCTGACTTCTGTGAAATTAGTGGGGGAGTTTTCTGTTCAGTTGAGGGCAAAATATATCTGTTACTATCACCACTATTTGTATTACAGCATGGGAATATTGTTTTTTAAAGAAAATTAAAATAGAGGTTTAACCCCATTTTACTGAATATCACAAATACACACTGAAAAATCACTGTAGTAGAGATATTTCCTCAACCTCTATTTTCCTTTCCAACACAATGTGACAGAAGGAAGGAGAGGGAAGAGTGTATTTATTAAGAATAGTTTGAAAGAGAAAGGCAGGCTGAATGATATTAACAGATTTTTTTTTGTTGCTATGCATATAGTCTGACAGGACACTGAATTATTTTTGAATCCCTGTTTTCACAATATAAGAGCACCACAGTTCCATATTTCTACATATTTAAAATTTTTGAGTAAAATAGAATGATGTTATGAAGAGTAATTATTTAACTCTGAATTGTTCTGTCCCTTTCAGAATTATGTTTTTAAATATTTGAAATTTGCATAAGTAGTATCCTTCTGTTGCCCAAAATAGTTATAAACATACTACTTAAATACTATTAATTTTTCCTTCTAAGTTGTGCTTATGCCAAGACATGCTACGAACATACTATTTCACATAGCAAATTAAACAGATTCCAAGATAGAATTATGTCAGACAGTCCAGCAGTAAGAGTTATGATCATGAATAAACCAAAGATGTTCAACATTACAAATGAGAAATTTGCTAAATAAGGTGTATATATGCCATATTTCATCCCCATTAAATAGATACCAAAAGACATTTGACTGTGAGATAACAGAATTTTAAATTTTCTCAAAATATTTAATTTATTCTTTGCAAACGTTACTAGTTATTACTAGTGATGATATCTGAGGACCATGTAGGTATTAGCATGTTTGAAAGGCTGTATTTTAGGTTCTGGATATTAAACCAAATTTGAATAGGAACTTAAATTTACTCACATATTGGTGGAGTTAGGTATCTTGGAGGTATGGCAGGCGGGAAGAGGCAGAACTGGCAATGAAGCTGATAATGAGTAAATGAAGGAAGATGTACTTGAAATATGCCTTCTGTCTTCACTGGAGATGGCCTTCAGCTTGAAATCAGTGTTAATGTGGTTGGGCTTTAAAGCCCCAGACACCTCTATGAGCAACATTTAGGCATACCATTAAAAACCACCCTGTTAGAACTACAGATTTTAAGTGTGAATGACCAAAGCAAGAAAGCTCTCTGTCTTTTTGGTTATTGTTCAATGGTCAGACTAAATACCTGGGAAATAAAAGAGATTCTTTGACTTCACATTTATTTGTTGTCCTAAATAGTTTTCTACAAAATTTCATGGTTAAAAGTGGGCTTAAATTTTGCTGCACCACAAACAAAACTCACTATTGCCCCCAGGATACCCATGCTGTTAAAGTGGGTTTTTTTTTGTTTGTCTGTTTGTGTTTTTATTTTTGGTATTATAAGTCAGAAATATCTCAATAGGCAGTGTGTTTCTGCGGATAGGAGATGGTATATGGAACTTTATCTTCCATTGCCATTTATTTAATTTCATTCGATGACTGGTGAAAATTTCTTCTTGGGTATGCAACATCACGAGATATTCTGTAGCTCTTACATTTGGGTAATTTGGACATGCTCTCTGTGTATAGATACAGGTTATATCTATCTTATCTATGTCTTTCAGAAGCCATTTATTTTCTTAATAATATTAGTTATAAAAACTACTAAGAATAGATTTATTATAAATTTGTCTTTCCTCTTCTTTGTAATATAGTTGTGGAAAGTTCAAGGTGCAGGGTTTGGAAGGGCAGAGCTGAGTATTATTTTTCTCATTTTAAAAATACTTTCTTGTCTCATGTATGTCCATGGATTGCCTGTTGTAGCTGATCTGGCTTTCAAGTCTTTTTTAAGGTAGGAATGAAGATATTTGTAGCATTATGAAGAAAAACATACATATGAAATCTACAAAGAGAAAATACATTACATTTTGTAGACCTTGACATCCCTACTTGAATACAAATTAGGGTTGAATAAGACAGAATACAGAGTTTTATTTGAGTTTCTGAATGTGCCAGTGAAGCAGTAACCGTCCTCATTGTAGGTAAGTACTAGGTATGCTGTTCAGGTTCTCAGCGGATAGATACATTGTCAGAGGCTCAAAACTGCTAGCATCAATTCTTGTCAAGGTTTTGGCACAATATTGCTAGTATTTTCTGTGAATGCATCTTATGATTTGAAATGCTTCTTAACTTTTAAATGACAACATGTAATTAATATAGGAGAATCTTATCTGCTGTCTTTATTGTATCAGCATTACAACCAGAAGAAAAATCACTTATTTCATAGTATGCCCATCATTCTCTATTCTTCCCCCATCTTTTCAGCTGTGTATTTGCTTGTGAGGTGCTGCTATTGCAAAAGTCAACAATTATTTGTGCTTTCAAAACATAACTGCAGAATGTAATCAGAGAAATAAGTAGAACAGCAATTATTGTGGGAGCTGCGTAACTGACAGCACTTAACAGAGGAGGAAAAGAAACATATCAAAACAAACAAACAAAAAAAATGATGCATGTGCCTCAAGATGTCAGTGGCAGACTTCATTTGGAAACACGTGAAGTGGAATTAAGTGATAACACAGAAGTTGAAATCACAAATGCTAAAATTGCCAGTGGTTTCCTCTGTGTGACCATTGTGAAAGGATTAACTTTCCTAATGTTAAACAGTATTCCTGTTCTATTAAAGTAGCAGAGTACTCATTGTATTTCACCTGTTTCTTAGCATAGTTCTTGCTCCACCCTTTTCTTTATTGTCCTTTTGTTCTCAGAAGCTGTGAGAAAGGAAAACCATGGCTTTTCCCATCTGGAAATGTGGTTTCCCAACTGGAATGTTGCTGGAGGGCAGAGTCCTATTTTTCACTGGATGGTGTTAGGAAAAGATGACGTTTTGGTTCCCAGAAAAGGACAGAGTTAGCAAGGTTGCTTGGAGATGTTGGGAGCTACCTTGCAAGTTTTAGGAGGGTGTGGGTGTTTTTTCATTGAAACAGGGAATGAGGAGAAGGCCTTTGAAAAAGAGATGAATAGGTTAGGCTCTGGGAGAGTGAAATACAGATCACTAAATCTTAGTTCATTGTGCCTCTTTGTCTCATCTTCGATTCATCATTATCCCCTGAAATTCTGTGACCTTCCAGGACTTCTCAAACATGGATTATAGGTGAGCCTCCTACTTGCTCCCTATCCTAACTGTTCACATTCTGTAGTGGCCTTCAAATTTTGCATAGAATGTTGAGGTTCCCTGAGCCCATGTTACAAAACTGATGGCAATATAATTTTGAAGGGAATATCCTGTCATTCGTTTTCAATCTCAATTTCTTGTGGATCCCAGAAATATATATATATATAATTGCTATAACTAAAACTAACCAAATAATGTGTGCATTTTCTGATTCCACACAAGACTCCCACAATTAGACTAATAAGAGCAGAAGTGTAATATTACTGCTGAAAAGAATCATCTGTTCTCTTACAGTAATTTTAGCTCCCTTTTTCCACTTGCAGGGTAGAAGGTTCACCAAAATCTTCATTGGAGTTCCAGTTCTCCAGAGTGCAAATGAATGCATTAGTATTTGCCATTGCTACAGTGTTATTTAATTTCAGATTTTATTTCTGAAATGGTGAACTCTAATTTCAGCTCCATGAAGAATGAAGTTTACATATACACAGTTGCATTCACTAGACGACACCAGTATGATCCCCACTTCTTTTCCAGCTCTACTTCTCATCCCTTCCATGAACACAATAAAAATAACTGCCCAAATGTCACAGGCCTTCCCAGACAAATACAGAATTACAGCCAATATGGCCCATTCATGTCTTCTGATCAAAGGAAATAACCATGCACAGCCTTATTTAGATTTTAAATGCCAGTTGAGGTTTTACGTTAATTTCAGTGACTTTGCAACAAGCCTATAAAGAATAAAAAGAAATGTATTGACTATTTTTGACTTTCAGAAGGTACAGCTGAAAGGTGAGAGAAGAAAGTGATATGACTTCAATGCAGATAATGTACTTAAAAGCATACTAAATTATATACATATTTTTTCCCTTTCATAATACAGAGATTCACAGTGAGCATAGTAAGAATACAATTAATTCTCCATGTGAAAAGTCAGTCTAAACTGTAAAGACAACTTTCAATGAGGAAAGCAAATTCATTGCAAAACAGGGTAGAGTCACGCTGCTGTATCACCATGCAGCTGCCCATTCTGTAGATCACTATGCAGCTGCCCATTTTTGAAGAAGAAAATTTATATGCTTGTTTACCAGATTTTTTTCTAAACCATGAAAATTACTGTAAATGAGTATGAAGATGATATCAGAGAAATCAGATGTTCTAAAATGGCAGTTCTTAGGCAATTTAAGGTGTTCCTTTAGAGAAAAGAATGACAGAATTCTCACTGTGATTATGGAAGCATTCTAGGCAACTTTTGATTGTTCTTATTTTAGAATCATATTTCAAATGGTGATTTATGTCTTAAACTCTGCTGCTGCTAGGAAGACCAATTTATAGGATTAAGTTCTTCTGTCTTGGGAAGCTTTGTTGCAGCTGTTTTCATGATTATTGTGGATTGTTCAACTCTTTTTCTGGAATAGTTTTAAACTGATATATGTGGTTTTTGATTTGGCCTGGATTAATTTCCTATCTATTGGAACCAGATGGGATGATTTTGTAGTGTATGGATTGATCACTTTTATCCTTCTGCGATATTTTAAAGTTATATCCTTAAAAGTGTCTGCCAGCACTTTTTATACATATCCCTTCCCATAGAACAGAAAGGAATTCAAACTAGTCTTCTATCCTTTGGCTTTCTGGATGTTCTGTATTAGTTCTATGCAAGACTCTCTTTCTACTCTAAAACTTTGGTTTTACTACAGAGATTAAAGAGATAATACGATTTAATTATAAATTGTGAAAAAGCATGTTTTATTTTGAGAGGAAATTGAATGGCAACCCTCATGAAGTAATAATAACCCCATGGTAATTTTTATTACAATTCTGCTATGTTCATATGAATAGTTTATATCTTGTCATATGCATCTGAGATGAATATCAAAACTACCTCAATATAAATCCCAACAGGTGTCTCTAATAGACTGGAGGGACATGAGATTACATTGAAATAATGTAAGGGAAGGCTAAATTCTTGCTCTCTAGGTTACCAGACAATTCTGGCCTTGAGGGTTTGTAGTTCCTTTAAGAGCTAAATTGTCATGGTAATGACCCTGTAAAGTAGTAAGAGCTGTGAAGGGAGAGCACTCACTTTAGTGGTCTTTACCACTAAAGGAAGGTAGGAAGGTGGTTCTGTGGGTTGTGCTCAGTGGGCAACTGCTAGCTGGAGCAGATTTTATGCTGGGGGAAAGAAGCTGACTTTAGTGTGGTTGAAGGAGTGAGTAATTGAACAGAGTGCTACTTCCACATTTCAAGTTGGTTGTTTTACTGTTTCTAATGCTGTAGTGCCAAAATCTTATATGAGGTCAAACTACTGTGAACGTTCTGTTTTTATTTCTGATTTCTGTTGTGAGCAGTAATTAAAGTTCTGATAACTTAATCTCTGGTATTATGTAAATGTGGGGAAAATTATAGTATTTGATGGTTGAAATGGGATGTCCGCAGTGAAAATGTTTACAACTCTTGATAAATTTTTAGCTTTTCTTTTTTTTTCAAACAAGTGAAAACAATGCATCTATCACTATATTTTTACATAGATTTATGTTTTGAATTTCCAGTGAAATCCAAATTCAACTGAATCAACTTTATCTAATCAGAGCAATCTAGATGACCAGCGTTTAATGCTAGTGCAATGTCTTTGGCATTGATTTTGTTTAATCTTTTATATCTCCATTAATACATTGAAGAAAATGGGGAGAGGGGGGAAGCTAGCAAAAGGTAGAGATAATCATCACCACACAAGTATCTTGAATGCAACAATCACTCTGTAAGAGGTAAGGTACAGCCAGGTAGCTTGGTGCAGAAAAACATACAACGCAACCTTTGGTTGTGTTGGTTTGAGGCTGTTGGTTTGAGGCACTGCAAAAGCAAGCACAGCCTGATGGGCTGTGGGCAGCCAAGCACACCAGTGTGAATTCTGTATCTGACAAAAGGTAGTCTAAGCTATTATGTCACTGCTTCTTCAGAAACTTCTTCATGGTAATTGATGTTGACAGAGTAACAGTATCTTAGTGAGATGTACAGACGTACTACACTGTGTTGTCCTTTGTTTTGATTTCACAGCACTGTTGAGAATGCAATAATGCAAGCTTATGCAGAAGCTTCGTCTTGGTTAGGGGTTTTATCACGATGAGGCTTATACAGGTGTTTGATGTGAAAGAGGCAGTAGCATATAAGAAAGGTGGGATTTATGCCATCACAAGCACATCAGCTTTAGTGGAACAAGTTTGTGCTACCAGGATAGTGCATTTGTGTAGGAGAAAGCAGATAAAGGACCTACCTGTCTGCCTCTAGAGAGGGATATGCAGTTGTGATGACTTCACTATGTTGTGGTTTTAGTTAGTCTTTTTTTTTTTTGATGTGTAACAGCTAACTGTGTCTGAAAAAATCAGAGCACATGAGCTTGGCCTGAGATTAGCCTTTCCATCACAGTATTGCAAATGAAATGTGTTAGAATGAGCTGTAGAGTTATCTAAGGCTTACAGAATTCAATACGAAACCTGGAAAGTAAAGAGTAGTAAATGGAAATCGTTGCAGTATATCTGGGTGTTAAAAACAAAGACAGCTTCTGTTTGTGTTAATGACTATATCACAGTTGTTACTTTCCCAGTGAAATCAGAAATGAATATTAAGGTTTTCAAGTTGAAGGACGTTTGCATTGCACTCTGGAACATATGCTTCTACATAAAAGTAAATAGGCTGACAGTGTAACAGGGATTCAGTACAGTGGTTCAGTGTTAAACCTAGTATTTTTTCAGAGCTATCAGAAAAGCAGTATAATCATCAGGGTGCAGAACTATTGAAATAATCAAACTATTTTGTGGCTATTTTAATTAAATTTCAGCCTAGAAGGAATTTCAATAGAAGAATTTCAATACACTTTTATGGAGTTACTCAGTGAACTTCAATTTTTTTTTTTTCACAATTTCAAAACTGGGAGTCATAAAGTAGTAATGTACAGAGTTGTATCTCAGTGTCTAAAATTCTTACTTGCAGGTGGATTTTCTTTTGTGAGATGTAGGGTATGTGCACTGTTTTCAGATAAAATACTTTTTTGGTAACATAAACGTGAAAGCAAGTTTTCAATGTACTGAACTGCTATTGACAGCATTTTTGATAGTACAAACTTGTTTTAGCTAGCAGATTTGTTAGTTTTGTAGTGTTGATGTTATTCAACAAAAATAGATGCAGATGGACAATTATGTTAAGCATACTGAGGGGAATTCTCTTCTCTGCTTTATGAACAAAGAAACTTTCATCTGGGAGAACGATTCCTATGCCCTAAGACATATCCTAAGACGCTCCTTCACTAAATATATTCTAAGATAAGTGGGGTTTGAATGTATATTAAATAAAAAAATTCTACCACTTGGTTTGTGATTAAAATAAACTATAACCTAACAAGTTTGCTCATGCAATCTAGTTTAGTCAGTTGCCTGCCCTCACTCATCAGCAGATGCACATGAAGAGCTCTCTGCACTTTATCTCTTGGTGGTAGCAAAGCCTCTTGATTCTTTACAGACCTTACCAGACTTACTTCACTGCTTTAAAGTTACACACTAAGCTTTCACACAAAAAACAACAACAACAACAAAAGGCATTAATTATTTGTGGTAGTCAGAGCAATGAGACATTGAGGAGAAAAAAAAAAATCACAGCAAACTACTCTTTAGAAAAATAGATTCTAGAGATGGAATGTACAGATAATCTTACTTCAACTTATTAAGTATGCCTTGTAAGCAATAAATCAAATAGCTTTGCTGTGTAATACGATTACTGCTGTAATTTGTAGTCATTACAGTTTGTGCTGAAGTATAACAGGCGACTTGATTTTATGCAGGGTATTGACAGAGAAAGCCCTAGGAACTTTAGCACAGGGACATACTTTGGACCTATTGCCACTTAATTTGCAGATGATTATCTCAGTAGACCTAATAGCTTGTTGTGTCCACCTGTTACAGGGTCACTTATGTCAGGATAGTGCACGTAAAGAAGATTAAAATACTCCATTGTTAGAAACATACAACCTAGTGCATCATTTCCCTTTCCATTAGCCTCTGCTGTATCAAGAAACTGTGTCTGGTTTGTATTTTTTCTAGCAGGTTGTCTTAGGACAGTAGGTGACTTTTCTACATGCAGTGAATTATTTCAATTAACAACTTAATAATTTGGTGTAGTCTTCTGCATTTGATTAATTTTACTAAATTAACTATGATTTGACAGAAATAGATTTTTAACTATCAGGTTTCACATCTAGAACTGAGCATAAAATTTACTGTCTCAAGTTAAGATAAAAAGAGATGTTTTTGCAGGGAAGGGAGACTTGTCTTGTCCTCCAGGTTCTCTATTACTTCCCTACTAGCTGACATCAGCCATATAATAAAATACAATGGATGTCATATTACAATTGAGGGTTCTTTTTCTGATTAACTCCTGTGCTTAATCTGCATCCTGAAAGTTATTTATGGCTGTTCATTCCCTGCCACTGCCCTTTGGTGTCCCTCCTCCTGTTAGCTCTATGGTATTTTAAGAATGATTCGTTTCCCACTTGTCTGCTCCTTCACAAATAATAGTGATATTTTTCCAGATCTAATGCCATTTCTTTTAATTTAAGGAGAGGGATAGTAAGAGAGCTACTAAGAAAAAAAAAAATAGGTTTTCCGTTTAGTTGGAAGGGACCTACAAAGTAAAGCTAATAGATTATATGGTCACTCTTTCTCTGCCAGTGAAGTAGATCCATCTTGGATTCTCCTCTATTTATTTTCTTACGATTAGACTGAATTTCACAGCTTTGTTCCTACTTAATATTTCCACTGTCCCTATGGCACCTCTTTGTTCTATTTATTCTTCAGATAATTGCAAAATCTCTTCTGGCATTTGTTTGTTGTTGTTGTTTTGGTTATTTTAGTGCTTGACTGGTCCTCCAACAGAAGTTTGTATTGGGAGGTATTCCTCGAAGTTTTAGAAGTGAGAATCTTTCTGTCTGAACTGCCTACCATGAAATGTAACTGTTATTTTCATAAACTTAGACTGGCAAAGCAGAGTAAAAATCCTGTTGAGATTATATATCTATTACAAATCTATAATCAGACCTTAAAACAAAGTTAGCTTAGAATAGGTTAAAAATCATAAGCATTAGAAAAGGAGGATCTGATATGAATTAGCTGGTGTGTGATGGAAGTTGGCATTGCTGCATAACTGGAAGAGTGATTGCTTATCACCTCAAAGACATTATGCAAACAGAATTTCTTGGCTGACAGTAGGCATATCAGCCAGCAGTTACAAAATATACTGCACAGACTTTTCAATTACCACAAACAAGGCAGGGCCCTGAGTGTTCTGTCTCGAAAAAAATTCTAAGTACAGTGCATTTTGTTGTAATGGTAGAGCATTCCATCTCCATCCTGTCAGTGAAGTGCAGAGATTATGCTGTTGGGCAAGCACTGGAAGAGCTGGTGGTGTGGGAAAAAGTGTGATGGCAAAATCACAGTTCAATACTGACATGCAAAGTAGGACCATTTACTTTTGGCATCAGAAGTGTTCCTAGACCTGTTGCCTTCCTGCTGAAACCGAATCCTATTAGCATTCTTACAAACAAGGATGGACAGTGATTTCAGTACATTTGTCATTTTATAGTTCAAGTAGTTGCTCTAGTCTAGTTGTCACTTATCACAAGGTTGAGATTGCAGTGTAAAGTAGGAATTGCAAATGATGGCACAGGGTGGATCGTTTGCCAAAAGGTCAGTTAGGGGCTTCTCAGAAATTTTGTTTCTGTTTCCTTCTCTTTCTAGATGGTGTTTGCAGAGAGAAAATTGTGGAGGAATTTTGCAGAGATAATTGTGTGAGTAAAAAAAGGTTATCAGCTGCAGCTCATTGTCACTGTCCTGTTTTTAAAGATTAACACTGTCATGCACCAGCAATCTGCTGATGAAACAGTTGATGCAAATGCTACCTTGTGTGTCTTAGGCAAAATCAGACAGAACAGTTTAAACAGTCACTTCTTCCCTAAGCTGAATCAGTGAGCTTTGAACTGAAATGCTCTAAAGTAGGTCATCAGGGATAGTAACCTCCTTTTACTGCTGTAGCTTAAGCCTAAACTTAAGATACGGTCAGTGGATTCTGTCTGGCCAATCCTTACAACATCCGCAATGCCCAGCTAGGGATCTCCAAGTGAAGTACTCTCTTGGCTTCTCTGATTGGCTGCAGCATGTGTGATTGTTCTTGTTTGAAGTCAAATAATCAGTTCACTTGAAATTGCAAGGATAAATGAATTATACTGGCTACATGCACAGTTTTATCATGTATTCTTTTCTGATCTATTCTCTCTTAATAATTTAAAAGGATACTTTCCTCATTTGGCATGATGCATTAAAATATATTACATATCAGGAATTCTAGTTCTCTTGTTACCAATTTGACCTTCATGTAAATACAAATAAATCCTGTTTATTGCATGGATTAGTCCTTAAAGGATATATAACTTCTTGAGTACACTAAAGAAAAACTGGTAGCTCAGTTTTGTGTGAAGGTTACTTACCTCCTGGTAACCATTTACATAAAATCTTAATGTTCTAAATTTATTAGGCAATAAATCACCTGAATTTGACCACGTAATATATGGAAGAACATTGCTAACTGCGAGCTCTCACAAGAAATATTAGAGTACGAAAATAGAGATAAAGCAAGCTAGATGCAAGATTTTATCAAAACGCTGCTCAAGAATGTAAGTATCCTAGACAGTATTTGCCATGGCATTATGATTGCCATTTTGGTGGTATTTGCATGCTTTACTGACCGCAGTGTCATACTATTTCACTTTGGAAACAGAAATGAGATATGTGAATGAAGTAACTAGCACTGCATCCTCAGAATTTGGAGCTGTGTAAGCTGCTAAGCTTATGTTGTTCAAGTGCTATACTACTGTCCCTTTTCTTCCACTACTCTTTCTCATAATAGCTAGGACCTAATTGAATCAGCAAGTCTCTCTCGATATATTCTAAAGAGATCCAGTGAACCCTTGACCTTGGCGTATTTGAGCTAAAAGTTCATAGAATCATAGGATTTCCTGAGTTGGAAGGGACGCATAAAGATCTTTGAGTTTGGCTCCTGGCTCCACGCAGGTCTGCCCAAAAATTCAGACCATATGACTAAGAGCACAGTCCAAACACTTCTTAAACTCCAACGGACTTGATACCCTGACTATGTCCCTGGGGAGCCTGTTCCAGTGTATGATAGCCCTCTCAGTGAAGAGCTGTTTCCTGATATCTAGCCTGAGCCTCCTCTGTCACAGCTTGACGCCATTTCCCTCGGGTCCTATCTCTGTCACTAAAGAGAATAGATCGCCGCCTGCCCCTCCACTTGCCCTTGTGAGGAAGCTGTAGGCTGCAATGAGGTCTTCCCTCAGCCTTTGCTTTTCCAGGCTGAACAGGCCAAGTGACCTCAGCCATTCCTCATATGTCTTCCTCTCTAGGCCCTTCACCATCTTTATACTGCGAATTTGAATATAGTTCAACTTCTAGATTTAATTTTAAATACCTTTTCTGTTACTTTATGATTATAACTTTATTTCTAAGTATGACTTTTTATAAACAAGGACTATTAACTGTAAGTTGGAAAGGTGTATTTTTTTTTTTTTTTTTTTTGGTAAAATAATTGGCTGTGCTTGTAAGGCACTGTGAATACAATTCTTCAATGTAAAAGTTAAGACTTGCATTTTAGTCCCCAGGAAGGGAAAGGAAGGCAGAAAGAAAACTTTGAACCAAGCAATAGTAGCTAGGAAACATACATTCATGAGTCTCCGGGATCCGGGGGGGGGGGAAATAAAAATCATTTTCTGATTAAGCAGACAATGCATGGGAAGACTCCTTATTGCAAATTTCTTAAAATTGACCGTTCTAAATTAGTATGTCTTCATGTATACTAATAAATTTCAGATACTATCTCCTTAGTTACCAAATTATCTTGCAACTTATTAAAGAAAAAAAAAATATGTATATATCAAGAGTAACATTTTTTTGTTGTAGTTCTTTGTATATGACCCCTTTTCAAACTACTCTCAGGAAAAAAATCTTTAAAAAAGTAATCATAAGGCACTGCAACGAAACAGTTATTCTGTTCTTTTTCTTGATACAAACTTTATTCCCAGAATGCAGAATCTAAATGCTTCAGAAATTCTTTGGAAAAAATACGGGCAAATGTTACTATGGTTACAGAGCTGCTCCCATTTGCTTCTCTTTTTCTGCATAAGTAATGAGAGTGGAAAGGGTTTATTCCAACAGTTGGTATGATGCTTTGCAGGGGGAGACCCATCTCCACTGAAATTCTTCTAAAACATTTTAAACTAATACATTTTGGGCCCTGGACTTTTCTAAAGTTGTTTATCCCTATTTTCTGAAAAAAACGGTTGATGAACAAGGCAGGGGGGTTGGGGTGGGGAGAGAAATGTAGTCCTAAAAAGATGTAGTGAAATTGGAATTCAACAACCATCCTTCTTCAATCTAATGGTCTTCAGGTATAAAATATTCACTTTTTCCTATTTATTGAGTTAACCTTAGTCTCAAGAGTATCTGGCACTGATTAAAATAATAAAAATTAAAGAACAAGTTATTTTTACAGTTTCTTAAATGCAAGTGGAACAGGTAAAGTAATGCTTCCTTTTTTTTTTTTTTAAGTAAATGTTTTTTGTTTGTTTGTTTTTTTTCTCCCTAAAATAAACCTCTGAACCTAGAAAGCAGCCTCTACTGCTTTACTTTTTGAGGACAATTGCATAGATACTTGGAAAGTAATTTGTAGTATGGCTGAATTTAAATGTTTGTGAAAACAGTTCTGATTTTCTTGTCAACAAAGCATCAGCAGCAGCTCTTCCTTGGGATGAAAATACATCTGGAAGCAGCCACTGGCAGGGTAATGCACCTGAATTGTTCTCCTGAGGAAAATAAGCAACCTCTTTTAAATAGCAATGATATGGCATAAATGTACTCTCTCAGGACAGAATAAATGATACATTTCTCTGGGGGTCATTATGATTCCACTGCAGAAAGCATACAGTGAAAAGATAATGCAAATGAAAGATGTTTGTCATAGGAACACACCAGAGTTTGTGTGTGTTTTTTGTTTGTTTGTTTTTCTCCCAAAAAAACTCATTTGGGAATGAGAGGACGCTTTGTTTTTACAAAAGCTGAAGACCTGGAATATTTTACACAGCCCCATCAGGAAGAGAGATTTTTTTTCTGGCTGCCATGATAGCATATGTTTTAGGTGGGAATGTCACTGTGATTATTGTTAAGGTTCTCTGACACTTTTTTTTTTTTTTTAATAACGTTGAATTTTTACTAGCTCATAACTTTGGCAAGCAACTATGTGCAGTTTTCCTTTCTGAATGGCTTTTCTAGATTCATATATAGGTATATATATTCATATGGCCTTTATTGTTTTATTTTGTTATTTCAGCCAACGAAGTTGCATAAGTTTCTGAGAGTTAACCTAAGAAAATAGTATAGTAGAGGATTTTTTTTCTTTTTCTTTTTTTCTTTTTTTTAAGTTCAGATATTACTTTCCCTCATCCTCTTGAACCTTTTCCTTTTTGGAAAAACTAGGCTTTGGTGCAGAAACTTAATTGGATAGCCTTTATTGTGCCTTCCCTGCCCCTGTGAAAACCCGTCCATATTTTTTTACATCACAAGACTAAGAATTTTGGACAATTCTCAGAAAGGTGTATTGCTGTTGTAGTCAATCCTTTCCCAACTTTTCCGCCTGAGCAGGCCCTGTATCATCTGTTCTCACAAAGCATCTACATGTTCAGACTGTTAATGAACTACCTCTTCAGACTAACTGAGCATGCACCACCAGCGCTTTGGAAAGTGAAAGGGCTGGAAATGTGCCATCCTGAAGGGTAAGCAGAGCCTCATGATGCTTTGAGATTGAAGGAGGTGTGCAGAAAAAGGGCACTTGGTTAGAACTGGGAGTTGGTGCTCTCATAACCCCTGCTGGCACAGTGGCAGGGGGGTGGGGTGGGGGAATGCAATGAAATGTACATAGGAATCTGGTAGGAGTTATGTGAAAGAGATACAAGCCTAAAAAAAAAAAGAAAGAAAAAAAAAAGGAATAGCTAGTGTAACCTTGGTCTGTGAACATTAGTTTTAAAGCTGAACAGCAAAAAAGGACAGGAGTAGTGCCTGAGATGGAGAGACAAAGCTTGCTTAGATTGTATGGCCTTTGCTGACACAGCAGAAGTGGTGGCACTAGAGGGCTTTGTGTGATGTGTTAGAGATAGCTCAAGACTTTTCAGCACTGTAGAAAAACTTTTTTTTTTTTTTTTTTTTTTTTTCCACTGACAGTCAACAGTGCTCTTGAGAAATGGGGTGGAATGGAGGAGAGTAACAGCAGAAACGTAGGAAATGGAAGCTAAATGTTGAAAATTCAAGAGGACTGCAGATATGAAGGTGAGTAAAATGGGCTGAGAGGAGTATGAAGTTTCAGGAGGGGGAGTAGGGGACCCAAGGAAATTTCAGACTGCCATTGTCAGAATAAAGATTAGGAAGGAGAGAAAAAAGATCAGGAAGGAACACTAAAAAGAATCTAGTTTAGGAAACAAAAAGCTCCAAATCACTGAAATGGATGTTGGAGCATTGACAAACCACTGCAGACTTAAATACTTTACTGAAGTGCAATAGGTTTTAAACACTTTTCAATTTTTGTCCAAACGGTATTATTTTCTCCATATGATTTTCGAAAAATTATGGAGGATGCTTTAAACAATATGTTTCTCATTCTTGCTGCCACACCAGGTGACTCTCTGCCAAAGAATTTGGACTCTATGTGCAGTATCATAATGTAAGATTTACATGTTAAAGAATCTAAATAACTTACGTGCTTATAGCTTTTTTGAAAGAGATAATGCACACAAGTTTAATTTCTGTATTTCTGTGAAATTTATCTTCAAATATTTTATTAAATTTTTGAGAGGTCTCTTGATTTCAGAAATGAAACAGATTTAATTAAAACTGACAATATCTAAAAAAGTAAGTGAAGAGTTTCAGATAAACAAGGGATATGTAAAAATTTTATGTATCTTTATATTTTACTGGAGAAAAAAAAAATCAATCTTCCAAATAAATGCTAGTTCTTGAGTCCTCTACTCATTTATGTGTAAAAATATGAAACAGACTGTGCTGTTCCCAGAATTATCTGTCTTTCTAAGCATCATTAAAAATATTTTAGTTGTGACTGTCTAATGTAAGTTACTGGAGAATGTTTGGTGTCTTAATTGTTCTCTACCGGTGTTATGCTCAAAGAACAGTTTATTTAAGATAGCTAGCAAAACTCTTCTAAGAGAAATAGCAATCAATATTTAAGAGGAATTTATTAAAATAAAATGTTATCTTCTTTGTCTAGCTCAGTTTACAGTTTAATGCATTCTTCAGTGCATTCTTAGTCACGTTTATCTATAAATGTATTTTCTTTGATTTCTAAAATTGAATTCAATATAAGATGAAAGTGATTGACTGAAATTTACATGGAAATCATTTGCCGTTTCTAACGATAGAGTTCCCACCTACCACAATGCACAACCTTCTTAGTACTGTAAGAATAGTGCCTGCTCCCTTACTCCTTTGTGTTGGACAGTTACAGAGAGGTAAAGAAAGTACATCTTAATACCTTAAAAAATTAAAACTAATGACTGCATTTAAGACTTCACAGCTGTATAACACTAGTAGGTATCTTATTTATCACTGTCCAAATATGCAAGTACATCAAGTACAAAGGATATTCTGGGTGATTCTTTATCTCAAGTTGTTCTTATCCACAGGTATCTAAAAATTGCTGTGCTTAAAAAAAATCCTTCTGTCATCTCCATACAGCTTTCTGAGGAACTGATTGCTGCAGCTGGGACTTGTAGCTGCACTGCGTGGATGTGTGGGATTTGGGGGTGGGTGTAGCAACTTGCTTCGGGGCTTTTTTGCTAATTTGGAAGCCATACATGTTTCTTTTTTCTTCATGCTGATAGGACTTTCAACTGTACATTTAGAGAAGGACTAAACATTTGGAGAAGACCCCTGAAAGGGGGGGGGGGCAGGCTCACCCCTGAAGGGGGGGGGGCAGGCTCACCCCTGAAAGGGGGGGGCAGGCTCAGTGCCTGCACTTCAGTTATTTTTTCAGTTGTCACTGGACACTTAGGTAAAGCTTCACATTGTTTTAATCAAACTTAAAGCAGTTTTGCAGCATCTATCTTCTGCTTTTTCTGAAAGCAGATGAACTGACAGTGTTCTTTTCTAGTAATGAACTATAATGCTTCATAATATGAGTCCACTACCAGAGTACTTAAACTACATAACGTCATCCTAGTTTACAGGGCATCTAATTCAGAAGGATACAGCTTAAATTTTACACAACACAGATGGTAATTTTTTATTTTTATCCTCTGTTGTAATAATTTGTACCAACAGTTTTAAACTTTTAATCTAAGAAGGTTGTCAGTCCAAAGATTGGTCAAAATTAGGACAAAAGTAATTTTTTTACCCTTCAGAAAATCTAGATATCTAGTCCTGTAGTTGAATATTTTTAGGAAATAAAGATAGAAGGAGATGGAGATGACAGTTTATAAATATTTCCTCCATGGAAGCAGAGCACATTAAAATTGCAAGTGATAAAGGTTTTTGTTTGGTTGTTTTTTTTGCCATGCACATTCTGAGTGACTCCAACATTTTCTCTTGTCAACAAGATCATTTGAAGTAAAATAGTTGTGTATCTAAAATAATAGTCTCTCCTGTCAAAGAACTGCTGAATACTTGTTTCTGCTACAAGGATTTTTATGAGAGGAGCAAGAATAATTTAGAAACATCAAGAAAAAAATGGCTATGCTTGGATGTTTAAAGAATCTGCACTGTCTGTTTAGCTATAAATGTGCTGTGGCAGTCAGGAACACTTGCCAAACCTCACTGCAACCAAACTCCACTTTACTTTAAAAGGCTTTATTGTTTCTTTTTGTGGTTGTTGTTTTGTTTGTTTGTTTTAGAGGAACTGATTCTGACTTAATTTATGATATAGCTTCTTCATAATCTGGGTATTCAAAAAATAAAGATGAGTCTCAAAGAAGAGCTTAGGCCCTTAAAATCCTTTATAGCAATTCAGTTATACTGCTACGAAGTATATGCT
This sequence comes from Heteronetta atricapilla, assembly GCA_011075105.1. NCBI lineage: Eukaryota > Metazoa > Chordata > Aves > Anseriformes > Anatidae > Heteronetta > Heteronetta atricapilla. The sequence continues at coordinate 5,489,538 of CM021734.1, forward strand.
TACACTTCTTTCATACTGTATTTGTGTATGGGCAGGTGTTCCATGGCATGTATAAAAGATGGAGAAAAAGAATGAAGAAAGAGGAATAGAGGATTAAAAAACATTCTAAATTCACTTTAAAATACATTGTATCAAGTTATATTACTTATGGGCATTTTTCAAATCCTGAAACTATGCATCCAACACCTTTTGATAGTGTTTGCCTAGAAACGTATAGCCATTAACTACTTGAGGTTTTGCACTGATAGAAAATATCAAAAATTCCTAATTGTTTATAACAATGCTAAAAACCTGCCTGAGTTTTAATACTGACTTTTTCCACAAACTTCTTTAACTGTCAGCACAGTTTTTCTAGTTTTCTTGTTTTATATTCTAATTAGGTATAAAAATATGGGAAAAAAAAAAAAAGCTAATGTATGCTCCTGGGTCAGCTTTTATAATGGCATTTATTTTTCTCTTCATTGAAGGAATCTGCATTATTATGGTCTCCTTGACACCTTGATGACACCTTGAAAGTATACTCTTACAACTCTCTGCTAAAGACAGGGTATCTTGGATGTTTTTCAATATCTGCATATGGTGGGGGGGTGGTGGTGGTGGTGGTGGCAGTGTTACTGTTAAATTGGCAATATCCTAAGACCTCTAAAAATATTCTCCATCAACATTTTCTTTCTGATGGAAATACTATGACTTCTATAACGTAAAGTTGGTTGGTTTAATTTGTTGCTTCGTCAGCAAGATATTTTTATTTTTTATATAAGAATATCTTTTTGTTGCCTCTAGCTGAAGAGATACAATACTGTTAACCAACATACATACAAATGAGATTTCAGTTCTGTAATTCAAAAGCTAAGCACAGTGTAATTATGACATGAATTAGATGTTTATGTTTATATGAGCACAAATGTATCCCAACATGTGTTACAAATCAGTACTAATTTATACAAGTCAAGGCCTAGTTCTCAACTTCAAACAGCTGCTAAAGCAAGAGATGAAATTTATTAAGATATCTAACAAAAACTTAGATACTGGCAAATTGTAGATGCTTTCAAGCAACAACCCAGTTCTTTTGCTAGTGTATTTTACTCTGACTTTTATCAGTGTAAAGGCATTATATGATTCCCTCTGAAAATAAGTATATCTAAGAAAGATAAAGTAAGGGGAAAATCTATAGCTGAATCTATTATTCACCTCTTGCCTAAAACAAGAGAAAAGCTCATTGCTGCAGTGGTCTAATGAGCCCATCTGTGGGCCTTAATGGAAGAGTTGAGTTTTCTCCAGTCACAAATATGATTTTTAGAGTAAGACACAAAGGTAATAGATTTTACTTTTGATTCCACAAGAAAACTTGGAGCACTCAGAATACAAAAACTTGAGCATGTACAGAGGAAATTGGCTTGGAGAGAATGAACAAAGGTAGGGATGGCATTTTAAAATTAATGTAGACCTAGTAGGCTACCACCTAAAACTTTACTTCTATGGCCAGTTCAGGTTTCGGTGATCTTGGGTACTTCCCTGTTCATTCATAAAATGACCATTTTCCCTATTGAGGATAAATTTTGAAAATAAAACTGCTGTAAAATAACTCACTGAGATAGTGATAAAATGTGAGGGTGACATGGTTCAAGAAGGGTTATGCTTATAAAAATATGACTGGAGCAAGATTGATTGCTTCAGAACATCTATGCTAAACTTTTTTTCTTAATCCCTTTCTGTACTGCTGCTAACCTGAAGTTTTCTGATGGAAAAGACAGGAATAGCCACTTAACCAGACCTAAGACCTTGCTCCTCTCACCCCCTAACAAATGTTAGGAGAAACATGCTGATAGGTCTCATTATCAGGTATTCAATTTTGACTTAAAATAACTTTCTTTATGAAGCTTTTTCAAAAACTGACCTTTTCATAACGCCTTTTAATAAACTGTCACATTCTGATGAAAATTATCTTGGAAAAAATCCTCACCTACCATAATTGCAAGGGCTTGCCTTTAACTTCCATTTTAGGGGGAAGGGGTGAGCACACATCCACAGCCTCAAACCTTTATGACACTTCTGATCAATCCTTATTTTTATGGAGTGTTCATTTTGTTCACAGCAACAGGCTTTTTTCTGATCTTCCTTTTTAACTGAAAAGGTTTGGTATCTCTAGAGCCATACAACAAGCACTAAGCAAGAACCAACATTCTCCATAATTAATTAAAGCCTACCACATTTTTAAGCTCTTCTCATTAGGCCACCTGGATTTTGGGAGCAGATATGCAAAATTCTTTATCTCCTTTCATTCCAATTTAATAATAAAGGAGCAGTTTCATGGCCATCTGATTCTTTTCACCTTGTATTCACAATAGGTTCAAATACCCTTGGTATTTGTATAATTTGTATAATTACTTGACCAGTTAGTTAGTAGACCTCGGGGCTGTTTTTTTTTTCCTTCATGTGGCAAGAAACAGAAGTGAGTCACAATTACCCCCCCTGAGAAGAGAAAGGATGAAACAGAAAAGAATTCTTTGCTTTCAAGGACACTAGAGCTGCACACCTGATACACCATTCCTTCCCCAAGACCATACTGAATTAAGATATATCTCGAAATTATCTCTTGTAGCCTCCTGGATGAGGACTGCTCATAAAGCATGCTTAGTTATCTATCTAGGAGTTACGGACATGTAAAGCTGTGCCATGCTTCTATTATGCAGACATATTTTGTCAGTCTGCTGAACTGTTTGATACCTAAGTAAAATGTTCCCTTTCTATTAAACAATGTTTTCAATCATTTTGAAAAAATATTTCAAACAAATGAAATGTTTTTAATTTCCTGCTTCCTTCAAGTTTAGAAGCTTCTCCACAGTTAAGTATATAACTTAACTTTCTCAGACTTTTCTGTCTCCAAATGGCTCCCTTTCCCACTGTATTCTAACATCCGTCTCTCTCTTGGAGACAGCAGTCAGCACATTGAGTTCTGCCTTAGCTACTGTACTAAATTTCCTTGGGAGTATGGGAAAAGTGGAATCCATACCACTACCTCATTACAGTAATCTCCACTTGGTTTTATGCTCCATGTTGTGCAACTTGTGAGATTCACCAGAGGAAATACTTACCAAGAAAATATATTTAAAAATACTCCAAAGATTTAAAGACTTTTTTAAAAAAAATCTCAGGATAGATGTCATTGCATATATCTGTAAGGCATCACTAAAATAAACATAGTTTCCTCAAGAGCCTGGCAATACATTGTTTGTTTACTCTTGGGAATAATTTTTGCATAATCATTACAAACAGAGGGAGTAAAAGGGGTTTCCTGGATCATCAAATACAGCAAAACATTGCTGTAGGCAACCGCATCATATAAACCCTCAATAAAGTCTTAGAGTTTCATTTTAAGTTACTGAATTTTGCTCTTACTCACCCTTCTGAAAGATAATTCTGCTTGCCCACTTGTCTGATAACTAAGAAGTGGTTTCCATGTTTCCATTCTAAATTTATTCCTGGATATGTCATTCCTACTTTTTTTTTTTTTCCCCCCTTAGCAAAAGCACCATCTTTTTTCTTTTCAGCAGTCCTCAAGATGTTTATGGAGTGTCTGATTTATTGTGAATTTTCAATTCAAAATTCATTTTACTGAAATATATTTTTTCCAAACAGATAATTAAGCAAAGTGATAATATGATTTGTCCTCCATAGTTGGCTTGGATCTGAATTATATTTTACTAGGTATATTGATTCATGAATGCTCCTGAGATTATTTACTTTATAAATGGCTTTACTGTAGAACATAAACACTGGACATTTAAAAATACTAAAACAGAATGAGCCAAGGCTGGGAGAGTTTATTTTGATTATTCTTAAATGTAAGGGTGAGTTGGCCATTCTTGAACTAATAAACTGTTTACAGGGTACCCAACTGTACAATTAATAATTTAAGAGTATCTGAAATTCATTTTTCTGGATCTTGAATCTACCCAGTCCAACACAGTTCAAGATCACTTCACCATTAATTACTTTGATTCAAATTATCACATAATTCTTCAGTCAGATGCTAGTACTAATACTGGCATCATGTAGATGGTGAATTTTAACTGTACTACATGTGTCTTTCTCTACACTTATTCATGAAAAAAATGCCAATATGCATTATTTACCTGTAAATCTTGCTTCAGCGTCCTCATTTAAAAAAAAAAAAAAATGTTCTTAGATAATTCAGAAACTGATCAGACCAGTCTTAATTTATTTAATGTATTCATCAGAGTAGTTATGCCATAAGGATCTTCAGATACACTAGTGCATGGGAAAGTTCTTCCTTAAAAAAAGGAACTTTTATGCATTGTGATATAAAATGATTTGTCTCAATTTCAGCTAAGGAAATCATAATTTTTGAGTAGTTTAAGCTACAAATGATTATTATTATCCTAGATTGTGTTTGTGAAGTGTCCTATGACCTTGCTGTAAGGGTTTTTAAAAATATTTGTTCTATATAAACTTTTAGATGTTCAGGATGACTCTGTAGACTGTCAGCCAGCTGCAAATTACTTTCCAGTTCTCTGTACTTACAGATTGGCATTCAGGGAAGAAAAGAGACCAAGTAAGAAGATAGTATTAATGAGATGGAGACAAGCTTTTTCCACATCTTATATTAGACCGTTAATCTACCCAGTCTCTGCCAGATCTTTTCCCCAAGTGCTTATGATGAAAGCTTTTATATCCATTGTGCAGACTATGTGCTGCAAGTCTGTAAAAAGGAACAAGACTTTTAACTGTTTTTTTTAAGCAATTTTGGTAAGCCTGGGTAATTTTTGAATAAAAAAGTGCAATATTTGCAACACTTTCTGTAGTTAAGTGCTCTCTGCAGAACTGTTAGAGTAATATAATCACAAATTACTTTCTTAGTTTCTGAAAATTGACTTGAAATAAAATTCAAAACAAACAAACAAACATACCCCTTAGTGATTTTCAGGTGGTGGTGGTGGTGAATTAAAGATATATTGCAAATGCCAGGGATTGTACTCAAGGGGGAAAAAAGGAGGGGGGAGGATGGGAGGGAATGAAAAATTTGGAGCATAGTGTTTGAACACATAATGAGATGTTTATGAAACAAACAGTCAAAAAAATGACAAAAGGCAATATTTTCCAATAAAAAAAACCACTCCCCAAATCTTGAGAGCTAGGAAACCTTTAAACAAGCAAGGAGAATCATCCCCCCCAATTCTTATGTGTATTTGATACATTTATGTTGCTGTCTCTGCTGGTGAGTTCTTCCTACTCTTCCATGGCTCTAGATTTCAGATGTCTTTATTTCAGAAGAGATCATAACTAATAAATGCTAATATAGAATATATTTCATTGTTCATGGATTTATTGTAATCAGAGATAGAGTGAAGCTTAATTAGATTTGAATCCAGTAGTGTGGGTTTTTTATTTTTAAACAGGGCATGGTGACTTCCAATCGGCACTGCATGTATCACCCAACTTTTACATTGCTCTGGTGTATTCTGTAAGTAATGAGATTCCTAGAACTGCAGAATTCACTGCAAGCATATTGGTCTGGGACTCACAACTCTTTAAATTTATTTCTCACTCTACCACTCACCTGCTGTGACTTCTATAAAAATCACTTCAGCTCATTCATTTTCATTGCCACCCTTTGCTACAGCTTTTCTATACAGGTAGTGATCTCCTAGGATAGTAAAGCAATTTATAATTGGAAGTTGAGCTTTTTAACCTCCTCTGTGTAAATACTGTCCTTCTCCCTCTATAACTAAAATTCAGTCCCGTTAAAAGTATGATCCAGAGATAGAACAATTAAAATTTCCTAACCTTTTTATCAATAGCAAAATTATATGCAACAACAGAAAATCACTGTGAAATTATAGTAATGAAGATGATAATGTAAAGTAAGTTTGAAGGATATGCTCCTGTGGATCAGTCAACGGCTCATATTAAAAACTTGCCATTGTAAATGGCATCCTCTTAGGCATTCTCAGTACAGGAAGCAAGGAACTGACAAGTAGAAAGAAGTAATAAGGCCATCTCTCACTTCCAAGTATTGTCTTTCTTTGACTAGACTGCAGTCTTCCCTGTGCCTTACTCTCACTCATGCATGTGCCCCTTTTTTTTTTGATGGCAGGGAGAAGAACATCAGACTCAAGGCTTTCCTTAATGACAACTTGATAAAAGAAAATGTTTTCTGTGAAAGGTTTGCTAATATCTGGTATGATAAAATAGTTCTGCATTAACAATAGTTGAAGCTCTCCTTCTGATTTTCCCTTTCTAAAAGATTGTTAGAAGTTCACTCCTCTCTAAGTCACAGAAGTAGAAAATGTGGAGAATGGCAATAAGAAAAGATGTGAAATGATGAATTACATTAAGTAACAAAAAAATGTAGGAAGAAGAAGAATGACTGTTAAAGAAATCATATCATGAAAGATAGGAAATCTCATAGACCATCAGTCATTATTATTCTGCATGTTTGCTGCCACAGTAAAGGCAATAAAACAAAAACATATGCGTTCCATTGTGTAGCACAGAAAGACAGGATCTAAGGAAAAATAACAGTAAAGTACTAGATAGTACTGTCAGCTAAAATAAAACAGACTCCAGTGCTGCAATTTGCAGTATTCTGCAGTGTTTGCAGAAGTTTTTGTTTTTGTTTTTCTCTCTCAAGCATTACTAATGTTAGAACTTCAGACAGTTTCCTTGAATCTTTGTGGAACATTTTGTGTTAATTCCTACTATGTTAGCAACTTCCTGATGTTTTGGCCTGACAACTGTATGCAAAACTCCCAAGAAGGTTATGATTAAACACAAAAAGCAACAAGCAATTCTTTCTAATTTGCTCCCTCCTGTTTTAAGAGATACTACTTTCATACATTGCCACGTAACATTCACTTTAGCATGCACGTAAGAAATGCAAAATCGTAAGGGCTAGTCAGCAGCATACTCTTGTACTAGGTTACAGTAAAGGACCACTTCAAAATGAATGTCGAACCTGTTACATGTTTCCCAGAATCATCTTTTGCTTCCCCCATGCTGTACAGAGAGACTGTTCAAATAAATAAATACTAATACTAATACTAATAAATACTAATAAAAATAATGATCTTGGCATACAATTAAACTCACAGTGCAGAATCAAATCTTTAACAGGATGGATGGTCACTTTCTGGGTAGCAACACGAGTTTTTATCACAAGATAAAATGCCATCCTTGCAATGACATTTTCAGATGGGCCGGGGATGACTTCTCAAGCTCATGTCTTGCTGAAATTTTACGTGCAGCTGGCCAGTAATCTTACGTGGTAATTCCAGTTCAGGCACAATCCCCTGCTGTCAATTATCTCAAACCATTGTTTGAGATAAGGCACAATAGGCAGCTAAGCACCACAGATCCACTCACTCACATTGCCCCAGAAGGACAAGGAAGAGAACTGGAAAGGTGAAAGTAAAAAACTCATGGGATGACTGATAAAGACAGTTTAATTGTTAAATCAAAAGTTACACACAGAAGTAAAGCAGAAGAAATTATTCAGTAGTTCCCAGGGGCAGGCAGATGTTTAGCTGCTTCCAGGAAAGCAGGGTTTCATCACACCTAACAGTTACTTGGGAAGACAAATGTCATGACACTGAACATCTACCCTTGAACTTACACTGTTTAGCATGACTTCATATACCATGAATTGTCCCATTGATCAGCTGGGGTCAGCTGTCCTGGCTGTGTCCCCTCCCAGCCTCTTGTGCACCCCAATCTACTCACAGGCAGGGCAGTGAGAAACAAAAAAGACCTTGACTCTACATAAGCACTGCTCAACAACAGCTAAAACACCAACATTGCCTTAGTCACAAATACAAAGCATTGCACCTTATGGGCTGCTATGAAGAAAATCAACTCCATCCCAGACAGAGCTAGCACATCCATTCAGAAAATCTGAACAACTATTGAAATTGTTTAATGATTGGCACCATTTCTGTATCACCAAGAAGATTTTATTCTATTTACAGGTATTTTATTTAGGCATGACTTGGTCAGTTGTTCTTCTATAGAGAAGAAACCACCTGAAAGTCTATAGAAGGGACAGACTGTCTAGCCAAGATATTACTACTTATTTACTTACACCTAAAGCTATTTATCAAAGAGCTTCAGAGAAGCAAACCACATTTTCTTGGTTTTCTTTTTCTTTGAAAGAGCTGCTCTCAAAATTTAGGTTTTATAAATGCCTCGGATTTAGTAGTTATACCCCTTTGTCTACCACCAAAGAACTAAAAGTTATGTGAACACCCCAAAAAGCTGTACTAAGCAAAATGAAAACCTTTTATACCCAAGCTGAGCACATACAATAAACCTATCAGTTGCCATCACTGATATATTGTTATATTGTTTATTCTATAACATAATTGGAGTTGGATGCAGTTTTAAAAGTCCATCTACAGAATATGATAATGCTGATGAAATTTTAAGAATGTAACTTAAGTTTTATTGTGTTAAATCACTAAACCCTGCAAATGCACATCTCCTCTGTAGCATCCATCTTCTTAATGACAGAAGCAACAATTGGATGTTTTGTTTAGATGAGCCGCTCAAATGTCACCCTGTTAAGCACCATCCAAAGTAGCCCTGTCAATGAAGACTATAGAAACATGGTACAAACAGGATAGAACTTGAATTACTGCTTATTCATAAAAGTAGTTATTTAAGAAGAAATCAGAAGCGTCATCTTAATAATCTTAATAGTAATATTGCTCCTAGTTGTTTCAAATTTAGGGACTTTCTATTTTTGATAGCCTTTACAGATCCAGAGGTGTTTTTTTTTTTTTTTTTTTAATGGTAAAAATAATTTTAAATCATTTGATTTAAGCTTAAGATATAAATTTATCTCCTTTCAGCAGTTGTCTTCAGATTTTAAAGAGAAACAGACTTCTCTTTAAGCCTGAAGTCTTCTCTTTAACACTAATTTGTTCTGAAGCAATGAAGGGGATTGATCAGCATAGACATCTATAACCAAAACTTCAAATTGCCTTGTGCATCTACTTTCCAAATTTCTGATGTTTTGAATCTGAGGTTTCCAGAAGGACAAAGCATAGAACCCACTAATTTCCATCTTAAAACTTCCATCTTTTATCTTTCTTTGATGTGTTCATCCAGAATGAGTGCCTGTGAAAACATGGGAATTAATTCTGCGTGAAAGTAATTATTTCAGAGTAAAATTCAAGAAGAATAACAATCTCTTCTGCCTCAAAGATATTGCCCCAGAATGCCCTCCTTCCAGAAGGATGCTCAAGAATTCTGGGAAATATACAATTAAAGGAATATTCATATAAAAAATACAGCAGTAGTCCTCAAAACAATTTTTGGACAAGAAGGTTAAAAAATAAACAAGAAAGCCAACCAGGTCTGGAAAAAATGGAAATGAGTCAGAATTTGTATTCTGAAGGAGAACTGAAACAGAGCAAAAGAAGAAAACACAGCGGCTTCAAGAATACAAATGTTAAATTATTAATGCAAGACAGGACAGTATGATTAAGTTGTTTAATGTACTGTGTAAAGCACCAGAACAGTTGGTCTAATATATTTAACCAGGAAAGCTAATAAAAATAAAAATAAAATCCATGAGTCCAGTCTGTAGTAAGTTCTTAAGTATTTTTCCCCATTTTTTGAAGGATTTTTTTTTTTCCCCTTTTGTACTCATTCAAGGCAGAACTATATTGCAGTACAGAACTACCTCAATAATAAAAATGCCAGTTCCGGTCAATGCCAAGTTCTACATGACTGTATTAAACTATATATATTCTATATGTTTAGCTGCACAACCTGTGCTACTTTAATGAGGCCTGCTCACCCCAGAAATTAACAGAGCATTTAATTTTTTACTGTATATTTATACAGTTTATCTCAGCTTAATCTCAGAGATACAAAGGGTACGTACGTATAGATACCCATAGGGTTTTCATCAAATTTTACTGTACTTTCTCTTGGTAAACTTTTCCCTTCAACACATGTTGAATTTTGTTGTTTTTATCATCCTTAAACTGGCAAAAAAAATAGCAATAATGCCTACTACTTACCCTCAAACCATCTGCAATGGGCAATGAAGAAGGGGAGTCTCTGCTATTCTGATTCCCTAGAGATAATCTTCAAATCTGTATTTGCAGCAGAGGGCTGGTTAGAATTAGAGCCAGTGCACTAAAAGGCCACGGAAGCTTTTTATTTATATAAACATATATATGTACATGTATGCACATACACAACATATAGGTGGAGAAACACATATCAGCACTGCATCAGAAAGAAAATCAAATGAACTTTAACACATACAGAAGAATAATTTCTGTTCTCACAGACACAGCACATTCATACAATCAATAAGAGTGGAATTTGGATCACTGAGTATTGAATGTGATCCATGTATGCCTTAAGGAATATATCACTGAAGAATGGTAGACTACTTGTGACATAAGCCAATAACTGGTCCTCTCAAGAGAAAATGTTGTCGAAAACAAATGTCATTTCTCTGCAGGGAGTAAATGAGCAAAAGTCTGTTCACTGGGACTCTCCTCCACACTGAAGAATTCAGTTCACTGGAAACACTGTCTTCCTCTACATTACTTACACTCCAGTGAAAACAGAAGAGTGTCTTACTACTTCCGCCTCAAGGACAAAATAACCTTGAAGTTATTCCAAATGGAGTTATGTCTCAAAAGACCTTATAGAAAGTCTAACAATCAAACATGACAAGAGACACTTGTCATTTATGTCGAGTTGATAAAATACTCAACTGTTAAGTGATGAGCTTGCAGGCAATATATAAATTCATTTTTTTCCCACAGTCATACAACGTAGTGAAAAACAGATTCGTAGGAATGTTTTGTAATTGTAGTTATGGTAGTTCTTATCTCCTTCCATCCTCCATAGGTACTGATCAGTACAGAGTACCATCCTATTTTCTATTGACTATAGACAAAACCCAAAGTTTAAACCATTTTTTGACTATTGCTGCACATGCTGAAAAAAAGGGAAAAAAGAAAGTTTTATGCTATGCTTACATTTACCCCAAAGCATAAAATGCCAGAGTTACTAGATATGTTATCAGTTACATACTGCTTACCAGTCTCAGCCCTTTATCATGATAAATTATACAGCTCAACTACAAAAACAAAAGTTGCCACAAATCAGGGACTTAATGATTGGTAAAGCAGAAGGAATGGGGGAATATGCTTACACCATTAGAGGAAACTGTTGTCCTTCTTCAAAAGGGTAACTCAATGTGTTATTCAACATGTTATTCAACAGGTAAGTAATTAAACATTTCACTTACTTGAATATAATTTAGCATACCCTATCTTGCAACACCCACTGTCAAGGCTACAGCAGCTATTATCAAAACTAAATTAATTTTTTTGGTCTCACTGTAATGATTTGTATTTGTGGGACAGTAGTCTTAATTTCTAAAAATATCATAAATTGAAAAAAAAGTTTTCATTTGGATTGCGAATGAAGTAAGTTGCTTTTATATCACTTCCTACTTTTTCTTGATACCCATAACTTCCTCTAGAACTACTTAAACTGAAATTTTAATTGAAAAGTTAACCTTCTAAAAATAGTATTAATTAATGTAGTTTTCCTTGTATTCCCCTGTTACCCTCTGTCCTTTTAGTTCCAGGTTTTCACTTGTAATGGCCTAAAGCACTACTGCCGACTTCCTGGTGGAGAAACAAATTTGTGCCAGCTTGCTGAATAACCTCAGTAATGTTCAGCCACTCAGAACTTCTCCATCTGCCTGTCCATCCATCCAAAGAACCAGATGCTCTGAAAAACACTTCATCCACCTTGCCTAATGTATCACTATCTGAAATATGTTGCTACCATAACTGCAGTTTTCAGTCCTACAAGCAAAGCCAGCAAGTACCCTCTCTGGAGCCTTCAATTGTTTAGTCAGTTGGTCAGGTGCAACTTTCTTTACAAGGCAACTGCTAGAACTAAGGGGAAGCCTGAAAAAATTATGTATATATGTTATTAATATATTTATATATTTATATATAAATATTATATAAATAATATATATAAATTTATATATATATTTATATATAAATATATATATATAAAATATATAAATTTAAATTAATATAATTTAAATTTAATTAAATTTAATTAATTTAAATTAATATAATTTAAATTAATATAAATTTATATATTCATATATAAATATATATATAAATATATAAATATATAAATTTATATATTTATATATTATATACATAAAGCAAAAGTTGCCCCTGAACAAAAGCAAAAGTTGCCCCAAAACAGGGAATTAATGATTGGGATTATATATACACCAATATATATAACAGTTCAAAAATAATTCATATCGTTTTTATATCTTTTCTTGTTATTTTATTTTTTTCCCCAGAGAAAATTAAACCTCTATTTGGAAGCATTAGAAAAACTATCAGAAAGCAACCATATCACCAAGGGAGAAATTCAGAGGATATGCAGATTTCATCAGGACGAGAAGCTACGGTTTCTATTTATAAACTACATCCATTGGTTTTCCACTAATAGGCATTTATAAAGGTCAATTATTTATTTTTGAAATTAGATAAAAAGATAACTGCATAAACTATATGTATTTATTATTATAAATCACTGCAACTTTTCTCTGCTATACTGGCTTGACTGAACAAGTACCCTGATCAGGAGCTTTGGCCCACCTCCAAAAAAAAAAAAAAAAAATTAAGCCATGTTCTTAGGATCGAAAGAAAGATGTATATGAATGTAAACAATCTAAATTTCACTCAATACAAGGTAATCAGGAAAAAAAAATATTTGATTTACATCTACCAGACAGATATTTCCCACTATATTATTTTTCAAAGCATTGTGAAAGAGTTGTTCATTATATATTATGGTTAAAAGAGTCCTGTGACTAGTTCTGCAGAAAGTTAAGTATCTTCAGTCCAACTACCAGAGTGCTATTAAATGTTGTAGAAAACATTTAAGAGTGACTTATCACTAAAGAGTGAATAGTTACTGAAATTTGGTATTTACTTTTACCCAGGAATTTTGTTTAAAATTCCTCAGATTACAGAAAAGTGCTTTACTGTGTACAGCAAATTAGTTTTTAATGGTAAATAGTAATAATATAGTTGCAAGTCACAGAAGCCAGTGAACTGTGTTAATGAATAACACTTGCAAAAAGTGTCTATGCTTTTTATTAGATTTTTTTTATCTTTTTTTTTCTTATTAAGATAAATATACCATGTGTTAAACATTGAAGCTGCTGCCTTAGGCAACCGTTCACTGCTGGAACATCTGTGGAAGTTGAAGTTACTACCTCCCAGCTGTTTGTTACCATTACTTCTTTGCCAAAAATTGCTAGCCCCATAGAAAATGATGTTGCTCAGCCAGCAGAATGAATCTTATAAGCATTCCCTCATTAGTTTCAGTATAAAGTTAGCTAGCTAACTTAAATCCAACCATTCATACATTTTCCAGAATCATATGATAGAATTTCTGCTAAACATTGAACACCAAACATTTAATCTTATGTACATTTTTGCAGGATGGTAAGAATCAAGGCACACACACACACACACACAAATTAAACTCATCTTGAAGTTTGTCTAAACCTTTTCATCCTGAAACAGCTTTAAAATGTTGGTATTACCAATCTTTATTGATTCGCTTCATTATAGCTAAGTTAGATCTTTGTTGCAAGGTATGAACAGCTGCTGCAATGAGAATCAATAACAGAATGCTACAAGACTCCTACAGCAGCAGAAAAAGCATTAAGAGGAGTGGCTGTGACAGTAGCTAGTACACTGCTCTGCAGCTACTCGTTAACATTTTTATGCTGTGTTGATATAAATATGCACTAGGAATCTAACAAAAATATTCAAGCAGAAAATCTGCAGGTCTGTCAGGACCTTTAGTAGCCAACATGAGGTTTAGATGTCTTTGCATCACGGAAGTGCATGCTCTTTCTGAAATAGCAATAATCTCCAATTACAATCTGCACTGCCTGAATACTGCATTAAAATCTTGTGAAAGGAAAAACCTCCTGTTCAGAGAATATCCTCAATAAAGAAGAGTTTCTTGTGTGTCAGTTAGGCCTACATAGAGATTTTTTGTTTTATTTTATTTTTATGTAGGACAGAACTACTGGTTTTAGTCTTACCATTGGATTCATTTATGGATGCTGACCCTGACATATAATCTTCTATAAAAGCTGTGCTTTTATATCTAATTTCCATCTTTCAGCTGAGACACAGGCATTCCTTATTCAATGTTCTCCTCTCTCAAGCATTACCTCAGATTAATTGGCACTGTATAAAATAAGTTGCTGGGTGCACAATGGTAACCATGGTAGCCTTCATACTATCTTCACAATGCATATGTAAGTCCCCAGGAAAACATAATTAGTGTGTAGCATTATATATTCTCTCTAAACACATCACCATGATGTGAAATACACACAATCAAAACAAATGATGCCTACAACCTCCACTGAACTAGGCTACCATTATTGAGCAGTTACATTACAAATGAATATACAATTAAATAGTTTTGCTGTAGCATCCCCAACTTGCATAATGCTGCTGCTTTAACCATACATCTTTTCTTCATGACCAAAAGGTGGCAATGTTCTACTTACTATCAACTGTCCTTAAAAAGCCAACTGAACCGTACTCACACGGGAATAGTGAAGTCTCTTTCCAGCCAAGCCAAAAAGATATGCATCGTTAACCATTTTCCAATGAAGCCTTAATACCACACCCACATAAACTACCAGTACACATAACAGCATGAGTGTACAGGTGTTATTTTTCCAGTTAGTATATCATCAATAATTGCCTTATTTATTTTAATGAAACAAGTCAGGAATAATTACGTTAGGTATAAACTGCTGCCCCCAGTGCTGGGCCCAATCCCGTGATTACCAAGCACACACAGGCTGTCCCACACCTAAATATTCAGATACTTTATCCCTAAGATGCTAATGAGAACGTTAATGTCTTTTTCCTGATTTTTTTTTCCTTTTTTTTTTTTCCCATAGGAAGATTACTTCTCAGTATCAACATTAAACTGGGAACTCCTACATTATGTTGTATGACTGTTTATGTTATTTACAGTGACTGACTGCTTGCTAAAGCAAAAGCAGCTAAAGAAGGAAAGACATGAAAAAGAATATACATGTCTACGTAAGGCACACCCTTACAAATACACTGAAGTAATTGTCAAGCTTCTAAAACTGGAAAAGACTCTGATGCCAAATTTAGCAAAATGATAATTCTGCTAATGCTGAAGAGTAAGAGTTCCAGCAGGAGAACTCTTTATTTAATAGTAAAAGAAAAATAAAATCAACTGCTGCCAGCTAATGGCTGCTAAATAACTATTAGCTACAAAAAGTAAGATGAGAACCACTTCTCAACAAAACAGGAGTAACAAGAGTCAGATGATGTCCAGAGTTTGCAGGACAGTATGTGGCAGACAAAGTTATTTAATTCCTTCTGCGAATGCCTATTGATGTAGTTTACTGATGTACTAGAAACGCAACTTTTCTTAAGTGTGGAACATAAGTGTTTCAGATGATATACAGATATCCACCACTCCTCTTATAAAAAATTAAAAGAATTTGTTTTGGACCCCTATTCAACTTACTAAATATAATATGAAATAGTTGAGTGGCAATTAATCTATCTTAGCTTGGGATCCTTAGTAATTTTCATGTTTACAAGGTTTATTTTCATTATACTTTCTGTACATGTGCATGAGTGGAAATATTTTCTAACTCGTAACAAAACAATTTGAAACTGTTATGACATTTCTGGAGCATGGATTATTCTTGATAACACTTTTTGACCATTCTTTCATACCAGCAATGTTGTGACATTGTGATTTAGTAATCTATTATCAGAACAGAATAAATAAACTGTGATTGTTCCACCCAAACATTGCCGTAACAGGTGACACCTTCATGTCCCAGTCTGCTGGGATAACAGATGCAGATCTCCATTTCAGATACTTATGTCAAAAGGTAGCATTATGATTATGAAACTTCAATCAGTCACATAATGATAATTTACATGTGTCTGATTCCACACATTTTGACTATTTTATCTGTGGGGGGAATGGACAGAAACAACATTTCTTTAAAGTGACACTGCTATAAAAGAATTTTTCAGGTAACAATGTCATTGATTTTGATCAAAGAGAAACATAAAAAATGCCCTCTATTAATACTGTAATGCTTAAGTAGACATATCACTCTTTTCATTTATGGGGTTAGAGTACTTATTTGGAAAAAAAAAAAAAAGGGGGGGGGGGGAGAGAGAACTAGTACAATAGTAGCATTTTATATGGAAAAGCCTGCTAGTTCAGGAAAAACTATTCATTTTCATGCAGGAGATGATAATTATTCCATGCAATTACATTAAATTATTTATCATCAAATGTTACATGACACTAACTTGACTTTTTTTTTTTTTTCCTTTTTTTAGGAAGATACAGTTGTTGTGGTTTTTTTTTGCATTCAGTCCCAGTCATGTTGTCAATCCTAAAAAAATAAATTTAAATTAATTCTAATAATCAATGGGCTCACTAGATGTGGATACTTTCACTTATGACCTGGGATACTGAAAAATGCGAATCAGAGATCACAGAACTGAAACACAATAATTCCTGCAGAAGAATTTGGAAGCAGAAAACCTTATATACTTTTTAAAATTATTATTATTACATAAACTCAGCTTTAAGTAAAACATCCAGGTAATGTTACTTGTGACCACAAAATACTTTGAATTGGCTCTACTAAAAATGGATTACTGAGTCCTTTGAATATGAAATTTTGTAACCTGTCACATGAAAAATATACAACATAAAAGCAGGGAAAAATAAATTACTTGGTCCTGAGAATGGTAATTATGTCAAGTCAGCTGTCTGACAGTGGCTAGTTCTAGAGGTCTTTGGGAAATCTTATAGGCAGATAAGTAATAGAAGTACAATTTTAAGTCCTGTTATTGTTCTAAATGATATTATTTGAGTATTAACACAGTAAAATAATGATTTTTTAAATACCATTCATCTGCTGAAAACAAATTGGCATAGTCATTAACTGTTTAATATTATACATCCTATTTATTCATTAAGGCTATTTAATATTTGTGAAATTGACTGTAATTTAGTTACTAAAAATTCAAAATACCCTAAAATAATACAGCCATCCTTTTCAGAGATACCTTTTTCAACCACCAGTATACCAAATAACACTACAGATATTGAACAAAATCCATAGAAGTACATACTTTCTAGAAAGCAATGTTCCTTTCAAAGTCTTTGGGTTTGATACTGAATATATATGGTACGATTAATTAGAGAATCATTTCTTAAATATTACAGAAATATCTCAAGAAATTCTATGATCATAAACATGAAGAATCTGAGAAGCTAAGAAGAGAGTAGAGTCAAAATAAATTTCCTCCACTGAAGTGCAGTTGAAAGACAAACCCATCAGCATTATTTAGACAAAGAAGTTATAAATGTCACTGTGACCAGAACTTCACACCAGAGATCTTGCCTAGAAGTTGCAACCTTAAACACCAATTCTCAGAAACTGTATCGTGTACCACAAGTTTCAGACACAATTCCAAGGTATAATATAATGCAAAATTCCTAGATACTAACTCAGAACTAGGCAATGAAGTTGAAACGTCCTAACGATTTGCAAACCAGCAAGGTTTTGTGAACCAATTCAAAGTATTTCCCATGTTTTATGTACTATCTATATATACTTATGCTACAAAAGAAAAATTAAGCCAGAGGGACAATAGCATTATTCTCTTTAATGTCTTCATTATCCACTTAATCCACCTTCAGTATCCACTCATTCTCCATCTTCTCTCTTACTACACCTGAAAACAATCTCGGAGACTTTCCAAATATTTTGGAAGTGTTCAAAAACACTTTAAAAGTTTGGAATTATTTTCTTTAATTTGTGAACCATCATATTATTATAATTATTATTACACATTTTGCAGCTTCCTTAGTTGTCAAGTACAAATAGAGCTTCATTCTAGCTGCCACACAAACATGTTATATAGTCAATTCCTTGTCCCAAGAACTGAAACTAAATACAGTCAACATATAGTACAGATATGAACTCACAAGTTCCAAAACTCGTATTTAAGATACATAGCAAACCTTATGGTAATTTATACTTAGAGCTTTATCTTTACGCATGAGGATGAAAACTCTGTGAAAGTCTCCAATTTCACTTCTGGCCTAAGACTTCTTTCCTATGCTCACACATGTAATGCCATTTCACCTTTGTTAAGCAAGATGCCATCAAAGGAACTTAAGAATAAATAAGATGAAATGCCAGGTGTAACAGTTTCATATATACGGACATTTAGGGAGGTAAGTAGGGGCTTATGCTACATGAAAAATAAGGCCTCCGTTAGATAAATGGCTGGAGACAGTAACTGTTCAAGAGACCTCCGTTAGATAAATGGCTGGAGACAGTAACTGTTCAAGAGACAATAAAAGGCATGATAAAAAAGCCTGCCACTAAGGTGAACATTTACAAACTCTGAGACCCATTACCACTGACTTGCTTTTACTATCACATAGAATATGTGCCTCATCACTGAGCATTTTTAATTGCTATCAACAAGTTATGTTAGTAGGTGCTACTACAGTACATTCTGTGATACGATGTTACACACCATTATAACTCCATTTAAGCATGTCATTTTAAAGTAAATTTAAGATATATTGTAAGAAGCAGATCAGCTCTGATCCCAATGCAAAACAGTCATCCAAGAACCAAGTCTTTTTTTTGAACAAACCCTGGTTTACAAATCATGTCATTTTTCACTAGAGCTTTGAGTTGTCATTCAGGGGAAGCTGTCATTTTACTGACACATTGCAACATGAGCTTGAGGGTAATTGTGCAGTTTAGGAAGCAAAATACTCATGTCCCCTTTGAATGCATGGAAACATTGTAAGGCAAATTTGTGTTTGGTTAACTTAGTAATGTAGCTTGTCTTCTGACATATTCCCATGGGAAATAGAAACTGAAAGGTATGCATTACATGAACTTAATTTGGATACTTACCATGTTACTGCCACTTATCCAGCCACGAAATTTTCATATGTAATTCACTGTCCTTTAAGAGGCTGGAATCACATAAATGTTTACAGCAGGTTCATAAATAGCAATTTCTGGAAACCGTAGAGGAACAGCAATGGATCAGATATAATAGTGCATAAAATTGACACATATAGATATTGATTTAAGCAGTAGTAGGAATTACAAAGAAAAGAACAGATGTGCATAAGTAACTGTTGGGTTTCTTTCTTTCAGTTCCCTGAAAGTTCCAGATGAATTTGCCAACTCCCCTCCCCCCCCTTTTTTTTGTCAAAACCAAATAATACGCAAGTCTGCCATAAGTACAAGTTTTCAGCAGTTTAATAAATTTTGACCGCAAACTGGACACCTGAAATTTTCCACCAAGTTAACGTTACTTGTGACCACAAAATACTTGAAAAGTATTGACACAAAAATCCTGAAAAACATCAGAAAAAAAGGTGGAAAGAAGTTTATCCCCTTATGCTAAAAGATAGTAGCTATGGATTATTCTTTTGTTTGTCATGCACAATGGCGTCCTTGGGAACAAATTTATTTTGTACTTATGTTGCTTAATAACAGTTGTTAAGTATTTATTTTCAATTATCCTGACACAGCAACTCACTAACAATTTCTGACACAAAAATGCATCCACCATGGCATTCTGTAATATTTTCACAGACATGCAGTGACCTTTGCAGAACTTGCAGTGAGTTGCAGAACTTTGTGGCTGTTACTAGTGCACAATCAGACTGATTTAGCTCCCCAATAAATGTCATTACAATATCATTGCTATCAATATTATAAAACTGGTAAAACAGAAAACACCCAATTTAACTGACAAGATCAGCAACCAAGATTGGCAGATACTTGCATTTTACAGACAAGCATTTAAAGTTAGTAGTTAAGTAGAAGAATTGATCCATTTTCTCCCCCCATTAGTATACTGATATTTCTCAAACACTCATATATTTTAACTTAATGGCAATTGTTGTGATCTAAACAGTGGTTCAGACAGTTTTGGAAATGATAGGAAGAAACATATCAATCAGAACTCCTTTATTACCTAACATACATAAGCTCGAGTTCAAAGCCTTGAATTAAATTCTAACATTAATCTTCTGGTACCAGAAAGGCAACCTGTTTTCCAAGACCCTTGCACCTTTTGTGAACAAATCTAAATAAATTGTAGGAACTTCCACATCTCTTAAAAAGAAAGTATAGATTCTAATATCAAAATGCTACCACTTTATCAATCTTTCTTTGCAGTATGAAGTACATTATATTGGCTTTGAAACACAACATTAACATGTTGTGTTAACATTAACAACTATCTTCACACAGCTGTCCTTATCTTCTCCTATTTCCACCATGCTTCTGTTGCCTTAGACCTTGCTGTTTCACTCATCACAAAGCTCCTCATACAGAACAGACATAACGGGTAAAGAGACAGGTTTTTCTTATGCAAGCTTCTCAGCCATTATGAAGTTTAAAAATATACACTTGCTCCTAAGTAGATTTGACTGCGTGGGGAGGAAGACACTAAAAGAATATCTGCATTGCCCATAATTCCTATTTCCTAAGATCGAAAAAAAAAGTCTACTTTTAAACAAACTTTTTTTTTCAAGAACCTGCTTTTCAAAAATAGAGACTATATGAAGCTAAAAAATGTTTCTTTGTTCTGAAAGATCTTTAAGCATTTCTACCAGTTATTTTTCTCCCTAAATGCCCTTCAGTACAGAATCTAAAAATTCAGACACATTCTAGACAACATCCTGTATAAGGCTGCTCTTCACTCACTGAGGTTTCCATTAATTTCTCTTTTTATGTCCGAAACATCACGTGTTTGCAAATTGGTGCAGTGAATTTGGTAAAATGGTTTATATTTGTTAGGGAAAAAAAACAAACCAAAACAAAACACAACAACAACAAAAACACACACTATTATGTCATTTCATTTAGATAAATTAAGGGGGCTAGGGAAAAAAAAAGGTAACAAAATGCAACTGAATGTGCAGAACTCAGTCTTGTGCAGCAGACACCCCACCCAAACCCACCACTACATGCATCATGAGTGAAGTTGACCTATGAATCATTCTATGAATCTGAAAGGCTTACTTCAGCCATATTTTTCTTGACCTGCAGTTACTTTTCCCACAAGTGGGACTTGAAATAAAGTTTACTTATATTAAAAATTAAAAGCCTATATCTGTCTTTTTAGGCAAGTAGTATTTATTTTTCTTTACTCAGTCTTGTTACCTATTCTGTAAGCTTTTATAGTCTTTTAAAAAAATGGAGTGGCATGCTATTTAGTAATAGCTTTTCCATTTCTCTCAAAATCCTTAACAAATAGGAGCTTGATCACTTTAAACACTTGTCCAACATTCCCTGCATGTAGACATCACGGAATGTCTTCAAATAAAGAAAAATAATAGCATGGTATTTATTTTTCATTTCTCTTCAGCTGTAAGTCATACTTGTAAGATAATAGTTGCTTTATGAATGATTAACCCATCATATACTTCAGAAAGGTAGAAGACAAATTTTGAGTTGTTTATTCTGCATTTTCACTGCCAAAACAGCAGGATGATTTTCTTTTTGCAATTTCATGCTGATTACATTCTGTATGAATATGAAAATCTTCATCAGTGGGACTACCCTAAATATTCCTGAAGCCTCAGAAGAATATATCAGCCTGTTTTTTCAAGAAGAAAATGAAATAAAATAAAGCAAGAAAAAAAGCTGAAATAAGCATGTCATAACTTAATGGACACACAGGACACAGTCTGTGTATGGCATTTTTGTTTCTAACAAAATTGACTTATATGCATAAAGTAGGTGAGCAGTAGGAAGCCACATTCATTGATTTTCTGAGATTATTTGCTCTTATTGAAACAGCTGAAATGAACGTAGTCTTTTTGTTTGTTTCACAAATGGAAGCTTACATTCTCCTTGACTTTCTCTATGACTGAGTGTACAATCAAGCTCAAGCTGTGGACAGTGCTTTTTCTCTGTACTGCAGTCATTATCAGGAACAATACTGGCAGTCAGACACAGCAATACAATCCAATACTTTATCTCTTAGCTAAATCCATATATGCATGTGTATTAGATATAGTCCACATATTCAAAAAGAAGATCATTTGGATGATTTCCTCATCTACATTTAAAAACATAGCAGAAAGAAACCTGAGAGACCATTTAAAATAGAAAAATGACATTCAAAAATTGGGAACATCTCAACATTGGGAAGATTTACAATTCGGTTTTCAAATTCAATACTTATAAAAGCAAACCTACTTTTTTCTTATATCATTTTTTAAAAGAACTACATTTCAGGGCCACATAAAGCTTTTGAAATACAGCATACTGAATAGAGAACCACCCTGAAATCTATACAACTCAGACTGCACTCAAAAATGAGGCTTTTTGCAGATTGGTTGGAAAATCATCATTCTGTCAGCTGTGCTTCTTTATCATTCTGGTATGTATTGCTGCAAAGTGATATATAAAATAAAAATAAAAAGGAAAAAGTTTTGCAGGGGCAAGGGAAATGCTTCCTTGTGTAGGAAGTCCATTTTTTGTGTAAGAGTCAGTCATCAATTAGTGAGCCCACAGTTTTGTTTTCTTTGTTTTCTTTTCCTTGTTTTTGGTTGGTTGGTTGGTTTTTGTTTGTTTTGCAATTAGCACAGTCAAAGCTCCAACTGAAATTAAAGATCAAAAGTTAACAGAGCTCAGAAGAAATTACATTCAGCTTCAGCCCTGCTTAAGCACTACTGTCATCTTCCTGCTTGCTTCTATTTAGATACTGAGGAACTGCTACTTAAAAAATAAAATAAAATTTTAAAAAATCAAGTGATTTAGTGAACTTGAAACCACTTGAACCACTTGTAATCAGTTGGATCAGAAAATATCCACTACTTCTTAAGTACAATTGCTTCAAGGAGAACTGAATCAAAGGTAAAGAAGCAGAGATAATACCTAGATGAAAACTAAGAGCACTGTGATCAAATTTGCAGCATTACTTAATTCACTGTATCACAGACACTTAGAAAAGCAAGAGATTTGGTGATTAGAATGTCAGCTGGTATTAATAGCTAATAGCTCTAGTCTAGCATCTAATAGCTCTAGTGAAGCTGCTTTACCCACATTTGTGGTAGACTTGGATCTCTTGAGAATGAATTATTTTTTACAATTCCTTTAAGTTTCAAAACTGTGAGGGAAGTAATATATTTCAAGGTGATGGGAAATACTGAGATAGAGCTGAATCTACTCTTAGTAAGGAGAGTAAGATACATACACCCACCTTGTGTATGTTTTTATTCAGAACAATTTATATTTTAATACCTTTTTTTGTTAAGCATGCGTAAGTGAAATCCACAGTTTACATTTGCCCCTACTAAATACCTGTTCAAACCTTTCTGGCAGAATGTATCCTGAAAAAGAAGTAAGGAAATCAAAATAACATGCAATCTTTGTTCTCATATATTTCTTCATTCTCTTTCAGAACACTTACAAATCTGAAAAGCCAATAAAATCAATGTAGAAAGGATTAGTTTTAAAAGGAGAGCGACAAACTCAGAATGGAAACACACAGGCTTTCTTTTTTGTCCCTCATTTCCGCCGTCTTTGAGAAAGGATAAATTATGTTTCCAAACCTTTACCTTTATGGAGATTAAAAAAAACAAAAACAAAAACAAAACAGATGATCAGATGATGTAAATGATGATTTATAGATAAAACATTGAAATAATCACAAATAAGAGCTAAGAAGTCACTCATATCTTCTGCTGACTCCTGTTAATTTATTTTTAGTTCACAGTGACAAGTTTAAACACAAGAAAAGAATGTGAGAAGTGAGACATTTTTAATATGACAATTAAAAAATTCTTAACATGAAAGTTGCCTTTAAAAAAAGTTGCAAATCTCAAGAAAAGCTAGTAATTGTCTTAAAACTTTCTCCTCTCTTGGCAGATTTACAAAAGCAAGCTACTAATTCATCTGCTATGTTTCGTGCATTCTTTTTCTTATTATTTCTTTCAAAACCAGAGTAAAGCATACATAATCGTATTAAGGTTTTTGTTTTTAAGCAGGTCTCAGGCTATTAAATCATGTTCTGGGCTACAATTACATTTTAAGATTACATTTATACACTGTACATGTAATTTCTCATAGTACTTAAAACATTCATCCAAATTCCAAATCAAAAAAAAAAAGACACTTGACAGTTCAGAAATCTGGGTGGCATTGTAACCGATAGAAATTGTGAGCTATTTAAAAGTCAATTTAATGTGTATCTGGGCAAAATATTTTTTAAAAAAAACACTGAACTCATGCTCCATTGGAGACTTAGCCAAGGCATCAATTAGTGGTATTAGAGGTATCAAATTAATGAAGTCCTAGTCCAGCTTCTACTGAGAGTTTTTGTGAATATCAAGTTTTCTTTCACCATCAGCACTTGAAGTTCACAGTAATTACAGCCTCCTCACTCCCCCAGAGATCAGGTTTAAGAGTTCAAGCACTACAAAACTAACACCTCCTGCATAGTGTTAACTTGTAGAAGGAAAGGTAGAAAGCTGTTAGAAGTGTAACCCTGGTAATGAAATGAAAAATATATTTTGTGTCAGCCTATTTTGCTGCAAGCCTTTTCTCCTTTATGATGGAAGCTAGGTTAACATAAATCACAGAATCACAGAATCACAGAATTTTCCAGGTTGGAAGAGACCTCAAGGTCATCGAGTCCAACCTCCAACCTAACGCTAACAGCCCACCACTAAACCATATCCCTAAGCTCTACATCTAAGCGTCTTTTGAAGACTTCCAGGGATGGTGACTCCACCACTTCCCTGGGCAGCCTGTTCCAGTGCCTCACAACCCTTTCAGTAAAGAAGTTCTTCCTAACATCTAACCTAAAACTCCCCTGGCTCAACTTAAACCCATTCCCCCTCGTCCTGTCACCAGGCACGTGGGAGAACAGGCCAACCCCCACCTCGCTACAGCCTCCCTTGAGGTACCTAAAAAGAGCGATAAGGTCACCCCTGAGCCTCCTCTTCTCCAGGCTGAACAAGCCCAGCTCCCTCAGCCGCTCCTCATAGGACTTGTTCTCCAGGCCCCTCACCAGCTTCGTCGCCCTTCTCTGCACCCACTCAAGCACCTCGATGTCCTTCTTGTAGCGAGGGGCCCAAAACTGAACACAGTACTCGAGGTGCGGCCTCACCAGAGCTGAGTACAGGGGGACGATCACCTCCCTAGCCCTGCTGGTCACGCTGTTCCTGATACAAGCCAGGATGCCGTTGGCCTTCTTGGCCACCTGAGCACACTGCTGGCTCATATTCAGCCGACTATCCACCAGCACTCCCAGGTCCTTCTCAGTTACCAAATAAGTCCCCCACATGCACTAATCTTCAAATTACTACCACTTACACATACTACTATTAAGTCATTTTTAGACTTTTTGTAAATGTTTCCATGTAGAGATTTGGCACCATTTTGGGACAGACTTTATCAGAACATAATTTTGCATAGAAAACTTGTCCTGCAGTACTAATAGATGTATGTGCATTACAGAGAAAGCAGCACATGGAAAAATATCAGGATTGCATTTTTGAGGTGTTTTAGGTGTACTATATATGATCCTTACTCTTCAACTTTGTTAGTACAAACAAATGAGAATGTGTTAAAACCAGACCAGACAATACAATTAAGGGATAAATGAGATAGGTATTTCTGAAGTGACTGGTATATACATACTAATACTATATTTGTATTATAAGCACATTTATACAAATCTCACTTTGAATGTTAACATCTCAGATTTAGTATTTTAATTAAAATGTGTATGGTGAAAAATAAAATATGGTCATTCAAAAGTTTAATCAAAATTAGAAACCAATTTGAAAAAAGAACAGATATGCCTCAACAGATAGGTCTGCCATCTATCCTTTCCTTTGAAATGTTTAAATGATGTTAAACATGAAATATGACAGATGAAAAAACACCAAGAAAAACAGAATGCAGTATGTATTGTATTGCTATTGATAAGGTCACAGTATTATAATATAGCATTATATTACTATATATCTCTATATAGTTGTATATTATAGTATTATAATTACAATGCTATCTATATATAATAGTATTATAATAGTATAATTATAGTATTTTGGTCATCATCATCTTGCTTGTCTGGAAAAATGAATTCCACCGCTTACATAATATTTATGCTACTTGATGCAAGCAAGAATAACAAAAAGTGAGCCTACAGCTGGCAAGCAATTCAACCTCCTTGGATGCAGTTCTCTTTATAAAGCATGCATGTAATAAATAATTTCTGCATTGTGATTTTATACCATGTATAACACATTTCCTTTTGCATTCCTATTTTATTTACTAAGTGCTACCCCCATTTATGTAAACACATGCTTATCCCTGTAAAACATGCCTTGTTTATGTTCTAGCATTTTTTACTTTACAGAGAATTTAACCTTTTCTAGTTTTGCTCGATATGTTATAAAGGCAAGGAGCATTTATAAGGCAAATTTACAGAGCCAGTCAGTTGGATTTCTGCTTCCATATCAGCTAAATATATTTCCTTACCATAGTGTCATTTGATAGCTGCAGTCAGATAACAGCAGAAATGTAATAGCATTAGGAGGAATACAAGGAAGCTTGGGAAGTTACACCTATTTAATGGGGACAGATTGTCCCCTTTGAAATTTTTAAAGCATAATATACAAAAACAATGAGTCATTAGTTGAGAAAGCAGTTCGTTCTGTTGCAGAACAGCTTCACAAAAGCTATTATCACCTCAATAAAGGAGGTGAACCAGAAAGCTGGAACATTGACTCAGCGAATTAATGCATGAACACATATTGCCATAGATGTTGTAATTCTCAAGACTGATTTTCAGCTACAGATAATAAAAATAAATAAATACTGAACTTCAGAAGCATTACTTTGTAGGTTACAGAGAGCTAAATTATTACTTAACTGCAACAAATGGTCTGAAGCTAGATTATATAATCTCTGTTTTCATTAATTGTCCTAAAAGTCATTTTAATATTTATGAGGAGGAAAATAAACGAGTTCTCAAAAATCTTTAGGAATTCTGTTGTCCACTTGAAAAAGTGGATACTACAGTAAAGAGTGATAGTATTCTGTACTGAGATTTCAGACACTGCAAATATTAATTATATTTTATACTACCCATAAAATCACACACGATTAGGGAAGTCAGTAAACTGTGCTATGTGTATAATAGATTGACATAAGAATGGTTTGTGTTTAGTTTTCCTTTTAAAGAGCATTTAGACAATAGCATCTCCTAATGTGCATGCCACAGTAGAAACAATTTATTCAGTTTCACATTTTACACATTTACATACATTATTACACTGGATGCAGGAATGTGCATGTTAGATACAAATGTTTGTAGATGTCCAGCCCTATTTTCCCTGTATGTTTTGCTTAAATTCCTATTGCTTTGTTTTGAATTCTTTCCTTACAAGAGAAAAAGAGATCAATACTACAAGCACCATGAGCATCACAGTTACTGTGAAACAGGGATCTACCAAAAGCACAGCAGTTCTTTATCAGTGCTCATTCTTCCAAAATAACAACTTTATGTAACAGAAAGACTAAAAAGAGCTCTCTACCCTGTTGTACTGACAGCTTTTGGCATAGGCATTTATGACTCAATTTAAAAAAACTGAGAGAGGAAGTATTTGCGTATGAACAATAGAGATAAACCAGCTCTTTTTAATCAGATATTAAGCAGAACAAAATGGCACTTCAGTTCTGTCTGGTCATTCTTCACCTTCCAGATTATCTGAGAAGTTAGGCAAACAAGAAATTCAAAAATTGAAAATGGAGTGGAGAAGCAGAAAAGGCCCAAGAGAATGTAGTAATTGCAAAAAGCAGATGAGGCTAACACTGTAAATCTCACAACAGAATAGTTATTCTAGATCGAGTAGCAGTTGCCTTCACCAGAAGCAACCATTTATTTTTCATGCATCTTTCCAAATAAGGTGGAGGATGAAAGTTGGTAAATTTTATCCACATAGTAGGTCAGGCATAACATGACGGCATATTTCTCAGCAGCTTCCCAACCTGTTCTACATCCCACAGAATGACACAGGTAAAAAAGCCTGTCAGGTTAAAAACCCAGAAGAACTAAGATTGACCATCCCCAAATCAAATGATTTATGGCCAAACAAAACAGCATTGTAGCAATATACATATATATATGTTTTTTCCTATGTGAAAAAAGTTTAATTTTTTAATTCTAAAACACAATAGCTTCTAGAAGCAATACTGCGTGTTAACTGACAGCTGAATCATTCAGTTCTGGGGCACTGAGGTGATACAGAATCAGAATCATAGAATATTCAGGTTGGAAGGAATCCACAAGGATAATCAAGTCCAACTCCTGGGTCCCCAAGGGACCACTCAAAAAAAAAATCAGATCATGTGTATATCTGATTGTAGTATAATGTACTGTATACACTATTTTTCACCTGCTACTTATGTCTTCATCAACCTTCTGGCTTCAAACTAAATAGCTAGCAGGACACCAGTTTCAGTTATATTCATAAAAGAAAAAATATTAAAGTCAAATGTCAGTATTTCAGTCTTTCTGAAATTCTAAGACATGACAAGAAATGAGTCTTGCTCCTCCAAAAAAACATTCACCAAGTTCTCCAGCAGACATTCCTATTAATATGTTAATATTAATTATTAATATTTTGCAACCATCTAAAAGTAAAACAAACAATAATAATTCTGTTAAATATCAGAAGATATTTATTGTAGAGCTTAGGGATATGGTGTAGAGCTTAGGGATATGGTTTACTGGGGACTGTTAGTGTTAGGCTAGAGGTTGGACTCGATGATCTTGAGGTCTCTTGCAACCTAGAAATTCTGTGATTCTGTGATCAAGGTTGCAATTCAATCTTTCATTTACATTATCTAACCAAGATATTTCATAATAGCCCCTATTAAATTTAAGTCTGATGCCATATTCACTTGAGTGCACACAGGAAGAAGCACTGATTCACTGGTTTTGCTGACACTGACAACCCATTCTATACCTGTAATTTGGACCGCATCCATTCAGCACAGCAGACAGTGAATGCTGTTCTGATTTTTGCTGCCTCTGAAACTGTCATCATGAACAGTCACTAGCTGCTTTGCAGAATGGGAAGACATTTTGTGTTCTGTCTTAAATGAGGGTACTTAAATGAGGGTGGATTTTTTTTTTTTTTTTAATCTATAGAAGGTAAAAGCTGAAGAACAATGCAGAATTTATAATATTTTTTAAAAAATAGAAAAGCACTCTAATTGAGTATGCACACATTTGTGCTGCTGACATAAGAATGCATTTGGGACAAATTGCTTCAGAAATACAAAGAGAACTCACAACTCTTGACATGCCAATTCTCAACAGCTAAGACAGTGCTCAGGCTCACAGATTGCATGGTTTATATAGAAATAAATGTGGATAGTACAACTGGTCATAACTCTTCAGTATATTGATCTCGCTGCACTTTCACCTTTCTGCCTTTTGTCTCTGAAGTTAAAATCTCAGGAAAAAAAATCACACTCAAACAAAGCTAAATAGAGGCACAAATATGTTGGGGAAAGAAGACAGGGTTTTGCCTAGTCACTTCTTTCTCAAGGGGTGAGATAGTAAAAATTATTTTTCCTTTTCCAAATTTGTTGCTGATATCAGCTTATTTCAGCTGTAACTGCTTATCTCAAAGAATCATTAGTCTAGTACACCTGACATTCTGCCTCAGCATGTCTTGGACAATGCTTGTGGGTTCTATTGTCCTTAATCACCAAAATGTGAATCTTTTTGCATGCTTGGCAGTTGAATTCTACTTACAGGTCTGAACTGAGAAATAAGGATTATCCTGTCCTTTTGACAGAAGTTATTATAGGTTCTGTGCACTTATATTTCAGTGAAAGGTAAGTTGATAACATCATTTCATGTCTGTGATTAGTTAAAATAGAAATTGATTTTTAAACCTGTTAATGGGGTGATGTCAGGTGTGTAACATCCCAAAATGACTACAAAAGTCCAAAATCATTTATCTGCAAGATAAATGCAAGAGAAATAAGAATGTGATTCATCAGCTGGAGAAATTAAATGACAATTCTGATTCCATGTGTGTGTGTGTGTGTGTGTGTCTGTGTGTGTGTTTTAAATCTCGTCTTAATATTTCTCCTCAATATACTAATTAGCTTCAGCACTTGGAATTTCACAATTAAACATTACCTTCCTTGCTGGTAAAGGTATAGACAATTTTGAAATGCAGCTGCCACAATAGTTCCATGATGTCCAGAAAAGTATGACAATCTTCAATTTAAACAATTTAAGTTAGTTATATCAGTTATACAAATAATATCCATGAGGCAGTTGTGTGTGCCATCTTTTTTATTTATTTTGTCTTTAGAATAGGAAAGCTGAAAGAGGAGTGAGTGAACATGGATTCTACCCATTCCTGCAGCAAATGGTCATGCTATCATCCTCAAAGCATTGTCATAAAATCTTGCCCTACATCTTTTCTCTTGACATTGTCTTCCTCTCAGCAACACAGTTTTGAGTGTGTTAACATAGTACTGTGCTGGGAATGTGACTGTCATCTTTCACCTTCTGTCCACCAAAGAGGGTAAAAAAAATAACCCCCCACAACTAAATTGTACTTCTAGAATATGATGGTCATGGGACTTGGAATGAGCTCTGAAAAAAACATTGCAAGGTGACTAGCAAGGTTTCATTGGCTCCTTTTCCTTCACAAATCCATTCACTGGTTAAAGACTCGCTAACAGATGAGCAAAATGTCTGTTCCTAGCCACTAGCTCAAAGTAAAAATATGTCAAGAAGGATTCATCTGGACAGTTTCTCTTCAGGAACATGCAGGAAGGGATAAAACATATCCCATGAGAGACAACCTGCAGAGCTCCTACAAATTTTCCAACAATGTTTCAGCCTGGATATGGAATTTCTTCAAGTGAATGCACCGCCCACATCCCTCAAGCCATGGCTTTGCAAGTACAAGGCTAGTAACATAATGAGCTCCCTACAGACTTCTTCCTAACACATGCAGAAGAACATGCAAAATATAAAGTAATATTGCTAATTAGGCAGGAAAAAAAGCCCTATAATTCTAGTCCCCCCAGTAGCTGGGCTGTTCCTGTCCTCCGAGGTCATCAGGATGACCTTGTCATCCTTGTAACACTTAGCCCTACAGCAGAAAAACTGCAGTGCACAAATGCTTACATGGCTTTCTGAAACTCAACTCTCAGAGCTGCTGGAAGACCAGTATCTTTTTACAGGATCTTTCTCTACTATTTATGGATGTAAGCTTTCCAACAAGTGGCCAGCTCCTTTATTGACAGTTATATTGGCCACTTAACTACATAAACAGAAAACAAAGATGAATTAGCATGGCACAAGTAGCTGTTTACTACAGCATATTGGTTAGAGAATGATCAAGCTACAAAATCAAGTTACTACTACAATCCCTAATGATCACCTCTTTCCTGCAACTCTTAGTATTTTATAATTTAACCTACCTTTCACTATCAGGGTTACCTTTAATAAATAAGGCTTATTTCAAGCCATCATAGTTCTCATGCCAAAATCTGAATTAAGAAATGCTTATTAAAAATTAGATTGACCATTCATAATTGAAAAATCCTAAATGAATAAAGAGTGGGCAGGAAATAACAAGCTATCATGAATGCAAGTTAATTGTTGTAGCACATGGAGAGTTTCCTGCAAGCTTTCATTGAAAACAATTTATCTGACAATGTTCATACAATAAAGCCCAAACT
The DNA here is from genome assembly GCA_011075105.1 of Heteronetta atricapilla. Classification (NCBI taxonomy): domain Eukaryota; kingdom Metazoa; phylum Chordata; class Aves; order Anseriformes; family Anatidae; genus Heteronetta; species Heteronetta atricapilla. Next base: position 5,521,486 of record CM021734.1, read on the forward strand.
TTCCACATAAACAGAAATCTTTAAGATGGACTGTGCACTAAAATCCTGACACAACAACCCAGAGAGTTTCTGTGGGATAAAGGAGAACAGACTTAAACCCCCTTTCTTGTCTTTTTAAGGCAACTGACTTAGATTTCATTCTTCTATATGAAATGGCAGAGTTCCAAACAGTGTTTGGGAGAGGGAGCTGCAAATTTGTCCTGACTCAGCTGTCTTTGTTCATTAAGAAGCTATGAAAGCCGGATATCCCTTAAAATCTTGGATTTATCATGACTTGGAATAGTGCATTTTTGAAATGTCAGCTTCTGTAGGCTTGAAATTATTTTGAAAGTCAGCTCCAACACAACTACCATTGTGATACATTTCTCTAAGTACGACAGACATTAATAAATCTTTGTCATTAAATACAAAAACTAAAAATGCAACATTATATTTGTATTGCAAGGGTAATAAATAGCTGAGTAATAAGATTTAACATAGTAATTTTGATCACAAATGTGAAAGCTTGTTACTTATTTGTGCTTCCTTTAGTACTCAAGTAGTACTACACTCAGCAGTAGACTACTTAGGAATAGACTACAAGGGGCTTATTTAAAGAAAGAAAGAGGACCAAATTTGACCAAAAAAGAAAAAAAAAAAAAAGAAAAAGAAAAAAAGAAGAAAAAAAGGAACTTTGAATGAGGGAGAATAACCACTCTTTGGTATGAAAGTCAGTCAAAGTTTCAGAGCTCCTAAAGCAAAAACAATAGATTGAGAATGATGAAAAGCATTACCCTGTTGAACACCATTCCAAACCTGAATACATCTCCTAAGTAATTTTCTCTAACAAATTTCTCTGTATGTAACTTCTACTTTCACACATAATTAAGGGCTGTCATGACTCAGGCAAAGAGTTGCTGGAAGTAGAACAGTAACTGCAATCCTCCACCAGGGAGGGATGTAATATATAGTAAAGATCTTTCATGAGCCAGTCAGTACCTTCCTCAAGAGCAGAACTGCTGTCTCTGCCACCTTCCAAAAGCACGTGGAAATCTGTTCTGGTAATGCAATTTAAGAACATATATAAACTTTGCTAGATAGTGTTTTGCACACAGATGTGTACAAGAGAAAGAAGAAAGAGGCTTTACAGTCTCTTTGTAGAGATGCAGACTAGGTGAGCATTTTGTAGGTGAGCTCAAGCTATTGTTAAAGGCCTACTAGCAAACTAGTACACTAGGCCTACTACACCTACTTGCAGAAGTCTCGATCCATCATTTGCACCTCATTTTTGGCCAAAGTCTAAAAAGAAACAGAACTTGCAAATGCTTACTAAATAAACAGGTTTGCATTTTTAAAAGTCCAAGAATTTACGTGTAGCATTTACACTCACATTTCTTTTTTTATTATTATTTGAAACACCTTTACACATATGCGCTACAGCCTCCACATGGCTTGACACTGTAGTGTTTGTATCTTCTCCTCCCTTCCTACTTTTCAGTAACATTCACAGTGCTCACAACATCACAGGAAAACTCAGAGTGGTTTCATTGTTATTCTAAATATATGTATTTGGAGTAATGTTTCTCCCCTGAGACCAGTATCTCCAGTGGCATTTTTATAAAATCCGTTCAGAGCTACTATGAATACATATGCTCCTATATGCTACTATGCTACTATGAATACATAGCCTCCATATGCTACTATGAATACATATCCTCCTTGTAACATGCGTTACGATTCAGAACAAAATTTCTCACTGCTTTCTTCTGATAATTGCTTGACACCTCAGACATTAAACACTTGCACAGAAACTGATAAAGTTTTTAACTATTAAGATGTAATGCTTTGAAAGATTACCCATGAACCAATACTTTAAATTTGATTTTTTTCCTGCCATGGCTAAATAGATATTTATCAAGTGCTTATTAAAATGGTTGCAGAACAAAAAGGAGAGTGATAAGGCCTTCATGCAGAAGGATTGTTTTTTTTCCTGTCTCTAACATGGTAACATTCATCACTTTCTTCCTCCTGTTACATTCACATATTTTCCTCAAGTGTTTTATTATCTGTTTTATCTAACAGAATAACTGAAAGAAAGCAACAAACTTACTGGACTCCTCTACTGCTTACAACTATTTTCTCCTGTGCTTTAACTTCTACTATTATCATCATGTTTACAATAATTTCAAACAGCTATATGATGTAAGTGATGCATCAACAGAATTTAAAATCATTATCTTAAATTATCAGCTATGATACTTACCTGGACTGAACATGAAAAAATAAGCAAATACCTTTCTAAGATGAATAAAAAGGACTTCAGAGGCAGCAAGAAATTCAACCATTCAACAAACATGTTTCTTTGGCTCAATGGGTACGCGTAAATTTTTTTGAGTGTCCTAAAAAAAGTCATGCCACTGATTTAGCCAGTAAAGTTGTTAAATTTTATTGTTAAGCAATTAAATAAAATGTCTTACACTTAGGCTTAATATACAACACTCCTAAAAAATAAAATTAAAAAAATCCATGCCAAAATTTATCTTTTATATCCAATACTCTGTTTAAGTTTATGAGTCACTTCCAGAACTGCCCTTTCCCATCCATCTTCTGGGAGTGAAAGGCTTTAAGTGGTGAAAAGCTTTCAAAATAGCTTTGATGTATCAGCAAATGGTGCATAAACAATCTCTCATCTTATTTTAAACGAAATCCATAATATTTTTCCTACTTGTCTTATTTATCAAGGAGCCCTCTTCCTGCCTTTATCTTTGGCACTGAAGTGAAATTCTCTCCCTCTCTCTCCAGTTCCAGTGGATGCTCAAGTACTTATTAGTAGAGAATGTACTGGCTAGTACTTAGAGTAGTTTTATTCTACTTGAAGTTTGAAACATCCAGTAAGTGGATAGCCAATAAGGATCATCAGAAAAGCTGAGTCCATTCTATAATGAAAATATAATGAAAAATACAAAGATGCTCAGAATCAGTCTAAGAGCTTATTTCTTATCTGACGATCTTGAAGACGGTCTGTTCATGTATGGCTCAAAGAGCTGACTGACAAATAGTTTATCCAGGAGAAGGTCTTCCTCCTGACTTTAAAGATGTCCAATGCCCAATGCTACTTAGATTGCAGGGCAGCAATTTTTATTTATTTATTTATTTATTTTAGTTTCTTTCTGTAGTGGATTAACATACTCTGTTCTTCTAGACTGTGCTTGAAAAACTCTACAAAAAGCTTTAGGCAGCAAGACCTCCGTCTGCCAGACGGAGGCCAGAATAGCCTAGAGACTCATAATAAATGAATGGAGAGATGCAGAACAAGAATAATCCAAACAATTTCCTAAAAACACAGAAGCAGCAACTGTAATACAGAACAATCAGTATTACAGGTAATAAGAATTGATACTGCTAGATTAAGGCATTGTTGGCAGAAATAATATATGAAACAATACTCTTACAACATATACTTCTCACAAAACGTAAACTGTTCTATTTTCACTGATATAAATGTTAATCACTTTCTAATCACTTTTTGAACCATATAATACTTTGGCATACATTCCTATCACTTCAGTAGGAAAATGTGTGAGCATGGAATGGCTATGAGATAAAGATTCTTGCAGACCTTAATCTTCAGGGTGAAACTCCCATGGCCCATATGTTGCTTATCTTCCCCAAAGCTGGAAATTTTCCTCATCTTCCACAAAATACCCAATGAATAGTTATGTAGAACTGCTTTGCATGTATAAGAGATGTCAAACCATTGCTAAAGAGACTAGAATGCAGTTTTGAAATGTAAATTTACGTTTTTTGTTTCTTAAAGAACTGTTAATGGAACAAGCCAGAAAAGCACCTCTGTATAACCTAGTGAGGAGGATGCAATTATTTTTTTTGTACCACCGTTTCACTACTGAAAGTTTTCTGTTCTGCTGAATAAAAATTATGGACTTGTGAAAGAAGGGGATGACAAGGAACAGGCAGTTAGTAGGACCCCCAACAGGCATTAAAAGTGAAGTTTGCAGCAATTTGAATGTTTCATTTGGAAAGAATTTTGCCTCTGTATTCTGTTTAACCTTACGTTAATGCTTGCTTGATTTTTCCCATTTCTCTTAATGTAGCTATAGTTGAACTAAGAATTAACTCAGTTAAAAGTTAATTTGACAGGGACTCCTAGAGTTTTTTGTAGGGCTGGGGCATCAAGATATTTTAATAGCCTTGCATGCAGAACATGGTTCACATAATTGAGTGGCTCAAAATACACAATAGTATCTTTCAAGAATGCAGCTCTATACAAAACATTCTCACCTGTATTTGTAATTAGGCATATTATTTTTCAATTGACTTCAGAACGTAGCATTGCCTTTCCCCCAGTCCATACCCTCAAACTACACTTGGATCAAAAGTTGTTTGAGGTATGATAAAGCTTGATATGGATAAAGAAAGTTTCAGAGAGAAGCCAGAAAGCACTAGCATAAAGAACAGTTAGAGTTTATGATTAAACTAAATTTAGCGAGAGGAAAAAAGCTGCCATTTGAACTACAGGCTGTTTGCCACATATTATTCACAGGTTTGGGTATCCAATAAGAAGATCGAAGAGTTGCCTTTAGTTTTCATCTGTAACCCAGACAGATTATATTCACCACTACAGAAAAAAATGTATAAGTTATGCCACTATTTATTAATATAAAGGGAAGCACTGCCACAGAAGACACTGGGTAAATGATGCAGGAAATTAAAGTAAGGTAAGGAATAGATGCTGCAATGAATCTTGACAAATCTGTTTTGGGAGAACTCAACATGCTTTCCAGCTAGTCTACATTTCAAGTGCTGCACTTACTCTCTTGATATCCTAGTGTTCTGTCACTAGGATATCAGTCACTAGGATGTCACCAGGACTTGCCCTTACATTCTGGTCAGTTACTGCAAATAGTGGGCAACCAGAATAATCCCTAAACACACACACTAAATAAATAAATAAAATCTATGCCAAAAATATAGCAGTACCAGTAATTGCTTTCAACTGGGAACTGTAGAGAAACACTTCTGCTTTCCCTTTTCTAGTACTGAAACTTTTCTTGGAGGAAGCCCTGGCTGTGAACTTTAACTTATGACTAAAGGCAACTTGTATTGATTTTTCTCCTACAAATCTTAACAGGTTTATGCAGTTTTTGAAAGGGGTGTTGACAGAATCCTCAAATGGATTACAACACCAGAGAACAAAAAAGGAACTGTGATCTTTTATTGAAGAACTGATTGCCTAAATTCAAAGACACTTCCAGCTTTAAAGAACCTTAACATGGGAGACACGATTTTCACTTGTCAAGGCACTTTTTTTTTTCCAAGTCTTTTTTAGTCTATTCTGGCTGACTGTAGAGTAGAATACAGAGGCTGATGTTCAGCACACAGACTCCTAAATTGATGCATCATGAAGCAATAAGCATATGGGATCGAGGGTGCAAAAGAAACAAATAGTCAGTTAATGCCAGTCAATAAATACATGTCTGGGCATTTGACATTCTGACCCCTTACTTAAGTTGGTACATTTTATGATGGAACAGACAATCTGCCCAAACCAGACCACCTTTGGAAGACAGTTGTTCATATAACATATTCTTTAAAAGATTTGGGAGATATTTGTTTGTTTCAGATGAAGTCCTAGTTGCAGTAACATCATTTTTGAATGATCTTTATAGTAATAGCTATTGTTATATTTGCAGAGCAACAGCTTCAGATCCAAATTTTGCATGAAGTTTTAGTATGAAAGACACTTGGAGTTTTGACAGTATAGAATTTCATGCGAGTTTGGAGGACCAATTTGACTTAAGCCTTTTTAAACACTTAAATTATTTATCAGATATATACAATAAAACAAAAACACCTCAAACATCCCATCATCCCCAAACAACAACCACCACTAGAAAACTGCAATCCTGTGACAGACGTTAAGAAAACACTTTGGTGAAGTATTCATATAAAGATTGTATATATAGAGCTACAGATAATGAAATTTGAGACAATGTCAAGATTACAATTAAAAATTGAGACAATAGAAATAATGTCAAGACCACAGTTTTCATTTCCTCTTCAAAAAAATAAACAAACTAGGCAAATAAGAAGAAATTCAATATTTGAAGTGAAAACAGGGCTGCAGAATAATAATAAAAAAGAAGTAATGTGTTTAAATGACATATTAACATTTGGATAGAGCTCTGTACTTTCCTTCTAGAACTCCTGTGGATTCTTAATTGGTACGTTTCCATACCAGAATTCAAAGTCCATGAGCATAAATCAACAGTTACAGACTTTAGGACTAAAATCATAAAAGCAGGCTTGGACATGCATCTGAGTTACATTCCCTGGATTTTTGATATTTGGATTTGAATATTACCCTCTCCCCCCCAGTGCCTCTTATCAACATAAAGCTAATTATGTGCTGCTATTCAGATAACCAGGATGAATAACTGCAATAATGACAACATGATTGAGAAGCTCATGTTACAAGGATTCCTGACAGTTAAAGGAAGCCCATCAGAAGACAAAGATAAATAAATATCAACTCACCTGCTCTCACCAGTTGCACCAGATCTATTTAAAGGCTAACATTCAAAATACATATATACATATATATATATATACATATATATATTCCATGTCATATTATTGAATCACTGAGTCACAGAAAATAAGGTTAGATAAGGTCAAGACCAGGTTAGAGCCCCTGAGCAACCTGATCTAGTGGGTGGTGTCCCTGCCTATGGCAGGGGGGTTGGAACTAGATGATCATCTAAGCAGAACTTTCTAACTTGACATGAAAAAATCCAGTGTCCCATGTCTTATAATTATTTCCCAGGAAGATTAAAACCTGTATTCTCTTATTACATTTCTATGGTATCATGTTTAATATACCCATGCAGTAAGCCACAAATTTGGTTAGAGTGAAAAAAGAATGGCTTCAGTTGTTCCAAAATGTTCCTGAAAATCCAGCCACATAGCAGTGTCCAGTTGTGGAGGAGCTCCTCTACAAACACTGTGTCTACTTCATAAATAATTAAAGCTATACAAAGAGGAAAAGATAGTCTTTGTAGTTAAAAAATAGAAGAAAGTGTTCAGAAAAACACACAAGAACAGATTAATTTACCAGATGAATGACATTCCTTCAAGAACAGCTCCAAACACCAAATAGTCTAAGCCATTCACTCAGTTTCTTCCTTCAAAGAAGTCACCATTGAGACCCCCCCACCCTTTCAGAACTATTCAACTTGACACTGCAGTCAAGCCAACTATATGTATAACAACAGAAAGCCTGATCAAAATAAAATAAATCCTCAGCTCAGCATTTTTCACATCATGAAAGGACTGCCTCCCCCATTTCTGTTAATATCACTGTTGTTGCTGTCCCTAATCTCTACTACTTTGTATCACACTCACAACAGTTTTAGAGATCGATTAAAAGCCTCAGCTCAGCTTCGATTGTTCATGAATCTGAACAACAAGTTATTGCTTTGTACACCACAAAGAAAGACAGATTATCCTTTTATTATTAATTAGGCTAGCTACAGTCCTGCCAATTCTGTTGCCATCATTTCCAAATATTGTTGCTCAGCAAATTTTCAACTTGTACCAACCTTAAAGACAAAAAAAAATAAATCTTGGAACTTTATACATATAGATCAGTATAGATCAGGTTGTTACTCTAATCGGCCAACCTTTCTTGGATGATATAGTAGTTACACAATTATACAATAAATTACTATATTCACAAGGCCTTAGGCCTTACTCATGGAAAAAGCCTGAGGATACTTGTATTTTTCTTAGTATTTTTCATCTTTCTCTTGTTCAGGTACAATAAAACATCCAGTATCTACTTAACCACATCCAGAGAAGCAGCTACAAGTAACAGGTAAGTACCCAAGTTGCATCATTTTGTAAAAAATGGGTCTTGGCACTGGACTGCACAGATGGGATAAGTGCTGCAGAACAAGCAGACTAATTCAAAAATTGGATAGAGTAGTACAATTCAGTAGAATAGAAATAATCAAAAGAACTAATTAGAAATTGAAGTTAAAAAGACACAAAATCACCAGTATAAATTGTGAAAAATGTTCACATTCCAGCACATAGAAATAGCAATGTCATATGCAAACCATGAGGAAAGCCTTCCATCTTGCCAAGTAGTGCATATATGTAATATCTGAATATATATAATATATCCACAAGCTGACCAAGAAAATTAAGTACTTTTAGAAAATGGGTTCTGAAGATTTTTTTTTTTTTTTAAAAAAAAAAAAGGTGTTTGCCTACTGTAGGAATCTGGAGATTGAAAATACACGTTAATAAACAAATTATAAGAAAAGCTACTGGAAAGATAAAAGGAGGACATGAATTTTGTATCCACTGAACAGAACAAAAATGGCATTTTTTCACTACTGCCAGTAAAAATTAATTAGAAGTAGGCAACTTTTTTTTTACTATAAGGTAGTGAAGAACTGGATCGTGCCACTTAATGCAATTCTAGGAACTATTTCACCCCAAGCTTTTAAGCAGGGATGAAGATTTATGATGAGGCAGTTCAATGAATTAGATGACCTCTCAAGTTTCCTTCAGCCCTGTTTAAGATTACATGAATGCTTAGAAACAAAATATTTACACGGATAGCTGCTGCTAGATTTAATTTATTCTCAGAGTTGCCAGAATGAAACATTTGTGTTAAGAATTTGCCAAGATGTTGATGCAAAATTAAGAAAACAGTGCAAATGGCATTTGTCATTGTTGTGACTTGGGAATGGTTGCTACATTAACATCAGTATAGGAACACTGTATTCTCTAAAACTGGAACATCTGCTTTCCAAAATGAGTTTCTACTGACCACTGTAAACTCATGATTATTTATAATTCTTTGGAGAGTTAAACAAACACACTGTTTTTAATCTTGCTTATTTACTAACATGTCCATTTGCTTACAGAATCCTGTGATCTTCTTGATTGTTCCACATGGATTCATCGTTTCTGAGACTTAACTGAAGCCCAAGCAACACATGGCCCTGTTTATGGGTCTGATTCTACCTCTCAAATTGCATACCCAAGATATAAAGAACATGGTCTCTTGAATTAGTTATTAAGCAACACTACTAAAAAACTAACATTAAAAATTACATAATCAATAAACTAATAAACTCACAGCTATTATTACTTTATTCTGTCATTTGGCACACTATTACATGCACTTATAAGGTCATTACATATCACTCTATCACTCGTAAATGTTACAAATAACTACTATGGGATTGAATTCTATTACTCCTAAAATAGAAGTCTATTCATATTCGTCTGTTCTCCTGTGCACAAAACAAATACCAAGTGGCCAGCTTCACTGCATCCATAGTGGTGCAGAACACATTGCATCCCGTCAACAGCACACCTAAGAGGGATATAGTGGGGATGTACACAGACAGATGACAGGAAGTACTGGAAAGATAAGAAATACAGAGAAGATTGACAGTACTAACAGGCTGGAATTGGTTAGAGAAATCTTTTTAAATGGTTACCTGCTCATTTAATTGTGTAACTCTGTTCTTCCCATACCTTTTTTTTTTTTTTACCCTCTCATTTTTCCTCCACAGTTCCCTATCCCAATTCATCATTTCTCCACACCCTTTTCACTTTGACAGCAGGAGTAGCCTGCAAACTGATCCTCTCTTCCCAGAACAGCCAAATTTTGTTTTGTGGCTATTGTCACAGCAACCAGACTAAAATAAATCAGCTTTGAGAGGAGCAGCATCTTCTAAAGAGACAGAAGCTGAAATACCTTCTTTGCCAAGAACATCTTAGTTTCACAATTATGTATTAAATTGGCCAAAATATGAAGACTTTTCCACCATTATAAATAGTTTAAAACAAAGTACTCCTACCCAGTACAATATTTTTATTTCATAATTCACCAAAGCATTTCCTAAGAATCAGAATCACAGAATAGTCTAGGTTGGAAGAGACCTCCAAGATCACCAAGTCCAACCTCTGACCTAATGCTAACAAGTCCTCCACTCAACCATATCCCTAAGCTCTACATCTAAATGTCTTTTAAAGATAGATACACCAGGGATGGTGACTCAAAGGTATAAAGGTAGATACACCAGGGATGGTGACTCAACCACTTCCCTGGGCAGCCTATTCCAGTGACTAACAACCCTTTCAGTAAAGAAGTTCTTCCTAATGTCCAACCTAAACCTCTTCTGATTCAGCTCTACTGCACGGGGAGGACAAGGTCTCCCTGTAGACTTCTCTGAGGAGAATATGATTCATCTTACTTTTCTTTTTGTCTAATATATCCACTTAGTTTCAAATTCCTTTTTTAAACATCTTATTATTGTCAGCCATTACATATTGATTTCTCCACTGCTTGTTTTTGAAAAGCACCTGGATACTAATGTTACTATAGACAATACTAGTTCTGTTTGTGCTGAGTGTCTGTGTTACACTCCATGAAAAGAGAAATGACATATGTATAGACCTCTATTGATAAGCAGCAATAAGATGCCCAAAGCTATGTGATATTTGGGGGAAGAAAGTCATTGCACCATGCTGAGAACCTGCAGCTCAGAAAGGGCCCACACCTTCCCTTTCCTGGGAAAGGGAAGAGAAAACACACCTTAGCAGGGATAAAGCAAAACTTCGTAGTGACTACACTAGGCTGTGTGGAGTTTGCTACTGTTTCAAATCAGCAAGCTGACTGAAACCAAGACTGGAGGAAAGGACCTACCACAAAAGGATAGAAGAAGGGGAGGAAGCAGAAGGGAGAAACAAAGATACAGGGATCTTTTTTACTTGTGCTCTATCACCTACATAATGTATTTAAAGTGTTAGATATTTCAATCTGTATCCTAATAAATCTTTTTTGTTTGTTTAAAAAGCCTTTTGATCCAAACAGAATAAAGAAAAAGACCTGAACTATAAGAAAAGACCTCAACAGGATCAACTTAAAGTTCTGGCCACATCAGATTGTGCCTATGTGGACATTAACAAGTCTAAATAATGACAATAAGTAGTATATTTATGATTCTAATCTAAGGTTACAAACAGATTGGTTTTACCTTAGCATTACAGCTAAGGAGAAATCAATAAAATGTTCCCAATAAAAGACTGTATTTTGAATACTGTCCCACTGGATTTATTGCCATGACTGCTATTCAACTATCATTTGTTACTAGTCCAGTTGAATGGAACATTTTATCAATGACTTCTGTTTTATCTATTTGGTCTCTGCCCTCAAAGAGGCAAACATTTGACTTGGACATTTTACCCCTTTCCTCTATTTTTAATAGCTACAGTTGTGATAATGTTCACACACAAATCATTTGACTAAGCCATGCCAAATATTATTTACTGCATACTGCTCAAAGCAATTAAGCAGTGAAACAAACTTTTAAATGCATATATTAAGAAGGAAGGGTACAAAGAGTGTATCTCCTACATGTATATTTTCTACACAATAAAGCTTATTCTTGCAAGGTATTTATACCAAACAATCTGTTAATTCTGGGTGTTTTCTGAAATATTAGTACGAATCTATGTATCAAAAGTAGTTCATATTTTTCTAATTATCTCATACTTGAAAGAATCCCTGCCAATTTCATGAATCACTGCTGTTTTCTTATTTTAAAATTCTGCTTGGAAACGAACATCCATGTGACATACCCTTTTTCTTATAAATGGTGAAACCAGTAGCAGATTATCTAGGTAGAATCACAGAACCATTAAGGTTGGAAAAGACCTTCAAAATCATCTGGTCCAACCATCCCCCTACCACCAATGTCATGCACTAAACCATGGCCCTAAGCACCAGGTCCAGCCTTTCCTTAAACACCTCCCCAGGACAGTAATCTACCACCTTCCTGGGCAACCTCTTTCAATGCCAATAATTCCAATAATAATAAAATACAAAATCTGGTATGCTACTCAATGCAATGACTTGACCTCATCAAGCCAGATAGAAAAGCAATCACTGACCAATCCATCACATTCTTCAGGTATTTAAAAGCATCTCCTCATACAATTCTTTTATTTTATTTTGCTTTATTAAAATATTTTAAAGGTTCCAGGGAGGATTCAATAACAAGGTAATAGTATGTTCCTCAGTTTCTCCACTGCATTTCTTCACAATCCTGTTTTTCCCCTTAATGTTAAACCAGCCTTCCCCTCTGCTGATCACAATGTGCTACATGTTGATATGAAGCCTCTGGTAAAGGTCAGAATGAAATTCAAAGCCACGGTTATTAAAACAATGTGAAAGATTGCCTAATTTCCATTATCTAAATTCTTTCATTATTTACTACTACTTCACAGTCAGAACAGCAGAATTATTCATGATAATGGAGTACATTATGGAATTCATTTTTCAACTGGTTAAACTAATTTAAGCTTGATTCATTTTCCAGCAACAGTTTGCATACACTCCTAGAAAGATTACCTGCTAATTCCCCATTTATGATTTCTGAAGTCTGCACTGTAGCTTTCTGTTGTTGTTCAGAAATGCTAAATCTGGTGTAACCAAATCATTCCAGATTCTTACAACCTATCTGAGATGGGAATCTGAATCTGATATATAGGATACACTCTTTACCCACCCTGAAAAGAAACAGTCTGTGTTGTATAAAAACAAAGTAATGCATAACTTCTCATATATATAAACATAATATTAATGCGTAGTAATATTATTTTCAAAATTATTGTAATATTTAATATACATAATCCACATATATTTTATATGCTGTAGTTTGTAGTAGCAGATGAAATTTTCCCCCTAAGTGGCAGGTCAGTTTTTTGAAACTATCGAGAATATCATGCATCTGTACAGCACTCTGGCTACCTGTTTACATCATGCCCAAAGATGACCGATGAATAATACTGCTCTACATATGCAGTTCCAAGGTGATTTACAAAGTCCAAAATACTACAGAGAAGCTTATCAGGTGTCTTGGATTTTCAGTCCTGCTCTAGTAGCCTGGCTATTACAAAATGGTGCTTCTCTGGTGTGGATGGACACTGCAATAGGACACATTAGAATATTGAGTATTAATAGGCCTACTGCAACTTGGAAAATGGATAAAAGCTAAAAAACCAGCAAGAATGCTTTCCAAATGCAATACATTTCAGACAAAATTATCTTCTTGTATTAGTGGACCTTCCAAGATAAGAAATTGATAAAATTATATATGCATTCAATCATAATTTCTTTTGCTATATATAAATTTAATAAACATTCCCATTTGGATGCAAACTTCACCTGAAAACACATGCTTTTTTTTTTTTTTTTTTTTTTAATTCACATAAAGCATAAGCAAAGTAAACTTGAGACTTCATTCCCTATACGACAAGTATGCATTTGGATACTAGTTTGATCAGTACATCAAGACAGTCAGATTTATTCTAGTGTGACAGAGCAAGTGAAATTAGCAAATCTCTACTGATTTTTTTGCAGCTGGCATTTAGCAATAGGCAAGTTGTATTGCTGCATAAGGCACTGCAATTTGAAGAAAAAAAGAAAGAGCTATTTAATGTTTAAATATAACTACTATTTCTAAGCTATGTAGTAAATAAAGGCTAATAAATCCTACCTGCAAACACACAAATATGCTACTCTTCTCTCTCATTTTCCCCCTCTTGTTTCCACTAAAGCCTTCTACAGTTGTTCCAGGTCTCCAATTAAAATTCCTCAAAGAAAACAATGCTGGTGTGAAAGCTGTTCTCTACAGCAATGAGTGCCTTAAAATTAATGATAACTGGGTCTTGACTGGTCTGGGCATGGCTACTTGAAGCAGCATGAAGAAATGAATCCTGAGACACAATCAGTGAGATCACATTACATCAAAATTCTGCATCAGAGTGAAGGACAGACATCTGGAAGCACTTTTTCTGCAACATACATGACCTGACCTTGATATCGACAGTGCCTTGTTTCTACATGGGAATATATGCTCCTATAATACATGCCACTATATTCTGCAGGGAATAGTCTCTCGATTTGAGCTATGAGACCTGCATAATAAATTACTCACCACCAAAATATACATTATTTCCTTGAAAAACATCTGTTAAATCATTATGTAGAAAAGACGTACTCCAGGTCTTTCATTTAATATGTACAGGGAAATTGCTGCAGAAATGTCTCTGCAGGCAAGTACATACACTTACTTACATTGAAGAGATTTTTGTTATCTTGGCCCCTCCTCCACGCTCCAAATCAACCTAAGCTTCAGATAATTCTCTTGAAGAACTACTGAAAAAAAAAATAAATAAAATCTTTATGCAGTAAACAAAGTAATTGCAGAGAACAAAGACAAATGGAAATGGACCTTCTATAGAATTTCTCCTTCAACTGAAAGCAAGCTCTGAAAGTAACACTGTTTGGGATGGGAAATTGGCTTTTGTAAGGTCTTCACAGGAGTATATAAAATATTACGATACCAATAAAGTCGAATCTGTGAATATTTTCAACATTTCTCATACCAACTCGAAGGTATGTTGCTTTCAGGACTAGCTTGACAGTGATTGTGGTAGAAAGAGGAAAAAAATACAGCAAAACTGTTCCAGAGCTGAAGACCAGACTATTGGCCAATAAAGCCTGCATATACATTGGGCTTTTTGATGCCACTTTTCACAGATATTAATCCAAGTGATACAGATATTAATCAAAGTCATACCTGCACACTTATGTGTTTTATTCTGAGGTCCTATTTCATCTATTATCCCTTCCACTATATCAAGGTCAAGTCCAGAGATGTGGAAACATTGTAATGAATTACCTTCATCACCAAACACAGATGTATATCTGTTTAATCACCCATCAAGCCACTTCTAAATCTGCCAGTTATTGCAAATCATGGTGTTGCCTTCTCACATTGCTGCCTCTACCTTATTGCCCATCTCTTGCAAGCAAGTCTAGGAACACAGATTAAATATATATCTATATAGCATGCATGAGGGTGAGGGGGTGTTGGAAGGTCTTTCACAACATATTTTTTCCTGTCAATAAAATTCACTGCCTGCCTATCATAACAGAGGGGGAAAATAAACACTAGCATAAAAATACAACGAATAAACCTTTCACTCTGGGTTTTGGAATATTGTTCATTCTGGCAATAGATCAAATACTTATGTGTCTCACAGTTTCCAAAATTCAAATGATTTGGGATGTATATGTTACAGTTCCACTAAAATTGCCATCTCTGGAAATAAATTTTAAAAGCTCTGGGCAAATAGATCCTACAGAGTAAGACAGAACTGGCAGCACTGTGCAAACTGATTGCATGCCAAAACAAGTACATCAGCCAGTGAGTCAGCCACAGGTCTCCATGTTCCCTGGCACATTAGATACCTTTTTCTTTTCTTTTAATTAGTGCTACTATATGGTGACCAGTAATGATCTTACTGATATTGTCTTGATGCTCAAAGTCACATCAGTAGTATCTGAGGTCTTATATTACCCTTCCTTATTTCTTATTTCACCTTCTGCTGTGCAAAGGTGGACACAAAGTTCAAACACAGATCATATATTCATCACAGCTAGCACAGCCTAATACAATAAACTCAGTGCCACAGTGCCACTTCTCACTTTCAGAGCATAAGA
Organism: Heteronetta atricapilla; assembly: GCA_011075105.1. Lineage (NCBI taxonomy): Eukaryota > Metazoa > Chordata > Aves > Anseriformes > Anatidae > Heteronetta > Heteronetta atricapilla. The sequence goes on from CM021734.1 coordinate 5,537,081, forward strand.
TGAAATTATGCCATCTGTGAGAGAAAATAAAATGAAGAACTGAGTCATCACACACTCTGGTAAAATGCCACAGTAATGCTAGAGCTGGTGAGAAAATCATGGAGGAAAGGCAATCAGAAACTTCCGTTCTAGTGATTACCTCAATTCACATAAACACTGTTAGTTTAAGCCTGTACAAGTGTCACTTCACAAACCTCCTTTGCACACCTCCATTTTTATTGTATTTTTATTACATACTAAACACACCTGCATTTCTATGACTGTGTTTGCCTGAAGGCCCCACAGTAGCAGGGCTACTGATATATTTGGAGAATTTGAAGATATCATTAAGCAAGTCCAACTTAATGTGAACAAACAATAATAGATCATTAACTAGAATTTAATTCCTACAAAATAAAGTACTGTATAGGTAGTGAATCAAATGTATTATTCGCAACTTGCAGGTTTTCTGAGTCTGAATTACCTTTTAGGAAGTTCTCTGTCAATAAATGAAAATCTAGCACAATGTCTGTAACTCAGGATAGGTGTCTGATTTTTTTTAAAAAATGAAATACTATTGCTCATTCTGCCTCTTTCACTATTGCATTTTATATGATTTTATAGCAATTATATTTGTACTAGGAGTAATCTAAGCTTAAAACCCCAGGTATACAACAGCTTCTAAGAATGATTTTTTTCCATATAAATAATGTTTTAGAAATTATACAATAAAGTTTAATGGTATACAACATGATACCAAACATGCTTCATAATATGGAGGAAAGTATTTTTTCTGTTTTGTTTGTTTTAATTAACCCACCCCCAAAAAAACATGCTGCCAAATAAGCCTCAGCTTGGCCACAGATACTAAACTGGCAAGGTGTTAACTCTTGTTTATAACCAACAGAAAGCTGCAACTTGGACGTGTAACTGCCAGGCACTCCAGCTCTCTAAATTTAACTTCTCCATTCTTCACTGCAGTGCACATTACTCCAAGACAGCCTGATCCATATACGCACCACAGAAGTTAAAATGAATATGCTGTTAGTGATACTACTAGTGTTGTAACACAGAGTCAACTAGCTAGCTCAGTTTGTAGTAATTAGTTTTTTACCATATTTCAATAGGCTGCTAAAGGAGACATCTATGATCTATTTCTTAGCAGATGGTTACTTCTAAAAGGTTTAAATTCCTACATCATTGATCAGAAATTAAATGTAAAAAAAATCTACTCAAGTGTCCTGTAGTTTACCAGCTAACAGGAAATCAAATGAGAAAATAACCAATAAGACTGTAATAGAGCATCAACTTTCCATAGCAGGTATACAGGTCTACTCATTTCAAAAGCAATTGACTAATCAACTGGCCAACTGTTTAAAGGAGACTAATATAATTAAAAAAAAAAAAAAAACAACTCCTAGATTTTGATATATACATGAAATTATTAGTTTCCATGTTCTCTAAAGTGTTTTGTTCACTAATAACTTCTCTATACATATTTAAAATATGATTTAACCTTATTAACAATTTATTTACATTTATTCATTTAAGGGTCAAGGTCAATGAATGTACGACGAGCACAGGCAATGAAAACACTCTCTGAACTAATGGTTTCTGCTGTTATGTTTTTTTTTAATATTTGTCTATTTATATTCATTGCTTTCTGCTTATCAACAGCAATTGCCTTGGTGACAGGCAAGCACAGAATTTTATAGTTCCGTATAAACCACACCCAACTTCCTCATCCCTCTGTTTGCCCAGCTTTCCCACGGCCCACACCACTTGTGCTACGTGTGTGGACTTAAAGAGTTTGTGCAACACTAACTGTACCACTAAATATCAGGACTATGTGTTCACCTTGCAGTCCTCTCATAGACTTAGTAAAAGAGCCAATTCTTTCACAGAAAGCCAATGTCTTTCTGTGGCATTTAAATCAGACAATCAGCTGAGAGCATGTAAGTGAAGTCTGCTCAATATAGTAAATACTACATAAAACAAGCTTTTTATTTTTTTTATTTATTTTTTTTCCTCCCAGAAATCTCTAGCAAGATTCTAAAGCCTGAACTCTCACCTATGGTAATATGCCTGTCAATGCCCTCAAAAAATAAAAATTAAAAAAAAATACTGATACCTCCACCAGGCCTAGTGGACTTCAGCAAGTTCGATCTTTGAATTTGCCAAAGCCTACAAGTTCAATCAAATAGGTTAGCTGAAAATCCTGCAAGAGGTGACAGGGAGAAAGGCTGCTACTGAAAAGCATGCTATTTGAGACAGCAAAATCCTAATGTAATTCAGACTGACATGCCCCAAGTCTGTTGCGTAGTAGTGTCTCAACACTATCATATGTCAATAAAAGAAGGTTGTTCAACAACCTTTTGGTGTTTGTACTGAACATACAAAGAATCAGGTGCACCTGTAATCTGTACATACGCATGTCTGCAATCCCCACCACTCTGGCCGGTGCTCCCAAGCAGCCTACCCCCTCTGCTCAGTTTCAGGTAATAATTTTCTAAGCAGACAGCTGGTGCTGTTAAATATGATAAATGATATAAATGATAGCCAGCAGAAATCATGAAGCTTGGATCACTGCCATAGTGAAAAACGGAATCCCCAGGAAACAATATTGTATATAAATTAACATTCTATTAAAAAACAAACAAACAACAAAAAAAAAAACTAAATTATTAGAGACTAATATGTTTTACAAGGAAAGTTAACAGCTTAGTTTCTTATGCCTGAAGCTTTGCAATCACTGTTTCTGAACTGTTTCTTCATTATATATTCTTCAAATATAATCTATGATTTGGCAGCAAAGGCAGCAAAACATTTGTTCCCTCAGTACAGCTGCAACCAATTGGATTTTAAAAAATGGTATTAGAGATCCAACAGTTCTCTATCATGTTGATTCTTCCATGGTAACAGGGTTGTATTTTTTTCTCCTTTTGGGGGGGGGGGGGAATAGGCTGAAGACATTTATTTCCTGTGCTCTCTCCTTTTGCAGTTTTAATCCCCCAAAACTGATAAGAAAGATTTGATTAAACTCCAGAATTACACGCTATGAAGCTTTGCTAATGTATACTCCTATAAAACAAAATCTTTTGTCTTTTCCATTCTCAGGCATACAAATATAGTGAGTACCAAATCCCTCCCTGCTGTAGGAGGCATGCACAACATATGTTTTGATGCCACAGAAAATATAAACTACCCGAAAGCCTCTTGTCAAAAGGAAAAAAACATCTGTAGATGACAGTACATTGTAGTAGTTAAAGAAAAATCAAGAACAGGCGTTCTTGATGGCAGACAATAGTTAAATAACCCCCAAAGTATGTCATTTTATCTAAACATGAAGATGATGCTGGGGAGTTTGCTGTAGTTTTTTATCTAGAACCTCTGAAGGGAAGCTAAGCAAATACACTCCCCTTTCCAGATACATAACAATACCCTGAAGAAAGTACCACAAATTACAACTGAAACATCAATATTAAAAGAAAAAAAAAGCTTGCCATAAATTATATAAGGGATAATATTCTTTAAAAGACGTTTAGATGTAGAGCTTAGGGATCTGGTTTAGTGGGGACTGTTAGTGTTAGGTTAGAGGTTGGACTCGATGATCTTGAGGTCTCTTCCAACCTAGAAATTCTGTGATTCTGTGTAATATCAGTGCTAGGCAAAATGCTGCTCAGCAGGAACCAATTAGAGGGTCAAATAGCTTTAATTTCAAAGAAAAGGTTATTTTTTTACACTATAAACAAAACATCAAAGCCAGCATAGTGCATAGATGAGTACAGAAATATGGCATGGTACATGCATAACAACATTTCACTTTTTGGCAGAAAATTTAAGTTAAAAAGGGAACAAATTGCAGCTGAAAAATTGAGTTGGCTTTCTCAGAGACTGCTAGTCTAGTACCAGATTTAGCCAGACTAGTGCCAGACTCAGTCTGCACATGTATCTCCAACTGACAGTTCACCTACTGCAGTGCCACCTGCCTCAGCAGCACAACATCTGGTAAAGGATGCCTCACTTGTCAATCTTACCCCACCATGCACTGAAGGCTTTCCAAGTCAGTCTGGTTATTCACAAAACAGAACTAAAGAGAACCACAGAACAACTAGGCCAGTCATTTGGTGCCTTTCTTGTTAAAACTACAACCTCTGAACACACTAGCATACTTGCAATGGAAAATTTGTTTTATATCAAAGGAAGATTGTAGTATCTTGTATTATTGATTAGAATATATTTTTTAAAATAGATCTACAAGTGGTACATAGCAAACAAGCTGAAAAGCCTAAGCACGCTGGGCCGAATGTTAATGGGGAGGGTAGGGGATTTTCTTCATTTCTGAATTGCAATTTTGTTCTGCAAAATGTTTAAGAAAAAAAAAAAAAAAAAAAGTGAAATGCAGTTTTGGAGAGAACACAAGGACATTCAGTCAAGTCATATGACATAAAGCAACGGCATTCATTTTCCCAAATACAACATTTGATTTCTGTTGTAATACTCAATTAGGAAGGGAAAACAAAACAAACAAGTCTGAGTGGCAATGCAATTGCTATTGTTCAATAATAATTTAGGTGAGGACTAGAAGGGTTAGAAGAGTTTCGTTCACAAGTGAAGAACAAATCAGTAATGCCCTGGTAGATCTTTGGTCTGTTAGAAAAGTATTGACTTGAAAAGCTGAAGTTTCTCACTAAGGTTCTGCAAATTTCATGAAATTTGTTAGATATATGTTTGAAGCTGAATAGATTAGAGTGAGTTAAAGGATTATGTAAGAGGTAGGAGGGATTTTTAGAGTATTTTTACCAGCTGGAAAACACTAAAACATGCAGGATTCGATGCTATGATTATTTAACAGACAGAATTAAAAAGAAGTAAAGAGACATTAGGGTGATTTAATTGCCATTATTTTGAGGATTTAAGGACAAAAGGAAGTAAAAATTCAGAACAATACAAAAGAACAGATATATCAGAGAAAATACACCAAGGGCAGATGAGCAGATGACTACAGTAGGCACATAATACAAGAAACTTAATCCCTATCAGTGTCAGTCCTCCTCCAAGCTCATATACAACATTGCTCTGCAAGGCTCTATGCAAAAAGATTTTTGGAATAAGAGGAGATATTCCCGTGTTTCCAACTCATGTGCTGTCTTACCAAGCCAAAAGTTTAGCTGCTTTCACCTCATTAGCAATGCAAATCAGAGCTTCTCTCTTCCTGTGCAAGTACAATGCCTTCCTATATTTCAACTAGTTATGCCAAGACAAACATACTGAAGGCATCAGTTTTGCAATAGTGTATTACAACTTTCAGAGGTTAACAAGACTGTATGTCAGTCATCCCCTGGGTGGCCTTTCAGAGCGGACAATCAAAAGAATATCAAAACACTGACTCAATTTTTCAGTCATTGCACCGTATCCACAAAACCTTGTAACACCATTTTCTATGTCCCTTTGAGGAGCTCAAGCTGATGGTAAAGTATCAGATTTCATTTTAATTAAGAAAAGAGTTTCACAGCAGACACCTGACTGCTGGCAAAACATTGCTGGACATATGCATGTCCATTAGTGTTTTAAAGTATGACATGGCACAAGCTAGAATTATACAAATTGGCAGCATATGACCCCATATTGCTATATGTATTCCTCTTATTATCTAATTTACAATAACTAACTTCAATGTGCACAACAGATTTCTTTCAATGGTAAGCATATTTCAATACACTGATTATTCTCCAAAAGAACAAGTGATTAACCACATCGTGGCCAAATACTGAAATTCACTGTCATGGGATTAAATAAAAAAAATAGTGCTATCCAAGCATAAATTTATACTAACTTGAAGAAAAAGTTAAGATATAAGACAATATATGTTTGCTGAAGACAGCATTTGTTCAGAGGCAGCAGTGTTGAGCTATTTTTTTCAGCTTGAAGTAACTGATTTCAGTTGTTTTAAACCCTAATATGAAATGTCTTTATTTGCATTGCCATTTGAGCAAATATGTACAGATAATAAAATGCTGATTTAGAATAGTGACTGTTTTACTATAATGCATTGTGATAAAATAATAAAAAATAGGTTAATGAATAATTTAAAATGTAAATTCTTTTGAATGAAATGTTAACATAAAGGGCAATACTTAATTACCTTTTTTTTTTTTCTTTTTCTCCCCAGTATCAAGGAAATGCACTCACATGAAGATAGGGAACAACTTGTTTTTTCCCCTATTTCTTAGATGTTTGTTTCTGCTTACTTTTAAAACAGGGACTTCAGTCTTTTGCTGTAAGATCATGAATAGTTCAGAATACCCTTTAGAAGTGAAAGCTATTGTGAAGAATGAAAAATCTGAAACAAGAACAACAACGGTAACAACAACTAAAAAGAAAGCATAGGGAAAAAAAAACAGTTTTGAGTGTTTTTGAAGTTGACTGAATTTTTCAGTGACTGTGAGATAAATGTATAGATATCACGCTAACGTGACATAATTATGTCTTTTAGTCAGAAAGCAAAACCTTAGAAATTATGAGTCAATGTAAGTGGAAAATTATTGATATTTCTATTTTCCGTTTTATTTCTAGAAAAAACACTAATTAAACTGAGCATCATTTGACATACTGCTAAATAAGTGTCTCCTAATTTATGTAATTATATCCAATCTGAAGAACTCACTTCTTGTGGCAGTAACTTAAATGTTTTAACACTTCAGTTTTGATAAACCAGTGATTTATAGAGCACATTTCCTTCTTCATAGCTGCACATGCAACAAAAATGGTGCTGAAAACTGATTTTATTTAAACTTATACTCCCTACAGTTTTCTTTAAATGCTGTAATTTCAGTACATTAGTATAGTTGCCCAAAGGGTAATTGTAAATTATTCAATTGATTTCTTTTAAATTTTATGTCAAAACAATCTTACGTAACTAGTGCACACTTAGCCAGTACTTTGATTAGCACCATGGATCTTCACTGTTTTAATGAACATACCTCTTTACTAATGTTTCATGCAATTTTCCTTTCAAACCATCATCCTACTTTGGAATAAAATCTTGAAGACCTCTCCACCTTGGACAACGCAGCATTCTGACAGAGCCACAACACACAGAATGGAGGACGCTATCCTGCCTCTGAGTAGAGATCAGCTCTTTTGTTTATTCAGCCTACAGTTCAGTGCTTGTTTCACCTATTTATTTATTTTTAATGATATTGTAGGCAAAAATTTAGACACCACAGATGCTTTTGTATAAGATTGCACTCATATTAAGCAATTTCATTACCTCGTTAGTGTACCCCAGGACATTATATTGTTACTAACACACATCATGTGCTATATAATGATGAGCAAAATCAAGCTTTACAGCAAGGAATGCAACCTTTAGAATCTTATTAAACTGACATTATTTACTTGACTGTTCATCACCCTCTCTGGAGTCTTCTCGCTTCATTAAAATTAAGTTATTCTACTGTTTGGCAACTTCATAGAGTTAAGAATACAATTATGACCTTTTCCTTGGTCTCTTTTCTTCAATTACCATTTTTTGATAGCTTTATGTCATGATGTATTTCTCAAAATTGTTGTCTAATTTGCACAATTCAAATCGCTCTTGCTTTTTGACCTTGCTCTGTGCCCCACAATAGCAATACACTTTAATTCTCTACAATCATATTCTGTTTATATTCTGAAATGACAGAAGTCAAATGTATGCAAATGGCAATCAAATCCATAGAGTCTTTAAAGCTACCACTCAATCTCCTAATTATGTTCCTTTCTTTGCTTGTCCCTTCCCTCCCCCCCAACAGCACACACATTCCTATGACCCTATCTCCCAGCACAGTATCAGGAACCTAACGAGGTGACAGTGTCAGTGCTCATCCAGTTCTCCTCCCCTAGCATGTTGTCAACAACATAATGAGGGTTACTGAACTAGTAAGCAAACACTTCCTCATTATTCCAGCCCTTCAGAATTAAATTTAATCCATAATGTGTGCAATTTCTACAGAAAACCCATATGGCCATGGTAACAGTTTCTTGCATCCTCATTTTCAGTTGTGTTTACCTAGTCCAGAAGTCTCATGTCATTACTGACAAGTTCTTTGAAGTCTAAGCTGTGGCTCTTATATTGAGTAACAATGCCTTGTTCACTAAGCAAATATGTTCTTAGATTTATTTTGCATCCTGAGTATTAACTTAATAGAAACAAATCAAAAATAGCAGTTGTACAAATCTGCATGCTGTACTTCACTAGATGTATTGAAACAGGCTATGTTTTTGTACTGAAAAAGCAGCAACTTATTTCCAGATATCACACTGCAATTACTAAGGTAATCAGTCTCTTCTTCAAAAGTGGCCAAAACAGATTTTTTTTTTTTCTGAAAACAGACCTGCATAGTTCTTTTCATGGTACATAACTGAAAGAAATACTTCATTGTAGTTTTGCACTGAAGTCCAGCTTTACTATTTGAAATACAGAAATGTGTCAGCCATGATAAACCCAACAAAAGAGGAATTGGGGGGGGTAGGGTGGTAATGACTTGGCTGATATAATTTAGTCACAGTTATATAAAACACAGCATTCAATTAAATTATACAGCATTCCTTGAGTAATGAGCAATGCCAGTAAAATCTGATCAAGCTATAGCCATATTTTTCAGATGTTAATGAGACAACATAACCACATCAAATGGAAGCTTTCTGTTTTAAGATAAACATTCCAAGTTCTATATTCATTGTATTGAAAACAGAATTCTTTGTATGACAGACAGATTGGACTATGCCATCCAAAGGTGGGTCGTTGTTGTGATTTTTGAAATACAGTATAACTAGCTAAGGAGTAAATACTGTCACCTACATAATGAACAGAAAACAGGACAAGTAATACATTTTATACTTCCACTACAACCAGCCTAATACCTTTTATTTCTACAGATTACCTTGTCTTCAGGGTTTCTCCAGTACAAATTCTTGAATGGGCATTAGAATATGAAATGCAGCCACACCAATTGAGAGCATATCCTGTCTCTGACATTCTTGCAAAGCTCTGGCTATTCTAGAAACCTCCATGCTGTCACAAGAAGGGTAACCAATTCTGAATGGTACCAAATAATAGTTGTTAAAAATAGTAAATAATAATATTTTTTTTTTTTTTTTAAAAAAAAGAGATGGGTTCCAAGTAGGAGCTTCTTTATCAGTGTGCCGCATAGGTGGGCAGTATTTGCCCACCTATGTGGCACACACTGAGTACTGTTATTTTGCTAACATATAGTTTAGCTATGTAAGGGTCCATTCAAATGACACTCTGAATTGTTAGAAAAGTTCAAGGCCCACCCACACCTCTGTTCATTTGTACATTTTTCTAGACTGTTGCATGGAAGTTCACCTGAATGTTATTTAACTTGAGACAAAAATAGAATTAGTTTAAATAATTTACCTTATTGGTAACTGGGAATAAAAAGAGATCAGTACTGCATCCCTTCTTGATACGGCAGCAGCTTTCATTCATTACTTACAGATAAAAATTCCCACTGTTACCAAAATCTCTGCTCAGTATAATAGCTTCCAATGAAATATCCCATCACAAGGCTAATAAGACTTGGGATGACAATCCTAAGGTTGGAGAAAGAGTAACTGAGAGATTGCCCCAAATCATCTGACATTTAAGGAAAACTGAAGAAGCAATCAGAACTATCTTCTAAATTATATTGCAGATAAGACATTACAGAAAAAATAGCATATCTACCATTGTGTGTTAATTCAACTATAACAATATTGTTTTAAGCTGACTCTAGCTTAAAATGTACTCTAGATTTTGGCCCTAACACAAGAAATAAATAGATTTCATTGCTTAAATTTAAGAAAACTTTAAAAGGAAACATTAGGTAGTTCCAGAAGAAAAGTCAGCACAGGTTTATCACTTCCTAGCAACAGGAACAACTTAAGACTACAACTAAGATTACAAATCTAATCAGTGTAAGAGTTGCGCTCTTATCACTGTCTCTTACATGTGAAATCTAATTAGCAGGGAAGAACTATGTGCTTCCCAGAGAAAAAAAGGAACATTCAGTATTTCTTACAGTATGCTAAAAAGAATACAAACAGGAATATTCAACTACTGATAATTCTTAACTTGCCTGCCTGAAGAAAACAGGTACAGAAAAGGTTGATGGAGCAGTTATCCAGTAGACATGTATTGTTAAGAGAACATGGAATGACATCTTAACTCAGAGTTTACAAGGCACATTTACATTGCATATTTACATAGTGTTTATTTCACTAATTGAATCATGTACATTGCCTGCTTCTGAATAGAGACAAAATTATTAGTACTTACTGGTGTCTTTGTACTTGCTAATGAGAAGAAAGAAATTGGCCATTGGGCCAATACAATGTTTTCTATAGTAATTATAGTTTTTCTAGTTAAAAATCAAACCTAGCATAAGTAATTAAATTTGGTCTTAATCATAAATCTAATCTGATATTAAACTGAAAGTAACACTGCTTATAAAATCAATTTTTTACATCCATTTACACTGTTATCACCCCATTCCTTACACTAAGCAGTGCAGTTCTAATGTTAAATTTACACAAAAAGTATACTTTACTGCTACATCATGCAGAATATTCCATGATCATGCAATATGATGTAATTTATCATGCAGATTTTCAGCTGCTCTACAAGCTTTTGACTTTTGTACTGTTATGCAATTGTTGCACGCTTGTTCACTTATGCAAATCTATAGTTATTTTAACCCATATTTACTACTGTGTGACAGCATATCGTCTTCTTGTTGCTTTTAAAAAATATAGTTCTCTCTCATTGGTAATGCAGGATTATTCATGCTTTTGAAATCGGTGCATGTCTTATGAGTTTCAAATTAACTTTTCAGAGATTCATCATGAGGACTTTCATTATTTTTAGTTACTGAAATAGTTCAACTTCTAACTCATGTTTGCTGTTAAAGTGCTGATATTTCAGTTTAACAAGTCCTTCAGTTCTGAAGTTCATAACATACCAAAACATAATTTTAGGATTCATATTTTTTTACTTACTGGCTTAACGTAGGATTTTTAAATTTGAAAACAAGTGTAGTAGTTATTCAGTGTGCAGTTTTGAAAAGTGGAAAAAATAATCAGGCTATAGCACTATTATTTTTTAGTAGGAATAGGATATCTCTCTTACCTTAACCTCACTAATTATCTTAGGTGATATTACTGCAATCATTAGCAAAAAGATCATTCAGTTGACTCTACTTAATATGTAACAGTTTCACAATCTGTTGTGGTGAAGATAGGTTTAGATAATAATTTCATCAGTTTTCTAGTTCTGGTGCCAGAACTAAGTGGGCAAATAGACTGTAACAGGGATTCTGAGTGCTATAAACTACAAAAAAATCATTCTTTTGAATGTACAGCTCAAAACTCATGTCCTTCTTTTCTTACTATGCACACCTAACAAATTGATTGCCTGCAGTTGGCTCTTTTCCTTGCTGGAAATAAAAGAAAATGGCAACATATTACTACTATATTTGCTGGTTCAAAGATGAACAGAATTATCTCAGTAAGTTTGAAGTACTGTGCACATGATTATATGCATAATTTTGTCTTGTATTTTATTATGACAGAGGTCATATCTATGGCATCCTCAGACAGGAGTTACCAAATATCAGTGTCCTCCTTTCCCAAACGTCACCAAACAACAAAAAAGCATATGCTACTTTAAATATCTTTCACACCTTAGCTGTCACAGGTCTATCCTGCCTCAAGCCTTCAGTGCTGGCAGCAGTGTTGCCACTGGGAGTGACACTCTTATAGTCCCTGAGAAGAGTTCTCTAGCAGTTTGTCACTTAAATGGTAACTTAAAAGCACCATTATGTTAGAAGAAGTAAATACTCAGAAGTTTTAATTTATTCCATGTTCTCAGAAGAAAACTTCTATAGGATATGAAAGAGATTTGTCAGAGCACGTATTTGTGTGTAATTTTAATTTCTCTTGATTTCTCAGAAAATAACTAAATGACTGAAAAAAAAACAGCTAGAAATGAAAGAAGCTATCAGTTTCTATGAAGAGAGAAGTGGCAATATGTTAGTGGAACTAACAAGTTTTAAAACTCCAGAATGGTAAAATTTCTGAGAAAAAATGGCTGTCGTCCAGTTGCAAGCATAATCTCTGCAGGCTGAAACAAATGCCTGCATATCTCAGCAGTTTTATGTCCTTTTTTTTTTTAAAAAAAAAAAAAAAAAATTTCCTCAAACATTGTGTTTAAACAAGCCATCCTCTATCTTTTTGCTCATCTTTCTTAGACAAACAAACGAAAAAAGAGATGAGGGAAATACTACTATTAAAGCATGTTTTGTCTCTATGCTACTTAATGCTTCCAAACTATTTTAAGTACATAAACGTTTTCAACATACTTAATGGAGAGAAACCCTTTCCTTTATTTTCCTACTTTTCCCTCCATAAAATAAGTAATTCTGTTAACATGCTGCAGATCCCCTCTACACATAAATTAAACTCAATGAAGCCAATAATATTTAATAATTGTACATTATTTTCAAATTTTTAGCATCAGTTGTTTTCTAATGCATACTCGTCAAGTTTGTTGAGATACCAGACTGATTCCAAGCATGTTTTCTCTTATTCTTCTTATGTACCTTTGTATACTAAATGTAAAGGGTAGGACAGTATCACAATTTTTCCTGTCTCTTATCCATGAGTCAATGAATGGGAATTTCCCCTGATGGTTTTCCACCAGCATTCCTCCCATAGTGTCTCACTGAGAGAAATAGTCCAAAACTTCTGATTTCAGATTTCGACATCTTGCTACTATGATATATATGTCATATGGCTCCAGATTTCTCCTATCACATCCACTTAAATAACTACACCCTCTTCCAAATAGAAATATCTTCTATGTGAGAGATTAGATAGCTGAGAGACCTAGCAAGTCAATCAGCTATAACTTATTATATGATTTGCAATTGTTTTCTGATACTTCATTTAAACTATAGAATTAATGTATTTGATTTAGTGTTTCTCCATGCTTCTCAGTGCCCAGATTTTGTCTCCAGACCTAATAACACACAACCTTCTTACTTTCTCAGAGGTCATATATTACATGTTAACATGTTACTTTTTGAATACTAGTGCCAGTCCAGAAATACAAAGCAGAGTCCAAATTTGCAACTTCTGCACTATGGATCAATGTAAATTGGAGAGCAAAACTCTGCCTAAACAGAGATTTGTGTACTTGCAGGACTAAGGAGAAGACTCTCTATAGCAGTTGTGCATTTTTCTTTTGACATTAATGTAGTCATCATTTTATCCAACATCAATTAAGAATTACCTAACAACATTGTGTTGGCTAGGAGTTAAAATCCATTTCCAAGATGTTGCATCAAATCCATCAAGTTTCATCCTCTGACATCTTGAAAAGCTACTTGAGGAGACTTAAGTGAGACTTTTGACCTTGTTTCACAATTGCAAGCTAAGGAGATGCAGTTGAGATGAGAGTTATGAAAAACAATTGACTAGATGTATGTACCCAGACTACAGTTACTTGTATCACAGAATCATTGAATAGTCTAGGTTGGAAGAGACCTGCAAGATCACTAAGTCCAACCTCTGACCTAATGCTAACAAGTCCTCCACTAAACCATATCCCTAAGTTCTACATCTAAACGTCTTTCAAAGACCTCCAGGGAGGGTGACTCAACCACTTCCCTGAGCAGCCTATTCCACTGACTAACCACCCTTTCAGTAAAGAAGTTCTTCCTAATATCCAACCTAAACCTTCCCTGACGCAATTTTAGCCCATTCCCCCTCATCCTGTCACCAGGCACAGGGGAGAATAGACCAACCCCTACCTCGCTACAGCCTCCTTTAAGGTAGCTGCTGAGTGCGATAAGGTCGCCCCTGAGCCTCCTCTTCTCCAGGCTAAATAGTCTCAGCTCCCTCAGCCGCTCCTCATAAGACTTGTTCTCCAGACCCTTTACCAGCTTTGTAGCCCTTCTCTGGACTCGCTCAAGCACCTCCATGTCCTTCTTGTAGCGAGGGGCCCAAAACTGAACACAGTACTCAAGGTGCGGCCTCACCAGAGCCAAGTACAGGGGGACAATCGCTTCCCTGGACCTGCTGGCCACGCTGCTTCTTATACAAGCCAGGATGCCGTTGGCCTTCTTGGCCGCCTGAGCACACTGCTGGCTCATATTCAGCTGACTATCAACCATCACTCCCAGGTCCTTCTCTGACAGGCAGCTTTCTAACCACACATCTCCCAGCCTGTAGCTCTGCTTGGGGTTGTTGTGCCCCAGGTACAGGACCCGGCACTTGGCCTTGTTGAACTTCATACAGTTGGCCTCGGCCCATCGGTCCAGCCTGTCCAGATCTTCCTGCACAGCCTTCCTACCCTTGAGCAGATCAACACACGCACCTAACTTTGTGTCATCTGCAAACTTACTGAGGGTGCACTCCATCCCCTCATCCAGATCATCAATAAGGATGTGACTATTGCTATGAAATGAGCAAGAGAAATCTGGAAAAGCCTGTCCTGGGCCTGCATGACAAAACAAGGAACATGCCTGTAAGATATGATGCAAATGTAGATTTTTTCACAATTTAAAATTTTCTTCTCTAAAATACATCAGTTCATATAGATAGAAGTAAACAACTGTACAAATAAGCAGAAGTCCTTAAGGAAAGTTAGTGCCACGCTTGCTAAAAAGTGATAATAGACAAGACATAGGAATTGATATAAGATAATCCTTCCAATTTACAAATAACAAATAATTACAAATAATCCTTCCAATTAGTGATAAACATATGCTATACACATATGTATGCCTTCTTTGGGGCATATAGCTCCAGCATCTTGGAGAACAAATTTAACTGGGAAAAGGTGACATAGAGCCATAAAACTATCTGAGAGATCTGAGGAGAGTAACCTAACAAGAAAGATTGAACTAATTTGGATTGTTTTGCAAGAAAGAAAAGTCAACAGACGCGTATGATAACTAAATACATAACAGGGTGTTGAAAAAAAAAAAAAAGGAAGTATGTATTGCCTTTGAGTGTTATTGATAGCAATGGATTACACTGCAGCAAGAGATTTTTTCAGGTCAGACATTGGTAAATACCTTCCAATGCTAAGGACTGGATCAGTTCTCCTACACAAGATGGAAGTGCTGTATTTTTTAATCAATATGTTACAGACCTCTAAGAGGAAAAGCAGTTGCTCTGAGGATTGTTCACTGAAATTCACTTTTGACTGTATATTGCATGGTTCTAGAAATTATAACTGTACCTCAGCCACAAATACATCATCAGAAATTAAACTGGCTTTTAAGAAAAATAGCCAAATACAACATAAAATAAAACAAATGTATAAAAATCTGAATACATCATCTCAGTATGTTAATAAAAACAGTATCATTTAACTTTCAATAGAAGCACAAAAGGCTGTCCAGTGATGGGGTCCTTAATCATTAGAAAAAGGAAAAGCACTGTGTCCTTAAGTAAACATCTTCCACTATTTATGAGGAATAGTTTAATTATGGTATCTTGCTTGTTGCATATACTCTCAAATCACAGTAATTACAATAATCATCACTTACAGTAGTTCTCTCTTTTCTAGATTTTCTTTCCAACTTTGATGCAGTATTTCTGCCCAAAGTGCTAAGCACCACCCATCAGGACAAAAGAGACCAATGGAATTTACAGCAAGAACAACAAAAGTATAAACATACATAAAACAGAGTGAAAGAGATTTACCAAGCTTACTGCAACAGTCATTAAAAGCCATAGTAGCATGTACTAGAAATGACTTGAAAGGGTTCTGTTTTGGTAAATGCATTTTTGAAAGATATCCCTTATTTCATTTGTTACAAAACCTGGAAAGGAGAGTAAGATGATGCAGCTTGCTTAATCATTCAATGATTTTTATTTATTTATTTTCTTTGACTGTATGAGTAATTCTTTGGCAATATGCCTTTAAAATTAAATGGATAAACATTAAATTCTGTGCAAAACAACTTAGCAGAGATTGCTCAAGCAGGACTGTTGTGGTTTAACCTGTCTGGCAGCTAAGCATGTGGGCAATCCACAATTTAGAATCTCAAGATTTTAAATTGCGTCCGATAATTTATTAGCTGCTGGATCAGTAGGTGCTCTGCTGCTCAGTGCTTCATATAATACCCCTTCAACAGACACTCCCCATGTTCAGATTTCCATTTAACAGTTTAAATAAAAGGAAGCTCTACAGGTTCTTGTATCTTTTTAAACTCCACACAGAACCAGCTTCCATATCAAGAATATGGACATTTATTGCAAGTACACTGAGAAAAACCAAGTCTGTGCCATTTTCCACTGTCACCCTCGTTCTATCACAAGCACAAAGCCACTTCAGGGATTCCACTAGTGATAAGTGATAATTAAATAGTAGGAAAATTAAGAACAAAATTACCCCACTTGAACAAAAATAAAAATAAAAATAAAAATACCTGTAAGTGCTTCAGGGATACTAGCACACAATCCTGAGTCTAAATGCATTAGGTGACAGTGTATGCTTTCCACATGATATCATGAGGCTCCTCAAAAATATTAAGATACACCTGCACCTAAATTGCCTTGTGTGCATTAGCAAAAATGCAAATCACCTTGCAACAGATGATAACAGGTTGGTCTTAAACAGGGTTTTGAGCAGCTGCTCACTCACAAAACACTAGAGTTTTGCTGCTTCTGCATCCCTACAGAAAAGCTGTGACAGTACCAGTATAATGTAATTTTTTAGAAATGACTAAAAATATATATTTTAAGTCTATAAATAAGTGGAAAATTAGAGATGTACATATTTAATAGTGATTCAATTAAAGTAAACACATTTTAAGTGAACAATCATTTTTTATCTTAACAGAGCAGGGCTCTTTTATTCATACTCTGTCAGGGGTCATTATAGTAATGTTATAATGAGCCACCTTCAAACTTTCTGAAACTTTTCAATTTCTAGACATACTTATGAGTCCATTAACTCCAAGGAATCTGAAAGCTGGAAATTTCATGAAGATTATAACAGAATCACAGAGCTTCTCACTTCTGTAAAACTAGTTGTCAAGTCACACCATCACTAGAAGTGACAGGAGGTCATTATAAAGCCAGGATATTTCATTGATTTACATGGAACATGTAACACTTTGGTGGTCTCAGTCTAGCTGCTTGTATGATCTGTAACACTAATTGGCTCCTGTCTTGGCAGATTC
Source organism: Heteronetta atricapilla (assembly GCA_011075105.1). Lineage (NCBI taxonomy): Eukaryota > Metazoa > Chordata > Aves > Anseriformes > Anatidae > Heteronetta > Heteronetta atricapilla. The sequence continues at coordinate 5,554,303 of CM021734.1, forward strand.
AAATGAATAGAAGTCATGAATATGGAGAGTGAATTGAATTTCACTCATTTTGTAGGTAGAGCATTTAAATCTTCACAACTAGCCCTGAAAATTCCTTTACAGTCTCCAATTTAAGAAAAAAAAAATCTCAAAAACTTTAATTGATGAATCATACAAGTTCATGTTATTACCTTTGGCCTAAACTAATATTCACTTCCTTTAATATTCACAAATGACTATCATTTTTTCCTGTCACCCTCCCACCCACCATTATTAGAGAATTTATTTCGAAGACTAATTAGAATAGACCAAACTATCCTTATGTCTTCAGAACAAAAGGATGGAGGATACTATGGAGGACTGCAAGAGGGATATACTTACATGTGGAGAAAAGATGTTGCAGGAACTTTTTATGCTTTGAGAGAAAACAGGAGGAAGTTCACATTAGTAACAAAACATACTAGCTACCTCAGTGCCTTCAAAACAGGGGAGAAAAAAGCTCCATCAGAGGAGGCATTCATGTCAGCTTAGAATGAGACAAAGATTTGGCACGCTGTTCATAAACTAAAGAACAAACAACAAACTCGTACAATGTAAAGTCATGTATTTTTACTTCATTTCCTCGTTTGTCATGATTATGCCATTCTATCATCAACTGTGTAAGTTAGAGCATCTTTACCTGAAGTTGAGGATCAAACCAGTGCAAAAGCTTTGCTGGTGCTTTAATAAACAATTTGAGTAATATAACAGTTTTAATTTCATCAGCTTTAGGAGGAGGATTGTGGCAGTGAGAATATGTACTGATACAAAACCACTAGATTAAGAAAAAAAAAAACTTGCTTTTAATTTAGTTGTTGCAAAACTTTCAGGTTAAGACAACAACACTTCTTCCATAAATAACAGCACTAAATCAATCAATATGTTACAGACTTCAAAATTAAATTTAATGAAAAATGAAAAGAAATAACACTATTACTGTGTGATCGTTTCAGGAAAACACATAGAAAACACATTTGGATCATTTCAATGCACATGTGGATGAGACTGTAGGAAGATTTACTGTATTCCTAAGCTGACATATTTAAGGTGTCACATTCTAACAATTGATGCAAAGAGTAGAGTCCTGCTATTCTCTTTTGCTATATAGGGACGATGGAAATTGTTCCTGTGATAAAACTGTAATTATCAAAGAATAAAAACTAAATCACATCATAGAAAAATTAAGTATTTGGCCAAACTTGTTCCTCAGGTAAGAGGCAGGAAAGAAATCGAGACTCTGTTACAATGCATCTAGCATACACTCAAACCACTTTACAAAATTTTACACAAACAATAAAAGAGAAATTACACCATTAGAATTTCCTTAATTTGTTATAGTATGCAACTTAGAACTACAAATTTTATGAAAATCAAACATGTTTTGAAAGACAAAGAACCAGTATCGGTGATGTTTAATCACACTTCTAACTAAGCATAATTTTGAAGTTTCACTTCCAAGTATTGAAAGAATTTATCATATTCTACGTCTTTCCACAAATCATTTACCTCATTTCTCTGCACACTTATTCTGACTTCTGTGACTGTTCTCCAAGTGACCAACTTCTCACTGATTGCACACCTATACTTTTGGCAGAATGAATACCTTTCTACCTTCATTTAAAATTACTTTTTTTTTTTTTTTTTTCTGCTGAATATCTTGCCATTAAACTACAGAACATCATCTGTGACAGCATTACAGAGTTTCATTTAACAGAAATCACATTCAGAGATCAACCCCCCAAAAACAATGCAGCTCTCCATTAAGATTAACTGTGAGCTGATATCTATTTCACCTTAGCCGGTATATTAGAATGGGCTCTTCTGGAACTTCCACTTCAAGAAAAGCTGCATTGGATACAGAGGATGGGTGGGGGTGGAGTGTGGGGAAACGAAACAAAAAGAAACGAAAAGAAAAAGAAATCAGCAGGAGGTACAATAAGCAAGACTCCATTACCACCTACATAGGGGTATGCAGCTAACCCAGCCAGCTCTAACTTGTTGCACTTTGCATTTTCAAGAGGTTCACACTGTGCAGAATAACAGCTCACACCTTCTTTAACACCCACTAAAGTTTGAAAATGAAAGAGAAGGAATTTTTAAGAACTTGTAATTTTGATGAATCATGCTGTGAATCTACCTACTGTAAAGAAGCAAGTTAGCTTGTGATCTATACTACATGAGTAACTGACAAGGCCAAGAAGAATTCTGTATCTTACTCTTCTCAGTCATCCTGAACCTCTTCCTTGTTCTAAATACTTTTTGAAATTGAAATAATTCAAAACAGCACTGCATACAATGTATTTTACAGCAATATTGCAAATGTTTGCTTATTTATTTTAATCATAGAATCATTAAGGTTGGAAAAGACCTATAAATCATCTAATCCAACCTTAAATATTTCTTTCAAAAGTGTACATAAAAATTCCATCAATAACCAAGTAGATAAAACGTTTCTGTGCTTAGTTCTTTGTAATTGGTATTTTCTGCTCCATTCAGTAATTCCCTCCTTTCATACTGAATTTCCCTAAATGACCAGCAGCCAGATAGCTACGAAACTCCTTTAAATTGCCTGTAGTTCTTTAGAAGTTGGAATTACTGTATTGTTTTAAAAAACTACAATTTAGAAGAAGATATCCTACATAAACAGTCTGAAATACAAAAGGGCCCCATACATACATATTTAAACAGTGGGATTACTAGTTTGTTTCTGAATAATCTGTAAATAGCTTAATTTTCTCACCGTCTTCATAATATTCTAAAACTCTTTGCAGAAACTCCAATGCTGCTATTTTGGTTACTATCTGAACTACTGAAAATGGTACTAAAGTTTTCAATTTTACTATATAACAAAATACTAGCAATAGGTACAACAGTACTGGTATTGTATATTCATATGCTCATATTGTATATTCATGTGGTCATGTTGTACATGAAAATACAAAGTCCCAAATTTTGAAAGAAAAATTTTATTCCATTTTGAATCAATGCCCTACTTGCTCCTCGACAGGATCATAAGAAAAATAATTAAAATATTGTATCAAGTTCAGACTTAAACATTTATAAGACATATGTACCAAGGACCAATGTTGCAATCTGTTTAAAGTACTAAATAATCTAATTTTGTTTGATCCTCAAACTATCATGACAGTGTTTACTCCATATACTCTGCATCTGGAACAGGTTGCCCAGAGAGGTTGTGCAGTCTCCTTCTCTGGAGATATAATCCACCAGGATGCTAACATGCGCAATGTGCTCTACGCAGTCCTGCTCGGCTGGGGTTTGCACCAGATGATCTTCAGAGGTCCCTTCCAACCTTAGTCATTCTGTGACTCTGATCTTTTTGCAAAATTTCACTCCTCTCCCTTTAGTCTCTTGAATAGCAGCTATAGATTGTTATTCACCAGGATGTCGATTATATTGTTATTATTTTTACAAATTTCTTTAATCACTCCAAATTGCTTGCAACATGCGTCTAGTTGTACTAGGAGAAAATCTCTTTCAGTAGAAAACTAACATCATAAAACTGCCTCAGCATTTTCTTTTAAATTCCTGCTTCAAATACTTCCTACAGAATACCTGCAGAACTTGAAAGTCATTATAAATGCTATGCTAGCTTTATCAGCTAGTCCAGAGTTTCAAAGTCCCGATGAATCAGTTGTTTACACACACTTAGCAACTTGACATTCTAGCCCAGTAGTTTCACTATCCTAGTGACACCCCTTTTCAGAATTTCTCTTGTGCAGTTATCTTCAAGACTGATATATCTAAGCTAAGTATTAAATAGTAAATTTCTAATACCATATGTGAATCAGTTACAGATATGACCACATTAAGTCAATGCTTATTCCACTTTCAAAGGTATTTCTTAAGGAAAAGAAATAAATCCTTCATTTAAATATATATTTGAGTAAAGAATGAACATGAAAGAAAATCAGAACTGTAGTGAAGTCCACCATTAAATATGAATCAAAGCTGCTTAAGAGATGAAAGAAAAACCCCAGTCAACTTCATCTTTTGTCACATCTAATTCAAATATGGAGTTTAACAGATCCCTTTAAAAAAAAAAATAGCTTCCAACTACATAGAGTAGTAGCTGTCTTTGAAAGCTGTGTTAGCCTTTTAAGGTTTTGGGGATCTAAGTTGACTTATGTCTCTAACACAGAAAAAGCAGGAGCTTGAAAAAAAGGCAATCCAAATAACAAAGCCTTTTTTGTTTTATTTTTGTTTTCTTTGGAAAGATGACTTAACTGTGAAATTTCTTTTCCTAACATCCTACTGGAATTTTTCTTGATGCAACTTGTGTCCATTGTCCCTCATACTTCTCTATCAACTTAAATAATGGTAATTGAACAGATTTTTTTATTATTATTTTTTCTGGTTAGCATAAACTAGAGACTTTCTAACTGAAGGCCGACACTTTTGTTATTTACCCAGGGAGATTTCTGTGTTTTACAAACAAATCCCAAATAATCCTGACTGTTCATGCATGTTAGATGCAGAAAAAAAGATTCAAATTGTGTTAAAACAGCCAAGTTGTGTATTGATGGCATTCACTGTGGCCAGAATTTCATTCTCTTCTTCATATGATCTCAATCCTTTATTTCCACACCACAAATTATATAGCTGAATTCAACTTCTAATCCTCAGTAGGATATGTATTTAATTTTGGTGACATTATACTTCCCTAATTTTGACTTCTTTCTTGCGGTAAAGTCATGTTCAGGTCTCAACGCTTTCATTGATCAATGGAACATACATTGTTTAAGAAGAAACTAATTCCAATAGATTTTGTCACAGAGTAAGTGATTAACAAAACTGAAAGATTATCACATTGTTTTGGGACCTTTAACATAGGTTATCTAAATTCAGATAAGTGTTACTGGTAACTTGGATTTAGAAACAACAAATTTTTTCTACATCACATACATCAACCTCATTAACAGCAGCTAAGGAAAAGGAAGATTAAAAATATCAAAATCCCTCTACTTCACATTATATCTATTCTCATCATGACAGAACTTTCACCATTAAAAAGAAAATCCCTGATGTTCTTGCTTGCCACTGCTTAGAAGCTCCAGAGTAGAGCTTGTTGTGGTATTAGGTCTAATAGTAATTACTGTATGTTAGCTTGTTAAAAAAAAAAAAAAAAAAAAAAAAAAAAAAAAAAAAAACCAAACACGGAAATTTGGAGCATAAAGATCCTAAATTAATTTTATATCTGGAAACATTTTGTTCATTATATAGAATTTCTTCATCCATTTTATTTGCAGTCTTTAACTGATCATTTTGGCAGCATTCCTAGAAAGAAAATTAATTGTTCCAGAACAGTATTATTTTCCATTTCACTGAGTGACTGGCATTTCTGTCTTCATTTGCTTCCCTCTTTGCTTTGGATAAAGATTGTGTATCCAGAAACACAGCTAACCCCAGGGTTGAAGTATTTAGTTCAAAAAAACTTTGATGCAATTAATCAGAAGGAAGCAGGCCAAGAGGAGAGTTTTAGTTAACATTAGTTAGAAAAACATTTCTGATGTACAGTTTGATTACCTTTTGCATAACATTGGCTTGATATTTCAAATTCATTACAGTAACAGTAACTTGTATTGAAGTTGTTTTGTGCATGATTATAAACCCTGTTAGTTTTCAAAATGCCACTACACTAGTCCTTTAAAGCTACTTTTTTTTTTTCCCCATAAGAATGACAGGCAGAAAGGCAGACAGGCATATATTCTGTAACCATTAGATGTAAGAAAAGGTCATTTCCATTAAAAAAAAAAAAAAAAAAAAAAAAAAGGAAACATAAGAACCCTGTATTTCATTAACCAGTCTGGTTACATCTGCTAGGAAAACTATAATCCTGAAACAAAAGAGATTTCAGCAAGTTTGTTCTATTCTATACTGAAGAAAACAAAGAAAACTCTTGCTGTTCAGCAATATTTAAAAAACATACAAAAAAAGCAAACCCCGACACGTAAACAGAACCCAATAGGAATCTTAGAACTCCTGAAGTGCAACCCATCTAAGAAAGTCCAATGGCTAAAGCATTCAGGTTAATTAAAATTGAGTTTGTTACAGGCCAATACCTGTCATCAGCACAGAGGTATTCTCAGACTCACAAGCCACCCTTCTGATTGAAAATAAATTCCATCCCACATGTTCAAAACATTTATTTTGCAGCATTCATTTAACTCCTACATTTAACTCCTACATTTAACTCCTACAGAATGCTACCATGACAACAACGTATATGCTGAAAGGGAGTTAAATAGATCATATTCTGCAGTTAGATGCACTGTTTAGACATCTAAGTATGAATATCTCAATTTATATTTTGTGACAAATTTGCAACCCTGGGAAAATAAAAATCTAGAAGCACAAGGACGTGCTCTTCACTACACATCCTACCCAGTTTCAGGCATGATGTCACTTCAGATTTGCAAACCAAAACACACAAAGAGGCTTAATTCCTTGAACATTCTCTTTTAAGCTTTCCTGATACCAAATGTTAGAGGTAAATATATTTAATAAAGTGAGCCATGAATTTTTACAAGCACTAGTAAACAGCCAGCATATTAAGAACTGCAATACAGTTAGACCTTGAGAGTCAACTGACTGACAGTTAGAAAACAAACAAACAAACCAACACCCACAACAACAAAAGAACACCAAGAAAAACATTGGAAACCCTGGAATTTTCCTGCTTGCATACATGCTATCTCAAATAGATTGCAATATGGTAATAATGTGAGCTGGAAAGTACTATTTGCCTTTGCCCCAACCTAGTGACAGCTTGGAGTAACAACTAACCCAATACAGAACTTCTCACCACAGAGTTTTTGTGTCTGTTCCCTAACTGCTGGTTGCAACCAAACTATACACACCAGCTTCATTACATCCCCACAGAAAGGGTTATTGTTTACAAAAACAAGAACAAAAACAAATAGAAAAGATGACCTTGGAACATGGCTGTCACTTCTTTGGTGTTGCAGATCAGTTTTTCTTGGATAAAGCTATCTGATTCTTTGCATCAATGACCTTAATCTATTTCCATCTTCTTTCTAATTTGAGACAATCAATATAAAATAAGACCCTGTCCAAATTCATTTATAAACCTAAGGAAGATTAACCTTTAAGGGCTAAACTCTTTAAGGGCTAAACTATAAATTTACATCATCGTAGTTTAATAAGGAATAAAGGTCAGCTGATGTTTCCTCAGCTAAGTAATAATTGCATTGTTACATCATCTATGTTAATAGTTTCTGATAGTGAATTTCCTCAGACACAATTTGGAACTTGTATTTAAGAGAGTGTATAGCAAAGTTACTTCATGTTTCTTGATGTCCTTGACACCTTGACACCTTGCTTTGATATTGTAGATTATCTTTTGTTTTGGAGCTTTGCAAAAGGTAAATAGTTACCCTGATAGCTGCTACCCAACAGAAATCAGTTTGTTTTTGACATATCAGAGATCTGGAAGGTACCCTAAAGGATCACGTAGTCCTATCCCTTACCTCAAGGCGGTCCTTTTTGGGAAAAATAATTGTGTAGTATTTTAAAATGCAGCAAGAGTGTTTCTGCTTTTTATTTTATTTTTTAAAATCTCCTTAGTGCAAATAAAAATTCTACTGGCTACACTTTATTAAATATTTGCAATTATTCCTGGTGCTCCCTATCCTTTATTAATTATTATTTAAATATATATATATATATATCAGTCTCAGCATCTGTGAAACCTGATCGACTATGTTGGCTGGAAACTCTAGGACACACCAAGTATTCAGTTTAGTTTTCTTCGAGTCAGTGTTCTTATTATACTGGCATTCAAAGTAGCATTTTCACTAGCACAGAAATGGTTCAGCTGTCATCTAGCAGAAACTGGCATTTAGCAGATTCAGTAAACAGTGACCAAAATAACCAATTATATATAATTAGCCTGAGTACCTTGGCATCTCTGGATGAGTATATCTACAACAGTCAGAGAGTAATATGATAAAAATCTGAGCTACAGGTCCATATTACTATACTTTGGATCCTTATCACATCTCCAGATTAACAGTAAGCACTATATCTGTAACAAGGTCATTTTCCACAGCATGTGGATATTAGATATATGACATTAAAAAATACTTTTCTTGTATCCCTCTCTCCCCCCAAAGAAAAGGTGTTTTCTTACTGAAAGAATTTAAATATTTCTCAGGCTTATCACCACATTAAATACCAAGATGCTACTGTTGCAGAGACTATCAACATGTAATACTACAAATTTGCCTATTTACTACCAATTCAAATTCTCGTTTTAGAATCAAAAAGCACAAGATGTTTCAATGAAATCTTCATAAACTAACAAGATCCTTTATTTTCACCCCTTCGATAACCCTTACCATTCTTCTACAACAGCCACATGCAAGTAAGCATGTGAAACACCATACAACACATGAAACACCATACAGAACGTCTGTCCTTTACAGTGTGCTCTAGTCCCTATTAGAAGGAATTCAGACACTTGAAGAAACTTTAGCATATTATCAGCCTAACTAGCAATGTATCTTAAAATCAAGTTATACTGCCTTAATTTAGAGAAAGCACAGCTGCCTTGGCAAAGTTAGCAAAGCATACAATAAAGGATTATAACGCATAACAGTCTTTTTCAAGTTCCTCTCCATACTAACATGAAGACTTTTGTCAAGTACAGAAAAGGTTCACAGTTCCTAGTTTAGAAAGTTACTTTTTTACTTATTCTCTTCCTAGCTTAGATTAGTGCATACACAATTATCTGAAGCCACAGCAAGTGGTGAAACAGAGCATGGCCATAATAACTGTCATCTATCCTTAGAATATTCTTTTTTTCTCTCCCTCCCCACTCCTGATTACCATTGGTATGAGCAAAGCTGGGCCCTCAGATATCACAAAGTAGGTACAATTCTGACACTATTGAGGAGATGGAAAATAAACTCCATCCTACTCCAACAAGACAGGTACTGATAATCAGTAGCAGCTTCATTTTACTTACTCAAGTACAACATAAAGGAGGCCTTGAGGATGCTCAGAGGGCTGGAGCACCTCTCCTAGGAGAGCACTGGGTTGTTCAGCCCAGAGAAGAGAAGGCTCTGGGCTGACCTTATAGCGGATTTTCAGTACTTGAACAGGGCTTATAAAAAAGATGGAGACTTTTTATATGGGTATATAGCAATAGGACAAGGGGAATGGCTTTAAATTTCAAAAGGGTAGATTTAGATCAGATATGAGGAAGAAATTCTTCACCATGAGGGTGGCTAGGCCCTGACCCAGGCTGCCCAGAGCTGTGCCTGCCCTATCCCTGGAAGTGCCCAAAGACAGGCTAGATGGGATTTGGGCAGCCTGGGCTGATGGGAGATGTTCCTGCCCATGGCGGGGAGTTGGCGGGGGGTTGGAACTTTAAGGTCTCTTCCAACCCAAACCATGCTATGATTCTATGAACTTCATTCCATATGGCTACTCCCACCGTAACAGATGGTGGTCACAATGTGTTATCAGATTACTTCTGCTGTACTGTTTTCTGTCAAAATGGCTGTGCCAAAACAGTAAAATTGGTATCTGCCCATTCCTGTTCTCCTTTCCTTGCTGCTTGCTGACTTAAAGTTCAAGAAGAATACTACTGAAGATTGCTCATATATTGCTGGCTTCTTGATCACTGTTTTTCCTTTCTACTCCTCCATATAGCAGCAGCTGAATCGACTTTGCTGCTGTTTAGGAAGACAGAGTAGGAGACTGCTGAGAGAAGCTAGTAGCAGAACAGATCCACAACCAAGCTGCAGAAGTGATAAGGATTAACTAGGTAAGCCCTTCATAGTAACTTGGAACACATTTGCAGGTTTTTTTCCTTTTCAGACAAAACTACATGTACCTAAGCAAGTACATAGCAGTCTTCAGTGACCTTTAATCCTTTCGTTCCTTCTTCCCTCTGTTGCCAATGACACATCACCCCTTTTTTAAAAAAATTGTATCAGAAGTTCAGTTCCCATTTTTAACAAGTGGTTTGTTTTTTTTTTTCTTTTTTTCAAATCAAGCTTTTCATATTATTAAATAGAAAAAAAAATATTTTTGAAACATATCATCCACACATGCTTTAACATTTTAAACATTTTAACATGTTTTGACAGTAAATGTTGGCTTTACTGTTTCTCTGCTATCTTTTTGTATGTGTGTTTGACTGAACCAGTTTGATTGCTTTGTAAAACACTTGAGTTCTGAGCTGTATTTAATTGGTCATAATTGTCAATGTTTACCTCAGTTCCAGAGGCTGCTCAGTAACAACAACAACAACAAGCATTTCCTCCACAGTAAATCTTTATTCCTTGGCAATCAACATTCATAAGGTTAAAAAGCAACAAATACAAATACAACCTCCACCAAACAAACAACCAACCTTGAACTCTCCCACTTAGAATCCACACAGAACTGAGACTCTGTATATTCACACAAAACCCCTTGTCCCTCTTCCCCTTTCCCTTTTTTTCCCTTTAGTTGAATTAATTAATAATAGTATTTCCTTAATAATATATATATTTCTCTTTATTAAAATTATCCTTATCTCAACCCGTGAGTTGTTTTTTTCCTTTATTTTTTCCCCTCCTCATCTGAGGAGGGGGAGTGAGAGAGCGGTTGTGGTGTTCAGCTGCCTAACACAGTAAAACCACCACAGAAACTTAATGCATATGTAATATTTTAGGGGATAAAAGAGAATGCAAGCGAGCAAATTGTGCGCACGACTTTGGTGGGACTACCCCCCGTGCTGCCCAGTGCTGAATAAACATACCTACTTTACAATCTTACTGATTGTGGAGTCAATACTACTGAGACAGGAATTAAAGAAGGTAAGTCAGCAAATGTCTCTCTTAGTAGTCAAAGAAGGCCTACAGCTTTTTGCTCATAGTTCCCAAGTTTAAGATGAACAAATACTTCTATACCAATGACATCAAATGCAACTAGGTTTGTCTCCCCTCACCCCAAAGAGGGCATCCAAAGTTGAACATTACTTCAAAGAACAATTATTATTTTTTAAAAAAAACCTTAAGCAAGCATCTTGAGTTTAGTCTAAAACTTCATGGCAAGTTTCTGAATTCAGGAAATAAACTCTGAAATTCTTATTTGTGGAGCCATATAAAAAAATTTTCTCATGGCAGGAGCATACAACTTAAATGCTATTGAAGGTTTCATTTTGACTGTTTATATTACTTTCATTTTTAATTAGCTGTTTTATAAAAAAGCTGAAAGAGATGACAGGCATCACTTCCAAATACAAAGACATGCTTGACTGTTCCTTCCATGTATGTACTAACCATTTGAGTTTGATCAAAGTAAACAAAATAAAAACACATTTGGAAAATTACTACACTTTGTTTGCTCCACACAAAGGTAAATTAAGATGCTTGTGTTAGAGAACTTATTACAATTATTCAAGGATTGATTTGTAATAATTTAACTGATTATCTGTTGCATTTTTTAGATAAATATTTCCAACACAAAGATATCAATGGCCAGGACATAAGCATTGGATAAATTAAAGTGTTAACAGTTAGCATACAGCATCTTTATAAAATACCCAGTTATAAATCCCAAATGAACATATATTTCATTTCATGCCAGTACAAAAACAACTAACTCACAGATGCTTCACTGAAGTTACAGCACATATATTTCATAATTTCAGAAAAAAAAAAAAAAAAAGTTTCGATTTTCTGAATAATTTAGGTCTAGGTAGATTGTGTTCTTCAGGAAATGCTTTTATGATTTAATCACTTCTTGACTCTTCCTCTATAGAGATGAGATACATATTTAATTCAAGCCATTCTCAGTCATTCCTCCTCCCCCTTAGAAAGGGCATTCTAGCTGCCAAAATCACAGCAACATGGCAGCAAGCAAGAGCTGTGATCCATTTCCCAACTGTGCTTGGATAATGGATGCAAGTATATTTCACGCAGGTTACAAAACAGGGAGGTCTTCACTGAATTTTAGCTAGGATTTATTTTGTAAAAGGGAAATCAGCCTAAACATGAGGAAGGGAGGGAGAAAGGACCAATCAGTTATATAGAAGATATGACAACAACACGCATTAATTTATGGTGTAAGAGACATTTGGGATTATTTCAGCCACTGTTCAATCAAGTCATTATCAAAATATCCAAATGCCAACATCAAGATGAAATAAGAATTATGTACTGCTAAATTATAAAACAATCTCCTTAATGTAGGAGGATTAATTCTGCAAGCACGGTGAAATTTTGAAAATGTGTATTTGGCAAGAAAAACATTATTCAGTTTTCTGAATATTTCTCAGGAGACGTTAAATTTATGTATCACCTACTAACTTGAATTCATGTAATTAACACTGCAGACATGCTCACATTCTATAACAGTACCCTATATATAGATTGATATTACTTGCTTAGATGTGAGAGTGTATTTCCTGCCTGGAATGTAGTAATGAGTGCTCACACTTACAGATCCCAAGATCCTGTAGAAAGGCATCATCCAAGTATGTTATCAAACACTGCATCACACATGTAAGCGTTGTGACTAGAAGCAGTGAAAGACAGAAATGCTCACAATTACCAAAGCTTCACTGTCAAATCCAAATTTTCAGAAACAATTTTTCCTCATCAGTAACCTTTGTTTTTCCACAGCCTCAACAGCAGACTTCTCAAAGACATTATATATATCATGACTACGTATAACACTTCAAATACCAACTTGAGTATAAAACATTCATTACAACTAAGGAAGTAATGCATAGACCAAGTCACCTGGACTCAATTACAGCATGAAGGAACACAGAGCTGAAACCCCTGTCTTTCTGATGTAACACATGCCACTTTGACAGGTATTTTCCCTTTTCTTTTAGATCTTTCTTAGCACTTCAAGAAACCACATTGGTCACTTGGGTAGAAGATCCATTTTGGCAATTTTGCTTATGTATCTTTTCAATCTCCCATTACCATAATCTGATACCTCAGTACCAATCTTAAATAATGTGTTATTTTCTTATATTCCTAATGGATAGTGATTACTCCCTAGGTTCTTCACTGCACTTCCACTGAACAGACAGTTTCTTCCTCTCAACAATTCCATTCACCCTCAGGCACAAAAAGTAAAACAAGTTCAGGTTGCATTTGCTACAGTGGTATAGAGTTCTACACATACACGTTAAATTACACTATGAAACTCTGCAAAACTGTCTGCTGCTATTTTAGACTTTCTAAGTTGAATACACTGATTCTGTATTGCATCAATATACAGCATAAACATAATACAATTTTTGAGTCTGTGGTAGCCTTTGCCTCCTCCAAAATGCCCTATGGTTAATCAAGGCTGGCAGGCCAGACACACACCTACTGCCTGTTTCATTGCAAAATGACAGTGTTTCAATCAGGAAAAACTGATATCCTGTTTTTGTTTTGAATTGAATTGCAACTTCAAATATGAAGCCGTAATGGCGCAGCATATACAGTGAGTACTAATCTAGCTGCATGTAAACACATTTGCAGTTTTTTTCAGACACTGAAGGAAGAATAGATATGGCCAAGTAGATCAGTCTTTGTCAGAATTACTTCAGTTACTTATTACGTGCAATGCATACTGTCACTGGGAAGGTTGTGTTTCCTTGGCAACTATCAAATACATTGTTAATGTCCCTGAAGAATTTTTGGTCAATAATGACTTGAGTTTTAAAGCTTATTTTTAAACTACCTTCTTGGTTAGTTTAATCCTACTCCCAGCTTGTATTTTTAATTGATTACTGTCAGATAGCTGAATATTTTTAAGGGGAAAGGTTTTTAATCTATACCGTAGTTCTCTTCAGAGATTTAGAGCAGCACATGAAGACATCAGAGATGTAAATGAGATATAAGCACTTGCAGGAAATCTACCCAGTCTTTTATGACAGAAATCCAGAACCAAACATAATTAAGGTGAACACTTCAAATACTTGACAAACACTAATTCCCATTTACGAGTTTTTCTGTTGGATAACTACTATATTGATAACAAAAAATGCACATGCCATTTTATTACAGAAATCAGGGCAATGACTAAAGATACTGAAGTAGAATGATAAAAAGACTGCTTTGCATTTAGCTGGCCCCCAAGACAACCAAAGAATATTAGCTAGAAGTTTTGAACACCCCTAAGGCTACTATAGACTAGAGTGTACTGAGATTAAAGGCTTGTTCTTGAACTAAAAACTTCAAGTTCCATGGGTGACTTAGCACAATAAAAATAGCTACACTCACCATGACATGGTTAGAAATTTCCAAGCATGAAAACCTCAATCACAGGTTGGGGAAAAAAAAAAAAAGAAGAAAAATATTATTTTTATAAACTATTCCCAAGAAGGAAGAAAATACTTGAAGGATAAGTTTTCTCAGGTCCTGCTCTCTAGCACCATGTTTTTTCTTTGCTGCCTCAAAGGAGCTGTTCAAAAGGAGTTATATCACTCACAAACAGTAATGGAAGCATGGTCTCTTCTCCTTACCTGTTATTCTTATAAGGATCAGTATGGTCATATACAGAATCAAAATTTCAGTTTCAGAATGAAGTCAGTAATTCAAATGAAATCTTAAAAAAAAATAAAAAAATCACAGTACGAACTGTAAGAACTTAAAAAAAGCCCCCCCCCCCAAAAAAAAATAAAAAAGCCAAAATTTCCTTGCATGCAGAGTTGTAAAAAACTAACCTTGTATACAGAGCTGAATAGCAGAGTTTTCAGTTAATCCTCATTTCTATTTCTCACAAGGACGAGGAAGAGAATTCTATAAGCCAGAAATCTAGTGTTAGGCATATAGAAACAAAATCACCACAAAAGACAAGTTCACCATATTGTGATTCTTCTTGACCTTCAAAATGCCTGATTTTCATAACCACCACAGGCTTTTGCTGCTGGGAAATACAAACCATCAAAACAAGAATGTAACTGCCCAAAGGGACATATTATCCATTTTAACTTAATCTGTATCAGCTTCAGTTAGTGATATTTTTTCTGCTTACAAAAATCATTCCTGAGGAGTTATAAGCAATATTGTTTCCAGGTTCAAACTCACGAACTATTTAGCTGTGTTATTCACCAATGCTGACTAAGAAAACACAGGTAATCAGATTGACATCAGTAAGCCTGTGAACATACACAAATTCAAAATAATTATTTTACTTTTATCAAAGGTATCACAAACATTATTTGAAAGGAATTGAAAAAAATTACAAACAGTAACAGCCAAGTTTTAACACAGGACTCATCTGACACCAGTGGGAGTTCGTTTTCTTCCTCTAGTCTTAAGTGTTATTTTTACAGTATTAGTAAATAGCTGGACCATTTTTAATACCTCTCATAACTTTTGCCTCCACATGGTACTTACCTTTGTCAATTTAAGTTGTAACTGCTTTGTTTCCTTTCAAGTTAAATGACACATTTAAGAGCCTATGTACACTAATACTTCAGACTGAAGGTTATCAATCTTTCCCACTAGTCAGTCTCTTCACAAATTTGATCATAATTTGCTGATTCAAGAGTCTCCTGTCACCCTCTATATTACAGTGTCCTTGAGTACTACTGCCATCACTGTACATGCTTACGTCTTCATTTAAATCAATCTGTGTCACACTTCAGTTATCAGTTTCCTTCATCATCTTTGCAAGGCTGTTATCCAGATTAAAACGAAGATCTCATTACATAACTTCTCTACCAACCCCATAAGGCTTAATTTTGCAACTAGTTACCTTCTTGTAAAGTGCACCTTAAACTACCCTACTAGAAATGTAGGGATCTCTACAGGTCTTCAACTGTATCTCCACAACTTTACCATAGAGAATTGCCTTTAATATAACTTCCAAATGAAGTTGACACTGCCCTGCTGTAATTTCCTTCTTTATTTATTTGAAGTATCAGCACACAGGAAGAAAGTACTAAAATCTCTGCATATGTAATTATGTTATTTTGGGAAGATAATTTGCATCAAATTTCAGAAGCATCATTTTTCTCTTCAAAATAAATTTCCAATAAAGTGTCAATTCTAGGACTCTTACTGAAGATAAGAGCATTTCTACCATGTTCTGATTTCAGGATATAACTTAAGATATCATTTCTGCCCTATCATTCTAACAGGAGAAAAAAAAATCTTCACTCTCACCAGTGTAAGTTTTGGTCCCTGATGGGAAACAAAACAATCACAAAAAGTTACACAAAGTTGGAAAGTCATAATAAAGCTGTTGATGGTAATAATGATAGGCTTTCCTTTCTGTTAACTCAACATGAAGATGAACTATATGAGTCATCTGGAGAATATACTGTATGTACATTAAAGTCAGAACCCAGTAAAACATGCATCTATTTACAGAGGTCTTAATATTTTCTACTGACAAGCAGTAGCAGAAAAGTGTAGAATAATACTTGCTATGACAACAAGAAAAATTATGAGGGAGTTGCAACAATTTAGGTCTGTTTATTTACTTAATACCAAACATTCAAATCCCCTACACCTTCTCATATCAATGTCTCCACTACTTTTGTATAAGGTGCTCTTTTGCTGCTGTCTGATGACACAAATCAAATTTAAAATGATTAACAATCACTTTTTTTTCCAACACTATCCAAAGGAATTAAAAAGTTGAGCCATTTATTTTAAAATTAACCTCTCCTGATGTAGCAGTAGATGCCTATACACTACCCAAAATAATAGAAACAGGCAAAAGGACTTTTCTTAAGATTACCCAACCACCCCACCTTAAGTGACTAGTATGATCTGCCTTGTGCTTCTTAAAGGGCAAATATCATAGAAATACACTTTTAGTTGTTCAATACTAAGATTTTTGGGGGAGCTTATTAAATCTGGAATATGATTCACTTGAAGAGATGAGTTCTTTTTTGTAAAGAGTAATCTATAACAAAAACCACTAGAAGTCAGTCCAGTTGTTTCCTTCAGAGCTGGTATTTTTCCTCACATCTAAACCTTTGCTGCAGTAGAATCTCAGCCAAAAAAATACTTTATAGGAAAAAAGAAGCCAATTGGTTTTGTAAGCTATAAAGGTTAAAATACTCCTGTGAAATATTCCCATTGGAAAGCTTGGAAGCAACCTTTTTTCACTTCAAAATTTTATGACAGCTGGTAAAGCAAGTAAACATATGTTTTTGGTTATTTTTATTTTGACTAAATAAAAATCACTGATCTGACTTATTAACACCGATTCCCTCATGACAAAACCAAAGTTCCCTGCCATTTTACCCACTTCTTACTACACATTAGCAATTCCTCCTTCAATTTCCACCAGCACACCAAAGAATAAGAACTACAGTTACTTTATAACAAAAAATAAAAATAAAAATTAAGAACTAAAACAAGAAAATTCTGAACTTAGAGAAGCTGAGAATTGCTAGATGAGAGAACACAGAACACAAGGTTTTTAAGACACTCTCCTCTCTATCCATGGGGAGACAGCTGGGTACGCATTTTTCTCCACTCCAGAAAATCCCATCAGCTGACAAAAAGATCTCACACAGTGCTTTTTAATCCCTCTCTTCCACTGGACTGGTGTCCCACTGTGCCCTCTGCTCGAGGCAGGCACCTTCCCTGGGGTAGTGAACTCACTACTTACCAGCTTGTCCTAGACTGTTTACCAGAAGGACACACAAATTTTGATTGGTTAATCTTAAAGTGCACTCTACTTCTTCTTCAAATTGTTTAAGTTATGACCTAGAGCGTACACACAACATAAACTAGAAACTTTCATCCCTGCTAAACTTCAAGAATTATTTGGAAGATTACAAGTAATCACCAGCAAGTTCCGTAGATTTACTGCAGAAGCTCTAGTATTGATAAACTCTCCCAGGTACTCTCATAGCACAAAAACCAGCTTGCAGAGGGTAAGTTCCATGCTTAACTACACAAAGCAAGTCCTTTCAGAACCGTTCAACAGCTACTTTTGGATAATATTTTGAGGCATCCCTTACTTTTCCTGAAGAATTTTCTGTCCTCTAAATGCTTGCAGAGATCAAGTGTTAAACTAAAACCAGTGTTACCTTTCCACAGTTTCTCTGCTTTCCTTAGAGAGTCAAGCATCACAGCACAAACTACAGGCAATGCTCTCATAATCTTGCACCTTGGCAGCAAGCAGAACTTGCTGTACAGCTTAGCATTAAATGAGATTAATAATGTATGAGACTGTCATTTGGTGGTACAGGAGAGAGATTAAGCTATGTAAGAAGAGAAGAGGAATTATTTTACCACTCTTAAAATGAAGGGCATGTTTACTTGTCCAAAAGTTAAATTGGACAGTGTATTTATCACTGCAGGCTACCCCAAAACTCTCATAGTTAGTTCCAAAGTTCTATCCAAAGAGCAGTCTCATTGCTTCTTCCAGGCCAGAAAAATTAACTTTCAAGAAAAACATCACATCCTTTTATTTGGAGTGAAAAAGAGGGAATACTAGACAACATTTCTCTTAAAAGTAGCAGCAAAGGAAATGAAGATTTCAGAAGAAATCGTCAATTGTGCGGTAAATGATCCCTCAATTTAATAGTTCCACAGCATAAAGGATTATACTGTCTTTATTTAAAGTCAACATTTGTGGGCTGCTGAATAATAGAGGGGGCAAAGTCAAAGTATCCAGCAATGCTCCTATTTTCTAACATGACTGAGCGCAGCTAAGTCCTTGAATAAAAGAGAAGACAACATTTTGAAGACAGACCTTAATAAGGATTTTTCAAGAACAACCGAACAGTTACAGAAACTGAAGAACATTTGCTAAGCTCTGATCGTGCAGTAAAATGTGACTTTTACTGTTCTTCCCATGCTATCTAATACTAATATGTAAACCAAGTAATAAGCTTTAAGCAAAAAGCAACTTCTCCAGTTATTCTTATTCCACTGCCTCCCCTTTCTGAGAATCTCAGTAAGGCTCTTCATCAAACACAAACACCATGCCTCTTACCCCTGTAGTCCACCAAAGCTGAGATAAAAGCCTGAAGATTACTTTCATTGTATATTCGCACATACTAACTGTAGCCAACATTTTGTGTTGGAACAGATGCTTTCCTAGCCTCAACAGAAATGAAATTCAAAATACAGTATGTTATTGATATGGATTTATTCTCTCATTAGCCACTTCATGTTTCAGGAGCTACCTAACATGGGTAACAGAGGATGAGTCACAGTGAAGGGAAGGAAGGTATAAAATAAATCAGTATGGTCTGAGTGAAAGACAGTTACTGTAGTAAGTTTTGTTCTACTTGGGTGGATTAAGAAGAACTTAAATTACTTCATGCTACCAAATAAACTCATCCAGTAAAACTCAGCCATTTACTAGAACTGAATCAACAAATAAAATTCCCATTTTTGAACTCATCCCCATGAACACACTGTGAACATAATTGCTGCTCAAGTCCACAGTGTCAGTAGTTTTTATTAAATCTTCAACTCCTCAGACATTAGGAGTAAATTATTAATACACATTGAATATATATATTTCCATTATATTATTAATTCTATAACACATTGAGGATTTTTTTTAAGGCCTCCAAATTTTATAGATAGACATAAGAAGCAGCTTTAACAATTACAATTTCTAGAGTTAACTCACAAAGCAGCTGAAGTGTTACTAGTAAAATTTTAACAAGGCCATGTAGTTTTTATGCAAAGTACACAATGCCCCCTACATGTTTCAAGCTCAGGTTTGGCATTCTCACCCAAGGTTTCTTTATAGCAAGATCTAATGCTTTTCTATAGCTCTGCTAATCTGACAAGAACTTTGACAAAAATATTTTCTCCTCCATTAAGGAGGACTGTTAATAGTCAGCACTTCTGCAATTACGTTATTTTTTTCTTGGTTTGTGTACTGCCAATTTATAGATTGGCCAAACTTCCTTTTGCAATTTCACATACTAGAAATTTATAAAAGAAAGTGCAGTGTTATTTCAGGAAGTGCAGGGCTATGTGTTATCAGGTCTTACACTTGTACCATCTGGTACAACAAGAGGAGAAAAAAAAAAAAAAAAAAAAAAAAAAGTATTCATCTGCTTTTTAACTTGACCAAATGGCTATTTTCAACAGGCACCTGATCCATGTCCCAGGAGCATCCCTGTACATTATGGATAAGACTGTAACGTGGAAGTAGCAATTCCAGCTTCCTTTTTTTTTTTTTTACTGTGTAATACCTATTTTAATGCAAGTTTTCCTATGACAACTGTTTCTAAATTAAACTTGGGGAAAGAAAAGCTATTCCTATCCTCATGCCAAGTATTTTAGCAATTCCTCATCATGCCTAACAGAATGAGTATGTAATGCAGTGTCACACCTCCAGGGACTGAGAGAAAACAGAGGGTTTAAAAATGTCTTACATTAAGGAACTAAATCTGATCTATAAAATCTGGCAGAAATCTAGAAATAATTCAAGCTGGGATGTTCTGTTCTGCATTACAAACAGAAATACATCAGTCACCTACATTACTTTTAACATTTATTCACAGAATACATTACCAGTTTTTGCTAGCATTTGCTTTCCTGTCTTCAGTTAGTTACTTCAAGTAAACATTTTGAAGCCTAATTATCTTTGCAAATTTATGGTAGGTGATCACCAGTGTGCGTGTATGTGAACACCACCACCACCCTACCTGCAAGATAAAGTAATGTTTGCCCCAGAATTCCAGACAATTAGAAAGGACAAAATTGTAATCTGGAAATAGATTTACATGTGTACATGCACAGACACACTGGCAGTAACTCTTCACACAGCTCATTCTAAATCATCATCTTTTCCTTTTTTTTCTGAAAAAAAACAAAACAACAACAACAAAAAAACATTATCTGCTAATACAGAAAAGGAAGCCTGGCTTCAACCCATTCAGTAATAAATAAATGCAAAATAAGAAAATTATTTTGTTTTTCCTGATGTCTTTCCTCTCTTACAAAGATCTTTATTTAAATTGAAAGCAACAAACAGGTGTCAATATTTAGTACAAATTGCACATTACTAGAAGTAATAAAATCTAACAAACATAAGATACACCACTATGTACTATGTTATAGTGTTCTTGTCACCCAATTTTAGACTCAAAATAGTTGGGGAAAAAAAAACTTGCGTACTTTTGCACTAAGTCAGAGAATGAGATTTATGTTCTGAAGTTCTCCTTTGAAATTAAAGGAGCATTTAGACTCTTTTATTATAAAGTTAAGCTGAAAGATAAATTTTTAGTATCATTCAGAGGCTAATATTGTTTGTGGATTCTACATTGGATGAAAGTGTTCCCTGCAAAATTCAAATACTTTATTGCATGCTCTCTGTGATTTACTGCTAATACTTAGCATCAGTGTTACTAGTGGACATGAAATGGCTTAAAATATTAATGGGTTTAGTGTCCTTTCACTTTCCCAAAACTGAAAGATGTAATTTTAGTCACTTTACACAAGAAAGTGATTTTATGATGCAAGTAAAGGATTTAATCCTTCCTGTGTAGGAGACTAATATGAACCCTCTTACTTTGCTCCTAAGCATAGGCTGTTCTTTTCAGAATATTTTTGTTGCATGCTTCACTAGATAAAACAACCTACTCCCCATGGATCAGACAGTAGAGGGCAGCAGCACATCCCCAAATTTAACATTAAAATGTTAGCATAATTCACCACCACATGTAAGAATGCTTTATGATTCAGTTCCAACAAGTACTTTCCCAAATATGCTTTTCAAAGCTACGACTTATTATACAGGACAGTATAGATACTGAAACCACTGAAGAATTCTGTAGTTCTCTCATCAAGTGATGTTTATTGTTGGAGCCTGCTGAAGGACTGCTGAAGGAGGAAGGAATGATGCACATAAATGATGATTCTGCAAGGGGTTTTTAATTTTGGAATTAATATTTTAATTCAGATTAAGAGAGAAAGGGATATTTCTTTTCCCAAAGTTATAAAGCTTAATTTTTCCCCAATCCTTCCATCTTCTATACTTAATATAGTTTAACATATTTGCCTTCTTGTTGTTTAGCTTTGGTAAACAGGAGTTAAACTAAAACAATTGCCCTGATGAGACTTCCCATTTGTTTTACTTTCATTCATCCAAAATTTAAAAGGCCACAAAAAGATGTTTTTTTTTCTCTTTAGGTACATAAAAATTAATAAGCTTAAATAGATATAGAAAAGTTACACAAGGGATGCCTAGTTTCATTTCACTCATTCCAAAGCTCTTATCACAGGCCAATACAACAGCAAACATGAGAGTCTGTTAGCAGCCTTAAGAAGATGCATTCACTCAACAATAGGAAAACCACTAGAGTTCCTACAAAGCAGTAGGAGTATGGGGGGGGGGGAGCAGCTTGAACGGCTGAACAAATATGTTGCTACCTCAAGGCTCTTATCACTGCTGGAGAAGCAGTCCATTTCGCAGTAAATTGGTGACTTGGCTTGACCTAAAATCATTCCAATATTGAACACTACCATGCCATAAAGCTGTCATACTTGTAAAAAGCAACACAAGTCAAGAACAGAAGTCAAGTTGAGGATAGTGATCTATCTTTTGATGAGCAAATCTGAATTATTCCTACAGCTTTCACTTTCCCAGAAATCCCAGAAAGACTAATATTCAATGCCTAGATAAGTAGCTGGGGACAGGGGAGCGGGGAGCACCAACAACCTAACAAAACAGACTTCAGCATTAAAACCTCCTTCTAATCTGGTGCAACTGAAAATTTTTGTTTTGCATTCACTCCTCCAACCAATGTCAGAGCTCTACAGTTTCTTTTTTGGGAACACTGGAAAGAGCTGCACCAACTTAAACAATAACTTTTCTTCTCTACAACTGATTATCCTGCTAATTTCATTTGCTTTTTCCTTCAAATAAAAGAGAATGTGTCTAAACAGTCTACCACTCACAACAGAATAACAATTTATGTATTCTGCTGTTCCAGGGCTCCAAACAGCAAGAAGAGACAAAAATATCTATAGTTTTCTCTAACCTTATTTCTAACCAACTTCAGATCAGACTGGTGAGCCTTTCTTTATTACTCTGCTAACTCTTCCCTCCATAAATATTGGTATATTTATTAAATAGAAATTGCCCTTAGGCAACAATTAATTGTGTAGTTATGCCTTCACCTTTTCAGTCTGTAAAACAAGCCCATTTAATTTCAGACAGGCTTAATGAGTTTAGATAAGGGCTAAACATTTTTTTTCCTCATTATAATATTGTCTTGGTAACATTCTGTCTTTGAAAAGACTAGTTGTTCTTCCATTCTCAAGGGAAGAGGAAAATAAAAAAAAAAAAAAAAAAAAGGAAATTTATCCCTTCAAATATATGGAATTGGCTGGCAATCTTCAGCCTGACATTGACTAGGAATATCCAACTAACATTTGTATGAAAACGCATCTATCATCAGCTGCTTAGCAATTAGTTCAGTAGCTTCATTTGAGTACACAAGATCAGCTTTGGATTTTCATTTTGAATTTTCACTCATTTTACTCTCCCTTCTTAGATTT
Source organism: Heteronetta atricapilla (assembly GCA_011075105.1). Taxonomy (NCBI): domain Eukaryota; kingdom Metazoa; phylum Chordata; class Aves; order Anseriformes; family Anatidae; genus Heteronetta; species Heteronetta atricapilla. The sequence continues at coordinate 5,577,810 of CM021734.1, forward strand.
TAAATAAGGCTAGCTTCCCTTGCAAACTGCTTGTTGTTTTCTTAACAGCAGTTTTCCCAAGAGTTTTAATAGGCTGTTTGTTCTGCCTAGTCGCCCAAGGAAGAAAAGCTATATTCCCAAATCAAAGTGATATACTTATCTGAGTATGTTCTACTCCCCAGTGACCACATTTCATCTGTTCACCAGTTTAGTGACTAAGCTATCAAACCAACACCCACCCCCACCCCAAACTTTGAAGCAATGTAAGCAGAAGAGTTTGCAATTGCTTCCCATGCATTACTATGACTGTCATCCTTAGAACTACTTAAGGATTCTGTTCAGCTTGTATGCCATTAGGAAGAATATGAAGAGCTAGAAGAATTTGGGCAAAAAGAAATGGATATTTTTTGCTTATAGTTATGGGAAGAATAAATTCTAACAGATTGCTCACATCACATTCCATTAAGAAACCAGTATTTGTCACATGAGATTTTTAAATTACCTAGCTTCAGTTAATTTGTTGTTTTATTCTTTCCATAGTAACTGGATGTGGAAATTATGTAGCGCAGGAACATCTTGCTCTTCATCCTATCACCTTATATGTTACAATGTACAAGTCCCAGGAAGTCATAGGAAAAAAAGCTTTTGTATATTAACTTTAATGAATGTGTTCAGGTACAGCACAATTAAAACATTAAATTCAGCAATATCTCTGTCAATGATTTTCTTTTTATGTAGAGGTATTGCTTTCTAATACTGAATGAGTCATACCTAAGAAGAATAATGGAACTCTAGATACTTAAGTTCAACAATTGAAATCACAACCCTCCAGTGTGCCACCCTTTTGTGAAAGAGAAATGAAAGGGTTATTTCCACTTCTCTGGACAACACACATTTTTTTTTTTTCCCTAAGGTATAATTAACTACACAGGAAAAGCTTAAGTGGGAAATCTTTAAAATCATTTTTTCTTACTATGTGCGAAACTTGAGTTAAATCACACTACTACTTCAGTCTCCTTAATACTACTTGTATTGAGCTAAAGAACTTTTCTACTAACGGATAATAGTGTGGATATTTCTGTGTAACTACATGGTTCTTAGTACTGTCTAAAGGTTTGAAAGAAAGTTAAGGCAGAATAACCACTGTCAACAACTAGCCACAGGTTGGTTGTAGCTCAGCAAGGCCACACATATGATGAATTTAGTTGAGATATTACAATTGCAGGTTACTTCAGTTATCATGTACATCTAAGTGAAACACAGTGAATAAAATCAGATATTTTACTTTACCAAGTAGAGATGCACATTTTTCTGAATTCAGTAAATCCATTTTGAAAAGATTAGAAAGCCGTGAGAAGAATTCAGCAAAAGCACAACTCCAGAAATAACTTAAATGCAACTGCAGTCAAGTTTTGGTAATGACAGATAGCTTTTTCCAGTATTTGAACTTCTAGAGTAGCAAGATTAATGCTATGATTAATGTGTCTTAGTGAAACATGTATTTTATAGAATTTTATGATGGAACAGCCCCAACACACACAGGTTAGCACAATACAACTGTTACCTGGCAAAGCTGTCATAACACACAAAGAAAGCACTAAACAGTCAATGTTAATTCTATCAGCAACTAAGAAGCCAGCAAAATTATACAGTAATACTGTTGTTTAGTGAAACTAGTCAAGAAGGTGATCAAGGTAAAGCAAATTAAGTGTTTTCCAGTGTTCAGATACATACATTCATATATTCAATATATTTAGTATATATACACATATATGCTAAACCATTAAAAAAGGTGGGAAAAAATAAGACATACAAATCTTTTCATTCTGATTAGAACTAACCTAACTTTATAGACACAAAATAAAACAGCTTTTGCACATGGCTTTTTACTAGATTTCATTACAGGGCAAAACATCATACTCCAGATTACTAATGCCAAGCATGTATGAACTTGTGAATACAAGATACAATGATGTGCTTACAAAAGTTTGAACATTCGTTCACATTCATTTCTTTCTCTCCTTGTCTTAAAAGTTTTTTCAATCCAGAAAAGATCACCAAACCCCGATCACACCGAAGTATTGCTATGTCTGTGAGTATTCTGTTAGTGATTTCTTTTTCTTCCTCTTGAGTGCTAAGGTTCAATTAAAAAGTCAGGTTTAAATCAAATTAGTCACTTGTATTACTATCAACAATTAGAACATCTGGCTGCACACAATGAGAAATATACATTCATACAAAATATAAATATATATAAATATACATTTATACAAAAATAGCAATATATTTCATAAATTATTCTTTGTAGCTTTTTTCTCCAGTGACTTAGTTATGGATGTTCTTATACAATGCCCGGTTTCCTGTTTCACAATCACTTCCTCTCTAACAAGGCTCCTGGGGACATAAATCACAATGTTATCTGTAAATCACTGTTAACACCAATGTCTTCTCTACAGACTCAGGAAGTAGCATGGCAGTTTGATGGTCCATAATAGCACACCAAGACTTACACAAATATGTCCTGGATTTATACATGTAAAAGTAAACAAAAACAAACATCCTATTTGGTATTTAAATTTATGTTCCTGTGATGTTTGGAAAGTTCCAAGGTCTGGACATTAAAAACTGGAAAACTTGAGGGAGAGGCATGAAAACTATGATAAATTATGATAATCTAACTTCCCAACTTATTTCTTTATGCAGTTCTGTGCTGCAGAGAGCTCAGCTGTTTTGTAAGAACAGCTTTTACACTACTTCAGTGAGTCTGTTTTGATCGCAGTAAGGGAAGTATCATGACCATGACGCTATATACCTCTCTTTATTAAACCTATATAATATTCTCTGTCACCCTAATAGCCAGCATTTATATAATTTCATTCTCTTAAGACACCTGTGCTTTCTGAGATTAACTTTCATGCATGTATACTAATTTGAGACATTTTGTAGAGACTAAGCATACAACAAGTTTTTCATTTTTCCCCTAGCCACTAAATAACAGAAAACATCAATAATTAAAATAAACTATGGAATCATACAACTGGAATAAAGATGATTAAGTATCTATATATTCAAACCCATCAATAGCACGTTATGTATTGTCTGAGTTTGTAAGGGACTTAAGATACAAAGAAAGGATTGCATGTAAGGAGATTTAGGTGATGACTATGAAAATGTCTTTTCTCTATTAGAAAAGCTCTAAGAGAATACATTGCACTGTCTTTACACAGCTTACACCACCACCTGATTTCAGTACAGAACACAGTCTTCTTACTTGTGCCTATTTCCAAAATATATTTCACCCTGCATAGAAACTGGACTTGGATTTCATGCTGATAGAGATCAAAATCAGAATTTCTTCAACAGAAATTGACATTCTTTGGGTGGAAGATAAATATATGCAGACAAAACATAAAACACACTCCTGCCTGTGCAATACAGATGTTTGTGTTACCCACTTGTACCTCCCTTCAAAGATATATAACCTCGTCAAAATTGTACTTTGTGTCTTACAGCAGGTTTGTGACACATTCTAACTGTAATGACTTAGCAATCTTGAAGTGTCAGACACCATTTCTAGATTTTTTTTTTTTTTAATTTCAGTTTCTGCTTCATCTTTGATTACCTTGTTGACTTTACAAATACCTAAAGGGAATGCTATTCCATACCATTGACTGGTTCCATTTGTGACTCATTTCTACTCTTATCTGCAGAAAGATAAAGGTGTTTCTTCATTTAATTACATTATTTTCCTATTATTTGCTGGAACACACTATTTCTTAAGCACAACAATTTCTAGTAGGGTTAAAAATAAAGTTTCACTGCACAAAATAGGCAAAAATGTAATTACATGAAATCATTGGACTATAATGGTAAATTCATAAAGACAAACTGCAGAGGCAATTTTAAGTCTGGATCACAGATTTTGGAGTTTCTAACATAAACAACTGAGTATCAAAGTTATCTTCCATAACTAACAGGATTCTGACATGATTAAACAATCAAACTGAAAATGAATTCACATTTATCATCTTAAATCATGTTTATGAAAATTCGTTCTTTAATAGAGAACATCTCTTTCTGAAGTTATTCACACCAGTAAAATTTGCTACAATATTACTGCCACTTGTTAGGGAACACCTGAATTTCTCCTCAGAATATAAATACACTAGAAGTGTATTTATTTCACTATTTTGAAATACTGCCAGAACCTGGAAGTACTTGGTGCTTTCTAGCATATTCATGAAAAGGAAAAAAAAAAAAAAAAGTGAAAATTCTATTTCACAGAATTACTAGTACAGCAATAGTACCCTGTTTGCATTTCAATGTTTTATGTATAGAGCAACATCTAACAACATTAAATAAAACTGAAAAATCTGGAATGAAACAAAGCTGAGTAGATATAGTTGGCACTCTCAACTGTGAATCAGTTTTCATCTGGAGAAACAGAAAATGCTAGGTCTGTATGCCCTAACTTTGGGGCCAGCTTCCACAAGTAAATGATGGCCAAGGAAACATCACCTAATTTTTCAGACTGCAGAGCAAATTAACGTATTAGAAAGGTCACATTGTTTTTTTTTTTTTTTTTAATTATTAGCTATTGATTAATTAGCTAATAAAATAAATTACTATTTGAAAGTCTTCTGATATTAGCACAGAACAAGATTCTTTGCACTGTTGGCCTCTTCCATTTCTGAAGAAATAACTAGAATTAAATTAACCTCCCACAGCTGGGGGACTAGTTCCAGTTGGGTAGAAACATTCCTTTCTTAGTATAAGGCAATACTTAAAGATCAGAAGTTATTTTGCATGTAAAATAATGATTAAGATGTCCATCATTGCTTCTGAGTCCTTCCACCTGAAGTAGCCGTAGTTAACATCATGATCCTAGGTAAACCACAGGAAAATCCTGTGTATAGTGAAATACTGCTAAGTAATCCACAGTTCACAGCTGCAAAATTATTTTTACTTGCTCTTTGAAGCTAAATATAAAGATCCTTTGTAGGAGTTTTAAGCATATTAATTGTGGTTGCTTAATGCAATTGGTTGCTCTGTTCCAAGGGATTACTCTGTTGTGCACTGAATTTGCAATTTGCATTTCCATATGGCTGAGAGATCTATATGGGAAAACTACAGCAGCTGGTATTTTTTTTTTTTCCATTGCAAATTATAAGTGTATGATATGTAAGTATAAATCATCCACTATATCTAATACAAGTTAGTGATCCAATGAGTGCAATCAAAAGTGTAATTTTTTTTTTTTTAATTTTCACCTATTCCCATATCATTAAAGTATTTTTATCCTAACAACACACATGCAAATACAAGCTAGCATTTGAAAACATTTGATCAGCTGGGGAAGAAGTTTATTCAAATAAAGTGAGCTAGCCTGCAAGTACAAAAAATAATTTAAACACAGATCACATTATCCAGTTTCTGTCAGTGATAATGACTTGTATTGAGGTAGCCATTTGCAAAAGTAATCTTACTCAGTGTCGCTTTAAACATCTCTAAAACTACTGCCTACAAAACAGATACTTACCACTACCCTATGAAGTACGAGGCACTCCACAATAACGTGATCAGCGTGGTTATTCAATACATAATACTGTCAGTGAAGCATCTATACACAGTAACTATTCTATAACATTTTTTTTTTGTACAGAATTTACTGTCAAAGAAAATATTACTTTTCAGTAGTGAAATCATCCCACGCCCGTCTTACTCAAATAGGCAATGGATAGACAACGTTATTTTGGGGTGCAGTAGGAGATACCAACAAAGGAACTTCATCAACCATGTTTCAGTATGTAGACATCATCTGTGTAGCTTGTTTTTGAATAAGCAGTTCTGTTTTTTTAAATCATGTGACTACTTACAGTATTTGCACATCCTTTGTTGTATTCTAAGATCCTCATGTTCTAGGCACCAGAAGCAGCAAATAGGCACATTTTCATTGTTTCAAAACAAGTATGAAACTTAAGTAATATGAGAGACCTAATCTTGGAAGAAGCAACTATAGAGCGAGTATTCAAAGAACACTCAGGGAAAGCAATTCAACATGCTTGACTCAGAATTAGTTATCAAGAACACTTGAGCTCATTGATACCAATTCAGAATTGGAAATAAAGAAAAATACCAAAGATTAAAAGTGAAGCTGTGAAATAATAAAGCTTGTTTTCTTTCAGAAGTATTACAATGTCCTACCTGAGCCTTAACAGTTACCAAGAACTAAACATAATCAAGAGAAGATTTATATTTAGTCAGTGATTGCAGAAGAAATACCTTTATTATTTTCAGACGTAATAGCCAGTATGTTTATCACTATGAAAAGTAATTATTTTAAAGAGAAATTATCTAGTCAATATAGTGCAAGGATTCATCTAGCGCAGCAATTTTCATTTTCAGGTATTAATTTTTCTTACTGTAGCAGTCACAGTGACATGAAGGTATAAAAAAGTCCAAGATATACACAGAAGTGCACTTACTAGATCAAAGAAAACATAAAGGGAAAGGGACATGGAAGGGAAAATGAAAGGTGATTCACATGAACATGCATGTACACACATGCTACTTTTAGAAAACAGAATTTGTTTACTGGTATACAAGCTCTTCTTCCAAGGGTTTGAATTTGGCTTCTCAAGTATAAAGTCAATCCAAAATTGACCTTTAAATTTTTTAAAAAATAACCTCACCAACAAAAAGATTGACTTGGAAATATATTCTTTTTTTTTTCATTATTTTATTACAGAACAATTATTCTTTAAATGGAACATGTCACCTATCCCCTGTCCCATTCTCCCCCTCCCACACTGACCCCACGCAGCTGATTTCTCTTATCCTTTTTTAATAATAAGCCAATGCACTGACTGGGACAGTATCTAAAGGCCTCATTGATGTACTTATTGTAAACACCGAGGTCATCCATTCTCTCTTTACATAATATGAAATGCCCTCACTGTCCCATGAATTACAAAACACAGGTGAGTTGATTCATTTCTCATGTGCATTTATGGCTCTGTATTTCAGGACATAATTATATATCTTTGATTATGATGAAGTACCCAAGTCATATTGGGATTGTATACCAAACCTAATTAAAAAAAGTGAGGGCAAAATGAATAAATGTATTCTTATTGTTGATTCAGTACATTCAATAATATTAATGAGAGAATCCAGAGAAAAGTTCTTGGATCACTATGAGAAAAATAAGTGAGAATGTTCTTCAGATAGCAACACCAACACTGACGAAGGTCAGATCTTCAATATTCCTTGTGATATGTTAGTGTTACCACTGCTTATTAAGAGTTCCACAAAACTTTTGTTTTCTTAAAAAACATAACAAGTTATCCTTAATTAGTTAGAAAACACCATTATAAGCAGATAACAAGACAGTAGAAGCCCATCCAATTTATGTTACAAACCTTTTGCTGTTTCTGCCAGACCAGGAACTCTTCAGATTACTATCAGGAAGTACTTCCTTACCTAAGCTTCTGAACTACTAGCGTTACAACGAAAGAACTTGTGTTGTTCTTCCTCCTTGTTTTTTAAAATCCTCATTTCAATTTAAAGAAAATCTCAGAAGACAACTTTTACAGTGTCTTTGAAAATAGTCAGCAAGATCATGGAAAGAGCCATGGTAAATTGTAACTGAAAGGAAAAAACAATAGCATAAGTTTATTCTTTATGCCTCAAAGTTTATACCTTTCAAAAGATTCAAAAGCCTTCAAAACCTTACAAAGTTGCAAAGTTTATACATTAGATATTAGAGTGTGAAGATGACAAATTTAAGGAAGCCAGTCTCCATGAACTCTGCTGCTCATAAAGTTAGTTTTACTTTTATGTCCTTTGTTTTGTTGTAATTTTAGTGATATTTAAGTTCTCAAAGCAAGACTTATTTAAATCTAAGCTTGCTTATATTTGAACAACTACAGTGTGAACTTGAAGAAAACAAGGCAAGTTTTGCAATATTATCTAAGCATCATAGCAACCTAGAATGTTACAAAACAAAAACACTTAATGAGCATAAACTAGCTTAAAATAATGCACTTGAATTTCACAAATATTCTGATGAAAGCTCTCTGCCTATTTCTATTCAGGCTTAAAGAAATCTTACAGCAGGCATTTATTTTATGCAAATGCTAAGATTGTCTCAGAGAGATAGAATTGAAGATACAAGGCTTGAAGTACAAAAAAAAAAAAAAAAAAAAAAAAAAACTAGTGACCCAGAACTACGCTATTAACAGCTAGGAGATATGTTGCTATTTTAAACATATGTGTTATTTACCTGATGGATTTATTTGTAATATAAGTGATACCATCCCAGTTAAGTACTCAGCATTTCAGTATCTCATAATCTTGTTGTACTTACATGGAGTAAGTATCCATTACTACTTGGAATACAAGTTGCTTGTATTCCAATACTACTTGCTTGCTCAACTGACTGCTTAATGAGGTCTGGGAAGTAAAAGCCTTATTTGTAAAAAGCCAATGCAGAACAAAGCATGTATGCACACTTGTTTTCAAAGCAAAGTATTTGTTTAGTCTTCATGTGAAAATGAATTAAATTAAGCAGAGCATTCAGAAAAGTAAAAATAAAATACATGTACATCTTGTTTTCTAATAAAGAAAATGTTTTCCATTTGTTGAATGTTGTATTTTTAGAGTACTCTTTTTTTTTTAATAAATACCATTATGCTTTCAAAATCTCTGCTAGAAGCTGTGCATTCTCCCTCACCCCCAACAAACAAGTTCTTTAGGAATTCCACACACAAACACATCTAATGCAGCTTCCTTTAATAGCTTTTTTGGAGTGTTCATGATGAGTCAGACTTGTCTGTGTTTCAGCTCCAGAAATATAAAACAGAACATGATTAGCTGCATTCACTCAAGTTTTAATTAACATACTAGTCATCACTCAGTGTTTAAAGTGTACTGACAGTAACTGCTAGCTACCTCCCTTTCACTCTACTCATTTGTAGGTACAAGCAAGACTCATTACGGAAACCTGTTATTGTTAATGATTGCTATACTGCTGCTGCCAAATACAAGTTAAAACAATATCCTTTACTTCAGAGACGCACAAATTAGATCAGATAGAAATCTGAAATTGCCTTTTAAATCAGTGTCTTACCATGCATAGTGGTAAGTGAACACATACGTCACAGAGTCAGAAGCTCTCAACTGCTGGTATTCAATATCTAAAACATTTCAAACTGAAAAGTAGGCATGGCACAGAGTGTGTTAACTGACTGCAGAAACCTGTGTTTCTTTTAACAGAAGCATTGCATTCTGTGAACTTATACTTGTCAGACAACTTAAATACACTGTTTTAAGTAGAGTATTTTTACAGAGGAGTCACTTCAATGTTTTAAAATAAAGCTGATGCTCAGTGACATTTATTTTGCTGTTTTAGCTGTGTTATTAAAAACACAACATTCAGTGATCCTGCAGTAAACAGAGCACTTAACCTTTTCTTATAAGGTGTCATTACCTGAAGATCCAGTAAACAGCAATTCTTATATTTGTACAAAAATAACTGGTACTACTCAAAGTTTCCTTTTAGTTCCTGTAGATGCACAAAGATAAACTGAATAACTTTATTCTGATGAGGGAAAAAAAGCATTTGCCATTCTAGCAGCTGAAACCAGTTTGCTTGTACCCATTTACTTCAGTGTGCAAAACTGGGCATTGGCCAGAGCTGACAAATTAATGTTTAATATTCAGTAGTGTCATGATGAAGCATTCCTTCAAAAAAGGAAGTATGACAAAAAGCTGTTTCCTGTTTTCTGCAGACCATGTGGTAAACTTATTAGTTACATTTTTCATAATGTTAAGTTTATCTACTAAGAAAGCACTTTTTACTTTCTGATGTACTCAGCTAAAAGTAAAAATACACAAAAAAGCACACACAAAATCCCAGGAAAAATTATGTAAAATCCATACACTTTCTCTTTTCATAAATACTTGTTCTTTATTATTCACAAGGGTCCAGCATGTGTTTGTGACATTTGACATTTAACCCAACTCCTCCCCCCGCCCCCGCCCCAAGAAAAAAGGTACCTCCCTGGTCTCCCCTTACAATGATGTTCTTATTCCTGTGACACTAGCTGGATGCATTTGGTGTGCCAGCTACATGAAAACTGCATAATGGTGCTGTCATTTCACAAGAAAACTGGCTTCATTAAAGACAATACAGTGAATTCCTTGACTAACTGGGCAATGCCAGAAGCAGCCAAAACCAGGAGAAGCTGAGAGCTAGAAAACAGAACTGCAGCCAGGGGTTGCCAAGCAATATCATTTTTTTTTTTTTTTTTTCTACGCAAGGGAGTTGTGGGAAACCCACACTCAGAAGATCCCTAAACCTCCAAAGATTAGGTTCTCCCATTCTCCTACTGTACCTTCTCTCATCTTTCATCACAGTTTGGAAAGCTGTGCAGCTGCTATGAACTGAGCATATGTTATAACAACCAAATCTAAAGGATCGAACAGTTCTGCCCCACTGATGAGTCAGCACAGACATATTTCTGAAGTGAAATAAGTTTTACTTCACACTAGAGAAATTTTAATACCTCTTGAAAGAAACAGCTCAGACAAATGTAAACTCTAAGATAAAGCCAGCCTTGAAACAGGTTGCTAATATAACTTTTTTTTTTTCCTCATTGGATATCCATCAGGCTGTTAGTTCGTTCATAGCTACTGGCTATGCACTACTATGCAGGAAAAAAAGCATTATAACATGCTCCAGAGCATGTTATAAATAAACAAAGATGGTTTCCTTTATCTCAACCAAGTGTACAGCTGCTTAACTGTAGAGTACTCTTGATCCACTAATCTGAGATGATAGCAAGCTTCTTATTATGATAGCTTATTTTATATAAAAAAATTACACAGAAGTGTGAGCATTGGGCATACTTGAGTGATCACTTATCTTTCAAAGTTGGTATTAGATTTAAGGAATTCTAAGCAGTTGACAATGAGCGCCTTTTCTATTTTATTTTTGAAGATTAACAGATACTATAGCAGGAGATACAGAAATAAATGACAAAAGAAAGAAGTTCATTTTTCCATACCTACTGTAATAGGCAGAAATTAATTTCACAGTCTCTATAAAGAGGCTACATAGCACTCATATTTCATGTCCCTTAATTTAAAAGTATGAGTTTACAATGCAGCGTTCCACCCTAAGAAAAGTGCAACAAAATCCAAAGATTTTCAAAACTGGTATAAAATTACGTAGCTCTGGTTACAGGTAATCACTGTGTTTATCCAGTAACTTGCCCTGAATTGCTGCTCTGTATGGAAATTAGATTTATGAACATTTGAAAGGCTAATTAATAAGTAGCCATGGATATAGTACTGTAAATTTCCAAGCTTACTGTGCATTATACTCCAGAATGATTGCACGATTGCAGTCCTTAACAAATATAAGCTTACTACAGACTACTGAAAACATGGCTCACCAGAATGTTAACCTAGAATGCAAAAACAAAAGACCAGAGATGCTAGTATTTATTCACACAAGGAACATGACTGCTAGCCAATAAAGTTTTTACTGATATGCAGCAGAATTATCTTCCAGAGTCTTGACTCATAAGCAGCTTGTTGGCTGTATTTAGCAGCAGAGGAATGTTTAGTTGATTAGCTCTCCTATGACAACAGATTACTATTGAAGACTATGGAAGTTACTGTTGAGGATTTCAGGGAGCATGACATAATTGACGTAGCACCTGAGACCCCCAATTAAAAAAGGTGTATTATAAAACTTAAAATAATGCCTGTTTTTAAAGAAACTTGGGAGTTGTTCCCAGTTGTAATTCCCCTTATCTAAGCATTCATATAGTTAAAGTATTTTTAACTTGAGCCTGTTCAACCATAAACAAGTGACTATATGACTACGTTAACTGATTTAGTGACTCATCTCACAAGAACTACACAGAGAAACACAAGCACTATGTTTTGAAGCCTAGCTTTTACAGATTTTTTTTTCTGTCATAAAGGCAACCACAAAGACCTTTCCTAAAAGGATAACAGGAACAAGTAAGTGCATTTACTATGAAGGCGGCGTTTTCAAAGTTCCTACAGCATGTCCTACTATGTTAGCTTGTTTAGGTACACCTTAATACTAAGGATCATGTGAACTCAGACTAATCAGTTCAGAGTTAAGCAACATGATGTCATTGCTATTTGTAATATATTGACTCATGCCTTTTTCAGTAAGACAAAGGTGATGTTGGATAACTGTGATACACCAGAATTCTTAACCTGCCTCAGCCTGTTTGAACAAGCTCACAATCAGTGCTTGTTTAACCCGGTACTAGAGAGAAATAAATATACTTGCATATTAGTAGAAAAACAAACAAACAAGAAACATGGTGCTTTATACAATCTGGAGAAACAATGAATTTGCAATACCTGTCTATGCAGACATTAAATACTGCTATTCCTAACATATAAACAACATGAATCCCCTTTCAGGATATGCACTGTCACACACACTCATGCCTGCCTGAATGTCAGTCAAGGCCCAACAAGAAAGCATCATCATTAAATTACACCGTTAAGAGAGACTGGAAAACTATCAATACTGTTGCCATCATTCCTCTAAATGAAAGACTGTTTTATTGTAGGTTCAGATAAAGACACCTTCCTTCAATTAGTAGGATGTAGCAGTTAGACTGTTTCAGGACAGAATTTGAGTTCACTACGTTAACTCTTACTATTTTTCTTACACCTATAAACTAACACTGTGGTTTATCTCAATATACAACTACCAATAGCACCTACTACTCAATAAGTTAAGTTACAGATTCTTACCTGTAGATACTGTCTTGGGACAGGCATTCATTTACTAGAAATAAAGAAAAAGAAGTAGTTTTGTTAAAGCTCTCATTTGCTTTCAAGAAGTAATTTCAAGAATTAATTTAACTGGCTAACCACAACTAATAAAATTACACTAAGATTAAACCAATAGAACACAAAGGATGAAAGGGAGATTTGCATCATACTAACAAAATTGTTTTATCAAGTACTTACAAGCTTTTAAGAAAATTAACCTTTTTACATCTACATTAGGTTTGTTAAATAGTACACAGCTAATCAGAACAGCAATGCCCTTTAGAAGGCGTGAACTCAGAGAATGACCTACAAATATCAGTTTCAAGTATCAGTAAGACCCCAAAAGGACGAGAAATAAACAAAAAACATTTATCAATATATCAACTGATTTGTCTAAAAGCAATGAAATCCAGAAAAGCTTTTTTGCTGTCACTAAATGAAAAATACCACATCCTGACGCACCACATCTATGTAGGCACATCCAGTACACATTGCTTTCTGTACTTAAATAATGAAAGCTGATAACTCTACTGAAATACACCATACATCACTGCTTCAGTCATTTTATTAGGCTTCCCACCATAAACCAAGAAACGGGTTGAACAGGATATGGATGCAACTTCAAAATATAAAGAAATAATATCAAGGTTAACACACGTAAAAAATGGCTGAAATTTAACAAGTTACCATGAGAAGATTAGAACAGCCACAATGCTTGCAAAACACTCAGAAAAAAAAACTTAGAGAATAAAAAAGCAAAAGTAAGGGAGATAAATTACTATTTCTGTTGTTTGCAACAATACAGCCTTACTACTTCTATATAACCACATTCCATTAAGCCCCTAGTGCTTTCAGTTGGGATTTTAAGTATTTCCATGTTAGTATTCTTGCTAACTAGAATCAGCCCAATCTCAGCCTGCAATTTTGCTTTTTTTTTTTTTTTTTTTTTTTTCATTCCTGTAACTCTGGATTTCTTTTATAGTCTCTCACAGCTGTTCCTCACAATTTAGCAATTTTGTCAGCAGTCAGAGCCAAGATTACCCAACTGAGACAGATTAGAAAGGGTCTTGGATTCCTGGAAGGAACAGCTGAATAGCATTGGGATTTTATGCTCACTTTTACCTGCGCTGGTACAAAAGAAAAGCTGGGTATTACTGAGACCTCATGATAGGCAAGACCAAGGACTTCTGAGTGAGGTTAAAGCCATTTTTAAATAAGCTAAATTTTAATGCAGATTACTTTGCAAACCATTTAACAGGGCCAGGAAAGCAAAAACTGACTGCTGTGATGACAGAGATCAGGAGAGGAGACGATACATTGAAGAAAGTCTACAGCTGTATATGAGTAGTTAAAGGATTGTGGTATGTCTTGTGTTGTATAGTGTATGTGCTAATGATACAGGAGTTTTGGATGAAAAGCTTAAAAACGTACTAGTGGGTGACTTAGTAGTGTATTTCCTGTTTGTGGTTAAGTTAAATACAGTCCGTTTTCTCTTGTGGTTGTATGTTGTATGCAGAACAATTCATTTTTTTTTTCCTTTTCTATTCCAACTGCCCCACCCTGTACAGCTAGTGTGATAAATTTCAAGCTTATTAACTTAGTTCTTCAAGGCTACAACGCCGTAGAATAGAATATTTTTCAAGGACTAAAACTTAGGTAGCATGTTTAGTGATCAGTTGACTGCAGCTATTTTAGAATTGCTGTTTTAAGCAGAAGCCTATGTCATCACTGGTAAATGGAAATTCTGTCTTTGAATTTATAATTCATGAACTCAGAACCTTTTTCTTTTTCAGATATTTTTGGAGTATATTGCTTCTGTAAACTTGCACGGTTGTATTTTTTCATATGTCTAAAGGGAGAATGTTAAGTTCTTATATTGCTAGATCCAACAGTTACCTTCAAAAAACTCTGTTCAAATTCAGATATAAAATAGCATATATTTGTGGGAGGCTCAAAATATGTCTATCAATCTATGATCATTTTGCTGTAAGGTTGTTGTGTTTTTTGTTCATTTGTTTTTTTGTTTTTGTTTTAATATAGATGACATTTTGTTAGGTGTCTGAATGTGGCTGAGATTACATGAGAAACCACAAAGATAAATGATACCATCCACATAGCAGTGACCTTCTATAGCTACATATTTTTAATATTGCAAAATAGGTTTTTACGACATGTATAACTAATCTTTCTTCAGAGATGAAGCGAAGTCGATAACAATTTGTACAACTACTAGTTTCTACCCTCAGGCCATACTATGTTGCTCTCGGAGATGGGCCAAAACACTGTATTGCAAACCTACTGCCAAAATGATCTGAGGTTTGTCTGGTTGCCCTAAGCACAGTTGTGGTTTTCTGTTTGTTATTGCATTTTGTTGTCTTGTTTGTTCTATATATTTTATTGTGGAGGGGCTCTTCCATTTAAATTTTCCTAATTGGGATAGTTGCATTGTATCACCTCACTCTTTTTGCTTCAAATTGCTTGCAGAGTTTACATGCTGGTAAGCTGTTAATTCATGTATAAGGAGTATTTGTTTCTTGATCCTTGAAACAAGGGAAAATAATAAGAATACTGAAATTCTGGAGTATAACCAAAAATATTGTCAAAAAGAACATGGTGGGCTTTAACTTGTGCTGAGGAGATTTAATTCATCCTAGTGGTGCTTGATTTATAGTAATCTATTCAAAAGCAGCCTCCAGAAAATCCTGTAGCAATGTAAGTACACCTCAATGACTTTAAGTCATAGCTGAGTACTCTGTGGAGATTTGCAAAATATTTTTAGTTGGAGAGAAAAGAGGAAAAAAAAAATAGTTGCACTAAGAAACCAGATGCTTATTCCAGGAGAGCAGCAAAATGGCAGTAGGAAGAGGAAGTATGATTACTTGTGGGGTAGCTACATGATGGCTGCACATCTTTTCTCCACTTAGTCGCAGTACAGCTACTACTGCATAACAGCCCTTGAAGTAGTAAATATTTTGGGGTTTATTTTCAATTTAATATGTATAGTCCCTAAACCTGAATTCAGTGCATTTTCTCTTCTATTGTTTAAAAAGTTCACATATATAATCTGTTTTACTCCACCTAAAATTAAATTAACTCCAAGCTTAAATGTACAATTGGTTGTTGTTGTTGTTGTTTTTTGAGCTCTGCCATGTGTACTTATTTTCACTAATCCTGCCAAGTATTCTTTGTAATGGTTTGCCTGCTGCTTTTCTAGCCTAGAGCTTAGTCTGATGTAAAAGTTTCACCAGAGAAGACTTGACTAAAGCAGTTAGCTTCATGGCAAACTCAGGATATTTGTGTAAAACATCACTCTTGAATATTTTAGTTACGTTGAACAAATAATGCTGCAAAGTTTGATTTAAAACTCTTAAATTTGTGTGCAGAAACATCAGGCAATTAGAAATTGTTTGCTCCGACTCTACAAAGACTACTTGTATCCTCTACTTATGGTTGCTGCATAATACAATTAAGATGACAGAAACAAAACCAAATGGGCATTAGAGCTCACTGAGGAAAACAGATGTATTTTTTTTTTTAACCAAAACTGGCAAAATTGTTAAACTGTTGCTGTAGAATGATACACTGTAAGTTATACTGATATTGCTTGAAATAACTTGCTGCTTGTCACAAGAAACAAATGCTTAAATTCATGATTACTTAATTCTGAAATTCTGTGTAATTAAGGTAGCATAAACTGTGTCCTAATATGTGCTATGAAAATAAGAAAAATAAGATGAGAAGAGAATGTGTACTAAGTCACATGCCCAAGAAAAGTTTGTTTTGAGTACCTCCACTGAGCTGGCTAGATCTAAGGCCTTTAAACTTTTGCAAAGATTTTACTCAGCTTTCAAGAGCCCTACAAGTTTTAGACCAATGATTTTATTTGAAAGATGGCATTGTCAGATTTTTGTCTATAAGCTTTCATTGTTGGATTTTTTTATTTCATCTGGTACTGAGGCTATTCTTGGAAGTCTCAAGAAATGCAAGACTGCTAAATGAATCTCAGGCATGGTTTAATTACATTAATTTGCACTCTTCTCTAGAGGTCAGTGAAGTAGTATGTTTTTATCTAGATGTGGACTCCGAAGATTTGTGGATTGACCTTGCCCCATTACACCGCCACATTTTAATTGTTTTTCTGGTATAATTTAACAAACAAGACGTTTAGATGTAGAACTGAGTGAAATGGTTTAGTGGAGGATTCGTGCTACCAAAGCTGGCTCCGGCCGCCCCAGCTCCCCCCGGACGTGTTAGGCAGCAGACTCGGCCCTTCCCTCTCCCAACAACCCGTCTGAGGCACGGCTGAGCTAGGAGCCCTCCGCATAACGCCAACACAGCGCCTGTCACCTTCGCTTCACCTCTCTAGCGGCCGCCCGCGTCCCGCAGCCCCACGCTCCGCCATTTCCTGGCTGGGCTCCGCTACCCCACCCCAGCGCCCTCCCGCCCGCGCTGCCGCCGCTGCCTGCCAGAGCATGCGCTGCGCCCCGACTCATGCGCAACAAGGGCGACCGGGGCTAGCGCCTGCGCTGAGGGACGCGTTCGGCGGCCGGAGGCGGCGGGGCGGGAGGTGGCGGTGGGGCAGCGGTACCAGGAACTGCTCCGGCTGCGCCGAGGAGGGGACGAGGAAACGCCCGGCGGCGCGCCGCGGCCCCATGGGGCCTTGAGGACGCGGCCTCGGCCACGGAGTAGTGGTTGTGCGGAGTCGGCGGGAGGATGGAGGGCCAAGGGGCCCCGGGCGCTGGCGGCGGCGAGGAGCCCCTGGGCTCCGGCAGGATGAACCCGAAGCGAGGCGGGCGCGCCGCGGAGGAGGAGAGCCGGAACAAGCCCAAGCTGGTGAGGGGCGGCGGAGAACGAGGAAGGCGGGCGGGGGAGGCGGCCGGCCGCCGCCCTGCGGCTTCCCGGCGGGAGGACGCGGGGCCCGGTGGGCGGCCGGGACCGTGGGAATGGCAGACTTAGGGATTATAATAATAACAATAAAACATCCCGTGAGGGTTGGGGCGCTCCCGTAGCGACTGGTGACAGCTGGAGAGGGGCGCGCCGCGGGCCTCGCGGGGCGCTGCCGGCGGCGGGGCCGGGGCCGGGCGCAGCTGCGGCCGCCTGGGAGGGAAGAGGCGCGGGGCCGGGCGCTGCACGCTGCGGGAGCACCCAGCGCGTCGGCGGTGCTGATGCCAGCCGTGTGCTTCCCGAGAGAACTACGGAATTAATGCGGTTCTGTAGTGCTTGTTGGGGGCGGTGGTGCGGGCAAGAAATTTTTTGGAAATTTTCCATTATTATTAAACAACAACAACAAAAATCAGTAGAGGCCAGCTTTTGAGTGCACGAATCCTCTTTAGGGCTATGGATTCTACCTGACAACATGAACCACAGGTGCATTTCACAGCCAACAGTTCTGTACTATATTGCAAGTTATACATGTGGGAGCTGCAAAAATGGTTACTGCATCAGTGTTTACTTTGTATCGTTAATTTATGTACTCACTTTTATTTGGGTTTATACTGAAGTAACATATTTCACAGTAGTCTTCTGATTGGATTTCCAGAAAAGCAGTGTAGTGGATGCTTAAAGCTTACTGGACTCTTCATAGTGAATATAGTACTAGTTACAAACTTTTCTTTTTTAATAATCATGTAAGGCTTTTCACAGGTAATAATAAAACTTAGATAATATCTGTGTGCTCCCACCTTGTACTCAAGTATAGTACAGAAGATCCTTGGGCTGATTAGCCTGGAAACTTTTTTTTTTTTCTTGTTGAAAACTCAATTGGAATGTGTGTGGGAAAGTATTAAATTCATAATGTATAATGCATTAAAAATTTACTGAAAGTGGCGATTATTTAGAAGGATGTCAGAAAAAATAATTAACTTGAACTCTGTATTAAAAGTGACTAGTATACCTTAACAAAACAACCAAATATGCTGTTTTATTTGTTTATGGTGTTACTAGAAACAAGCTCTTACTTCCTTATACAGTATGAATAAAAATAAACTTTGTACCTAAACTATCTAGAAAAGTTGCTTGTATACCCCTTTGGGGAAGTGACTTAAAAAAACAAATAAATTTGTATGTCTGTGCTCTAGAAGAGGTGGAGCTGGGAAAGCTGAAGTTATTTTAGGGGGGAAAGGGATTCTAGGAGATCTAGGTTTTCTGCTTCCCATCCATGTCCATCTGAAGGTAAAAAGGAGGCAGTAGTGCTTGATGTGGTTCAGTATAATGGTGTGGGTTTCTTCATTTTTGTCTTTTAAAAGGAGCAAAGTCTCATTTACTCCCAGTCAATCAAGAAAAAATGCCAGTAAGACTAGACTACCAAGGTATAATCTGTGCTAATAATGAAAAAGATGGTTTGAATTACAAATCAGTGCAAATAAAATTTTTGATATGCTGGAGGAAAGGGCTGCCATTCGCAGGAACCATGCCAGTCTTGAAAGGTGGGCTTGTGTGAACTCTGTGAAATTCAGCATGGCCAAGTGCAAAGTCTTGGACCTGGGTTGGGGCAATCCCAAGCACAAATCCATACATGCAAAGCAGCATGTTCGGCAGGGCAAGGGAGAGGATTGTCCCCCTCTGCTCTGCTCTGATGAAATCCCACCTGGAACAGTGCATTCATCTTGGGCCCCTAGTTGAAGATGGACATGGAAGTATTAGAATGAGTTCAGAGGAGGGCCATAAAAAATGATCAAGGGGCTGGAGCACCTCTTTTATAAAGGCAGGCTGAGAGAGCTGTGATTGTTTAGCCTGGAGAAGAGAAGACTCCAGGGAGACCTTATAGAAGCCTTCCGGTACCTAAAGGGGACCTCCAGGAAAGCTGGGAAGGGACTCTTTGTCAGGAGTGTACTGTTAGGACAAAGGGTAATGGCTTTAAAATAAAAGAGGGGAGAGTTAGATGAAATATAAGGAAGAAATTCTTCACCATGAGGGTGGGAGGCCCTGGCCTAGGCTGCCCAGAGAAGCTGTGGAAGCTCCATCTGATCCAGCCTGGCCTTGAGCACTGCCAAGGCTTTGGGCACAAAATCACAGAATTTTAGGGATTGAAAGGGACCTTGAAAGATCATCTAGTTCAGTTCCCCTGCCGGAGCAGGAATCCTGAAATCACATCACACAGGAACGCAAACTGGCGGGTTTTGAATGTCTCCAGAGAAGGAAACTTCCACAACTCCGCTGGGAAGCTTGTTCCAGTGCTCTGTCACCCTCACCGTAAAAAAGTTTCATCTCATATTTAAGCAGACCGTCCTATGTTCCTGCTTGCACCCATTGCTCCTTGTCCTATCATTGGGTGTCACCAAGAAGAGTCTGGCACCATCCTCCTGACAGTCACCCTTCACATATTTATAAACATTAATAAAGTTACCCCTTAGTCTCCTCTTCCCTGGGCTAAAGAGCCCCAGCTCCCTCAGCCTTTCCTTGTAAGGGAGATGTTCCACTCCCTTAATCATCTTTGTGCCTCTGCGCTGGACTCTCTCAAGCAGTTCCCTGTCCTTCTTGAACTGAGGGGCCTGGAAGTGGATGCAATATTCTAGATGTGGTCTCACTAGGGCAGAATAGAGGGGAACAAGAACCTCTCTTGATCTACTAACCACACCCTTTCTAATACAGGCCAGGATGACGCTGGCCTTCTTGACCACAAGGGCACAGTGCTGGCTCATGGTCATCTCACTGTCCACCAGGACCCCCAGGTCCCTCTCCCCTTCACTGCTCTCCAGCAGGGCAATCCCAAACTTGATTAAGTTTCTCACTGCCTAACTCTCAAACCTGTCGAGGTCCTGAAGGATGGCAGCACAGCCTTCTGGTGTGTCAGCCAGCCACTCCTCCCAGATTAGTGTCATCAGCAAACTTGCTGACAGCACACTCCATTCCCTCATCCAAGTTATCAATGAATATACTGAACAATACCAGTCCCAGTACTGACCTGTGAGGGACTTCACTAGATACAGGACTCCAACTTGACTCCGTCCCATTAACCACAACCTTCTGGCTTTTTCCCTTCAGCCAGTTCACAGTCCACATTACTACCTGATTGTCCAGACCACACTTCCTCAGTTTAGATGTGAGGATGATGTGGGCAACGGTGTCAAAGGCTTTACTGAAATCAAGACTCACTATGTCCATCATCTATCCACCTGGTCTGGTGGGAGGTGCCCCTGCCCATGGCAGGGGGTTGGAACTGGGTGACCTTTAAGCTCCCTTCTAACAGAAACAATTCTATGAAATAGTTCTGTGTTAGATAATTAAACTGATGCATATGCACACACACAAATAACTGAAGATGGGCTATATTAGAACTAATTTTTTTTTTCTGTTTTGGGTCATTTTGTTGAATTTAACAGAACTGCACAATTAGAATTTAGCTCCTGGTTTTGTACTAGTAGTATGTAAACTGGAGTATTTTCTTAAAATTTAATAGCCTAGTTTGAGCACATTGACACATTACAGCTGGTGGAAGAGATTTCATTTTTTTTTCCACATCATTTTGTGCTGTCACAAGGACTGGAGGTGGGAATGAGTTCCCTGTTTTTTTTTTGTCATTATTTTTGTTTGCAATGAAATGGGCAGGAAAAAATTAAATTGCTTTGGCAAACAATCATGTGATCTCATGCCAGCCCTGAGGATAGGCTGGCATGCGACAACAGTGAACAGCCACATTCTTAGCTTGGTTTGGCAACATGTTTGCTTGTTTAAAAGTATGCCTGTTGTACTAGGGGAAACAGACTAAGGTTGTCAGGGAAATTGCTGGCATTTGTATTTGTTAGTCCTTAACTTGGACATTGTTTGTTTTCTTAACACTGAAAGTATCTATTGGCTACATAGACACTGATATTGGCTACATAGATACATAGATATTGGCTACAGTTAAGTGCTTGTAAGTGTCGGGTCTGATTGGACATAGCTGTCATAGCTTTGCTGAACGCAAAGACTCTTCCAGTTGTTCATCATCTTCAATCTTCTGGGGGTTTGAAGCTGGACTTTTTCCAGAAGTTCATGCTATGAGAATGGGAGACAGTGGTTATAAACTGGAACAAGAGAGATTCTGACTAGGTATAAAGGGAAAAGATCATTCAAAAGGTGATCAAGCTCTGGCTGACCAGAGATACTTGGAATATTGATCCTTGGTTGTTTTCATGACCTGCAAATCTGGACAAAGCCTTGAGCAGCTTGGTTTGAATCTTATCTTTACCCTGCTTTTTGAAGGTCAATATAGAATTAGGATTAGATCCCTGAGATCCTTTAAAATGTGATGATACAAATAAGTGCTTGAAAAGGGATGTTATAACAGGATATGTGGTGTTTCCTGGCTATTTGAATGCTGTCTAGCTAGAAGTTACTATCGTCAATATATTTTTTTTTTTGTCTGAATTGTGTTTTATAATATATCCTCTTGGTTTTGTATTGGCATAAATAGTAGTACCTCTGTGCATATAGTGGCTAAGTATCATGCTAAAAGCATGCTCCTTTACTCCCAAGTTAATTTCAGGTTTGTGTGTTAGTTGTTCAGTGATAGATACTTCACTTAGCTACAAACTTTATTTCTGAAAAGGGCTGTGGTGTGAGTATTGTGCTGTCTTTAAAAGTAGATTGAGAGAGAGAGCTTGTATAACATGGGATAAAAAAATCAAAACCTTAGGGTTAAGGAAAAGGTTATTTAATTGGAATGCAAGTAGATCTGATGATGTGGTTTTGATGATTCATCCTAAAAGGAGCAACTCATACTTTAGTTTAAAAGTAGAAATCATTTATGCTTCATATTGAAGTCTTTTTAAACAGTGTGAGCTTTGAGATGAATCAATGAATCAAAAAGTATGGACCCAGGATTCTGACTAATGTGCTACAAACTAGTGTCAAAAAGTGGAATAAAAGCCTTATCAAGTTGCTTAAATGCAGAAGTAAACTGAGTGTGCTTGGCAGTTGGGTGGAGTAACATAGCTAGGAAACATACGTCAGGGCAGGAATGCAGGGCAGAAATGAGCTGTCAGTAGTATCCGTCACTGATGGGCAGTGCTTTGTAGGAACACCACCTTGTTTACCTCAGGCTGTTGGGTGTCATTCTCCCGTGGAGAGAGAATGTGTTCTTTGCACAGAAAAGAACACATAAGAAAAGACTCATAATTCATGAATTATGAATCACGTTAAGCAAAGATTTTGGCAATTGAATAAAATAAATTACATTTGAGATCATAGTGTCTCAGTAAAATCAGTGAATGCCTGTAGAGGATTCTCGCTTCAAGTATATGCCTGAAATACACCTGAAATATGTATGTTTTAGAAGGCGCTTGGTGTGCTTAGATCAAAGCCAAGATATTCCAGCAACTGAAGAGTGGTATTGATGTCTTAAAAAAACTTGCTTATATTGCAGAAAAGGATACTGATCAAGCACTAGTTCTAATATGATACAACAGGACACATTTAGTGCTGACTAGCTTTAGTTTGTAATGTGAATTGATATTGACACTGTTTAAATGAAGTGATACTTACAGTGATAAGCCTATCTGTTTGTGGTAATTAAACTTCCTGAACTACTACTTGTAAGACAAAACTGTAGAGCTATTCTCTATGGTACAGGAAGCTTTGCAAACAAACCAGATTTCACCGAGGCAATGCGGAAGAGGATTACCATGAAAACTAACAGTATGCATATCATACTGTGGAGCAGTACTTTCATCATACAGGAGTGATGCTTTCTGAGAGTTGAAGCATTGTGGTGTCCAACATTCTAGTTAGAGTACAAACTTTTGTTTTTGTATTGCAAATAGTCTGTTAAGCATTAATGATATTGTGATTGCTGATGACCCAGGAGAGGGAAGAGGTTAAGTTTAAAAAATGTTGGGTAGGTTACAAGAAGACTTCATGTTTTCCACATCAATTGCAATTCTTTAGGGGTAAACAATAATGGCTAATCAAATTGCTCTAATTCTTTTCATCCTTGCCCAATTCTAGAAGCCACATAGAAGAAAAGATGTCCGTTGCTGCTGAAGCAACTGACAATTTCAGTTGGTTATTCATCAGTTTACTTGTTTAACCTTAAAACCACAAGAAGTTAGGAAACGACCAAAATGAATGGTTTTACATAGTTCCTTACAACTTGTGTGCCATGGTCATTCTTTAAATTTGGTATCTTTTATCATTTAATAACTTCATTTTGGAGGAAATAACTTTACCATTATAACCCTTTATAATAGGAGAGATGATTTTTAGAGAACATTAACAATTGAAAGGCTTTCTCTGTCTGTGTACTAACTTAAAAGTTTCAAGTAGACAAAACAAATTTGGACCAGGATAAACTTACATATTACTTTGTATCAAACTTATCACTTTCTGTGAATGAAGTAGCTTTTTCCTACAGTTTTAGTAAAGTAAGCATCTGTAGATCTCCTGATTTCAAGTGTAACTTTCTAGTAGGTAAATAAACTGAATCTTGCTGGACAAAAGTAGTAATAACAATTTGTAAAGCTTGTTACCTACTGATTGATTGTATGGAGGAAAGGGATGACAATCAGTGAAATGCTGAAGTAGTTGCTTATTTTTTCAGAAAGTTTATTTAATTATTTTTTTCAGAAACCTAGCCAACATCTGTCACTTTGAAGAGACTGAGTGCTGTTTAGACGTAGAATGTTAAAGGTGGCCTTAGAAATATTTGTTCAAAGGCAGAGAAGAGGAGACTATCAGCTATTCTAGGATAGCATTGCTGGCCTCTGCGCCCACCTCAATGCTATACTGATCGTTCTGTTTGGCACTAATGAGATGAAGAGACTGATCCAGTCAAAAATCTCCTGTATTCATTTTCTTCTTTGTTTACTAGTATTCCTTTTCCTTAAGTTTATCTAAGTTCATCCATTACCACTGTTAAATATGATCAACTGCTTGTCAGTCATATTGTGATAGTTTGTGATGCAAAGTACTTTGGCCAGGAGAAATTTTAGTTCTGTAGTCATTATTCTTTCAGTTAGTAGTGTGGCAAGAGCTAATGATGGTTATAAGAATATTGATCTTCAAGGATGTTTGTTTTTTTTTGATGAGTGTAGCACTTGTGAGGAACAAATACTAAGACAATGTGAGGTTCAGTAGATACTAGGTTCTAGTATCAATGTGAGGTTCTAGATACACGTAGTTACTTCTTGTACAGTATACTTTCTTTTTGTTTTTCTGTTACATTTTGGTTCTTCATATTCTGCTGTTATATACTTGTATAACTATAGAATTGAAGTTGCTTTAAAAATAACTGTCTTCATAATGGAACTGAGCTGGATGTTTGTGTTTGATTGCATGAGGAGATGAGAACAAGGCAATTACTAATCTTAGTTACACGCAGTGTACCAGTTGCATTGCAGTAGAGAAGTGTTTGCTTAGGGAAGAAAAAAGAAGAGTGTTTGGGACTGCAGTGGTCATCAGTGGTGTAAATGGGGAAAATAATCAAATTGTATTTCTTAGTGTGTTTCGATCGTCAAGCTAAGCATATATGCTGATGCCATATACAGTTAGTTTTTTGAGCCACACACAGAATAGCATTGTGGAGTTGCATTTGTTTTGGACTTAATTTTAATTTCAAGTCTAATAGTCTTGGCAATTAATACTTTAATGGTCTTTCTTGAATACCATTGTATTTATGAAAAAAGAACAGGAATTAGGATAGATGAGTGTCAGGTATATCTCATGCTTTGCTTGATAGGAGACGTAGCTTTTGAAGTGGGCTTTCTTAAGCTTCATTTACTAAAATACTAGACATGAGAAGTTCATCTGAATAATTTTAAAAATCTTTTAAGATACCCACACAGCTTTCTGTATGTACATTTTGTGCCTGGGAGAAAAAAGTGCCAGGTATGCTTTATAAGAGAAATGTTCATGTGTTTGCTATTGTACTGGTATTGGGCAGGATCACTTGTCAGTATCAGCATATTATGTTTACTGCACCTAGAGCAAGCAAGTGAATTAGTTTTTGTTTGGAAGAAAATCTGGAAGTTTTTTTTTTTTTTTTTCCTGGGAAAATAGACTGAAATCACTTGTTAGATTAATCACTTCAATAGTCATTGGATCAACTTCTGGGACTTCATTACAAGTGAATGCAGTAAAGCTCCTGGTGTGGTAAATGGATCGTTTAAATGCTTATTGAGCTGACTGCATGTTTCTTGCTTTTCTGCCAAATGTGCCTGTTGGGGCCATATTAAGCCCTGTATCTCTGTGGCTTGTTTTTAAAAAATACATCTATAAAATATATCTACTTGACTTTTGAGCTCTGGGTTTTAAGGAATTTGGCTTTTTTTTTAATACTATTATTGTGGATTGCTTTTGAAAAAAAACAAACGTTCTGGAATGCTTATATTGGAAAAAACTTGTTAAAGCAATTCTTGATATATTAAGTGCCAACTCGATCTCAATTTGATGCTTGCACCCAAGCTATGAGTTGAGCTTTTTTGCGTTCAGTGTAGCGTCAGTACAAAGCTAGTTTGCTAGATAGCAACACTTGGTGTGCATCAAATTGCTGTGCATCTTCCTTCCCTGTCCTGTGCTCTCCTGAGTGCAAGCAGCTGTTCTTTTCAGTTAGGTATGTTGTGGAGCTGGTCAGACTGAGTAAAAGCTATTATAAAGCCATTGAGTTTGGTCAATTAAGAGTAATGAGAATAAGCCACCAACTTTTACTTGCCGTTTCCTAAAGAGACTTTTTTAACTTTAGAAGGCTTATCTTCACTTTTACTGAAGTGGGGTCTTAGTCTGTTTTTACCCTTTCATAAACATATAGCCCTTCTAATTACAATCATATGCCTTTAACCTGGGGTTAATCCTTTGTTGCAAGTTAGGTATTTTTTTCAAGATGAACACTGACTGGTTAACTTTGAGAGAGTTCTTCTAATACTAGTTCTTCTTGAGATGCTGATTTGATTTGAGAAAATTCTCCAGTCCTTATGCACAAGCCTTGCGTATTGTTTTTCATTTCTACTTACTTGCTTCCCATTTGGCAATGCATGAAGGTACATATAGTCTAATTACCCCTGTGAAGTGACAGTCTCAGTTTCTGTATACTTTCCTTACTGCTATATGCAGAGATAGTTTTGGGAAGACTGTTAACTGAGTATACTGTTGGTTTCCCGGAACACCTCTTTGCTCTTGTGAGTACAATAGACAGCGAAATAAATATCACAGCCTCCTTGATGATTCCTCTGCTACCATTTGAGAGGATTAAAAAAAAAAGTAGAAAGTTGCTGTTGGGAGAGAATTTATATACTTAACAATAAAGCAGAAGACCCATAGTAAGTTGCAAAAGCTAACAAAGCCCGTACCATGAAGAATCCCATCAAATATTGGGCAGCTCCTTGAAAATTGAGAAATTTATGATAGACTTCGAAGAAGTGAGGGCATGTATATTTGTTTTTAATATTTTTTTAAAAAAGCAAACCACACCACCAAAATACTACAGAACTCAGCCAACCAAAAACAGAGCTTGCAAAGGAACTGGCAATGGAAGGGATGCAGTGAACCAAAGGAGTGGGAATTACCCTCGAATACTATTCATTTTGTCTGTACCCAGTAATCGTGGACTATGGTCACAGTGGTCATGTCAACAACTCCTTAAAATATTGTTCTTTCTTCCAAGACAATTCCCAGCAAAGAGCAAATGTTTGGTTGGCCAGTATTTGGTCGCTTCATAAACAAGTTGATTGTAAAGTTAAAGTTGTTTTTTTTTTTCAATAATAAATTTGATAATACACTTAATATAATAGTAAAACTTGGGATAATGAATAATGCTGCTGTAGCAATGGACTTTAGCTTTTCCTTGAAGAACAGAAATTATAGGTTCAGTAGTAACCAGCATGCATAGACTGCAGTGCAACTCAATAGTCAAAACAGTGGGTTAAACTGAATTTACAGCTGCTGAGATACAAGCAGGGGCTTTCTCCTCCTTTTTGTATTCTTTCCTGTTTATAGCAGCTTCCTGAGAAGATTGTTTGTCCTACAGGGAAGTAGGAAATGAAGTAGCATGTGAATACAGAGGAATTATATTGTACATAATAATGAGGAAGCCAGTAGGATCATTTGACTACAGTACTGTTGAGAGTTCCTGTTAAGAAGGAGCAGGAATTCATGATTCCAGGTGCTTGTAATGGGTTATGAGGAAAGTATTAAATGCTGCTAGAGGAGAAAGTAAGCAAAACAGATAGTTTGTCATAATACTGAAGAGTGGTGTGTGCTTAAATTACCCATGTGAATGTTATTAAATCTTTACTGTGATTTCATAAAACAAGTATTTTAATGCAAAATGTTAACTGATAGGATTACTGTTTATCTCAAAAGTCATTCAGGAATTAGCTTCAATCTCAGTAAACTGTGAACTAACCTTAATGGAGCTACTGTTTTATCAAACTTTTTCTGAAGTTCAAATAGGAATGCACAGATTAGTCATTCAAAAGGTCAGAAGAAAATCGTACTAAGTTTACAGATGGAAACTTTATCAAAGCCTCCTGCTGTACCTTTACCTGTGTAGTTTGGGAATGGCTCCACCAATCTGTAAATAAGATGAATGTACAAAGTGCTATACAAAGAACTCACCAGTAGCATACTGGTATAAACTGCTGATCCCTTGCTGCTTTAATGAGAACTTGTCTGATATGGTTGATGTAGAAACTTGGTGGAAACTATTTGAATTCTAGCAGTAGCTCTGGAAAATGTCCAAACTTATTTTTATCTTCCTTTGCATTGGTTAATGTGAAAATTGTCCCTTTCTAATAGGCTTTCTGATTTTTTTTTTTTTTTTTACAATCTAAGCTGATCCAACTGGTGGCTTTCCCAGTGTCACCCTTGCCCTTGTGTCTCACAACCAGTAATTTTATTGGCTTAAACTGCTGTGGAGCTACACCTTTTAATTTTGCTCTAATTTTAAAGCTTACTTATGAACATCAATGACTCATTGTCTGAAGCAAGCTTATTTTGAGCTACAAATAACAAAAGTTTCTTGAAGGAGTTGAAGAAAATTCATCTAAGTTTCTTTACAGTTGCTATTTTCATCTTCTGAATTAACTTGCTTTTTGGCAAAGGCTTTTTTTATG
Organism: Heteronetta atricapilla; assembly: GCA_011075105.1. Taxonomy (NCBI): domain Eukaryota; kingdom Metazoa; phylum Chordata; class Aves; order Anseriformes; family Anatidae; genus Heteronetta; species Heteronetta atricapilla. Next base: position 5,606,648 of record CM021734.1, read on the forward strand.
TAATCTGGAAAAATGCTGATTCTTGTCTTAGTCCGTTTGCTTTTGGAGTGTTAATAGTGTTCTGTCAAATTAGACAAGAATAAGGAAGCCATTTTGGTTTTCTCTCAACCTCCTGTTGAAGTCAGACCAGAGAGCTTCCTAGGATCTGTGTATTCCCCTTGCACAGGGATGGAGTGGGGAGGTATACCTTTCCTTCATCCCTTGAGGATCAGCAAATGGCATTTGTGAGGGCCACGGTACTCTATTAATGTGCCTCTAGCCTGTGTCTCTCTTCCCTCCTATCCGGGAGCATTCATGTGATGCGTTCATGTTCTAGCTCTATCATTAAAGGATTGGTGCCCTCTGCTGTTAATAATGACCACCCTCGGCAACCTTCTGGCTTTTACATGGAGTTGTATATCTTATTTTCCTAATATTGCTCAATTTTAAATGATCAGTCTTTTCTTGAATGTGGGAAGAAAGTACAGTAATCAGGGAATGCCAGAGAACTTCCTGCAACCAGGTTGAGAGGATGGCCTTAAGCTAAAATACACTTTTTATTGAGCCAAGTTTTCCAATGTCTCTTTCAGGTATTGAAGTTAAAAAAAAAAAATCAAAAGAAAAAGTCATCTTCTCTTGGCTTTCTGATTTTTTTAAACTAAGAAGGTCAAGTTTCAGTTTGCTTCACCTGAAATTGTAGCCTGTGGTCAGAAGAGGACATTACAGCGCACTGTGATTTTGCTGAGTGGCAAGCAGTAGAGTAAAAATTACTTTAGAGTATTAATTCTTCTCTTAAATCCATGCTAAATCCACAAAGTGAAACTAGAGAACCGTAGGGTGGAAGAAAGAGGTTTGAGATGTTGCAGTTATGAAGGAGAAGGATTAGTGTAAATATCTGGACTAGAAAGACATTTTATTCTAGCTGTCTCTGCTGAGTCTGGCTGGGATGGAGTTAATTCATTATTATTATTATTTTGTAGCACTCTTTGTGGTGATGTGTTCTAGATTCGTGTTAACAGTGTTAACATATTGGTGTTTTAGCTTTTGCTGAACAGTGTTTACAGCGTCAAGTTTTCTGTTGTTGTTTCTTAGTGTCTCTTTCCAGCAGCCAAGTAGCAGGGACACCTCCCACCAGATCAGGTTGCCCAGGGCTTCATCCAACCTGGTCTTGAGCATCTCCAGGGATGGGGCATCCACAGCTTCTCTGAGCAGCCTGTGCCAGTGTCTCACCACCCTCTGAGTGAAGAATTTCCTCCTAACATCTAATTAACTCTCCCCTCTTTTAGTTTAAAATCATTCCCCCCCTTGTCCTGTCACTATCTGCCTGAGTAAAAAGTTCTCTTCCATTCAAATTTTGAAGTGTGAACCTATTGTCTCTCCTTCATGCCTTGACCCTTCTTCCAGTATTTCTATATTCTTGCACATTTCTTTGTCTTCAGAAATGTAATAATGGCAACTGTAGCTGAGACAAAAAGTGGAATTAAAACCAGTATTGTGTATTAACATCTTCCACCAGGGGAAATAAAATAGTATATGGTATATGTTGAACAGTTATAAGTTCATTTCCACTAATATTGAACTTATCTGCTGTGTTAACAGCATAGCGTTATAATCAACTGCCAAAGGGACATTCCTTATTTATAGTCACTGTTTTCATTAGTAGTTGCCTTATTATAAACTGCTTCTTATATGGAACCAAAGGAATGCAGACCTCTTCAAAGGGCTGTAGAAGTTATCAGAGGAATTGTAGGTCCAAATTGATTGCTTGGATGAGCCTAAATAAAACCACTGTAAAAAATCTGAGGTCAAATGATCTATTTCTACAAGGTATAGTACCTTGTAGAAATATTTCCTGTTCGCATTTAGGAGTTCTTTACATAAGCGGACCCTTATTGCAAGTGGAGCTGTTAATCAGTTCACATTAACCAAGGGAGTACAGTATATTTAGAATAACTTAAAACCCAGCCAAAGGTTTGTTGACTCATGTGGCGTAGGGTGTTGACAAAAGCACCTTGAACGATTTGGCTGGTGAGAGCATAACCAAGGAGCATAGAATCCTTCTGCCCAAGGATTGCTGATTAGAACCAGTGACTTGCAGGGCTATGTCATTGACCCATTACTGCACTTTTTCAGATACAGCAATTGTTTTTCTTTTTTTTTTCCTCAAGTTCTAGACCATTACCTATTCATGACTGTTTAGTGTAAATTAAGTAATGTGAATTAACCTACTCTTCCTTGATATGGTTGTTGATAAGGGTAATGCAATAAAGATTGCTTTCTTGGCTGTGAATAAAGATATGACATTTGTGATCTGTGTCAGCAGGCTTTTACTACTGTTAGTGAAAAAGTGAGAACAGGGAGGCATAGATAATAGTGACTGGTTTTAACATTACTTCTTCAATCAATTTATGGTACTCACTATGGAGAGTACTGAGGTGAATTTAGGAGATGAGACAGAGCTAAAATGATACAAGGATCAAAAAAGCCCTAGCACAGTCAATTCTCATCTCTCAAATCTCAACATCTGTCAAAACTGAGACTGTCATAGCTATTTGCTGATTCAGCTTATTCAGTGTTTGTCTTGGAAAGCTGTTTAGAGATTGCATTTTTTTGTTTGTTTTTTGGTGAAATAGTAGAGGTGTTCGTTATACAAGTTGCAGTTTTGTGAGTTAACTGGTTGAAAGACGAGATGAGAGGGGATATAAGCCTTTTTTTTTTCAATAACATACATCAGGTTCCATGCTACAAAGTTGTGCTTGTGTTAGAATACTTCCTGAAATTTTGCGTGCTTTTTAAATGTTAGGATAGATGGAATATAGACTTTATTCTAAAACAGTAGATAATTTTGTCTTGTTTCTTTGATTTGTGTGTGTGTCTTTTTTTAATAGAATATCCAAATAAAAACTTTGGCAGATGATGTGGTAAGGTCTTCGGAATATCTTAATTTGCAATGATAACTACACACTGCATGCTATTTTATTCCAAATGTTGTGGACAATATAACATGTTCTTATAAGGATATTAAGTGTTGGATTTTAGAAAAATTAGTTACTCTACTTAAGGACCTTCATTTGTAACTTCAATTAAAGAAAAGTTTTAAAGATGCTTCTCCAAATTGTTATCGTTAACCATATTCTAAATGCTTTGGTAATACTGTAGATGTGTTTAAACTTTCTGGAAATAACTGGTGTTACTTCTTTTGGCCTTCTTTTTAACAGTAAAGGGTCTGCAGTGTTTCTTTGAAGTTAGTTACTACATGATTCAGGTGGAACTATTTTGGCTAGTAATAGTGCACTCTATGTTGAACAACTTTGTACTCAATAGCACCAAGCAGATAATTTTGAATACTTGCATATGCTTGATATTATGTCATAATTTCAAAATAGATTGCAGGAAAACTATCAACTTCTGTTTTCTATACATGATAGTTTAGCCATGCTGGCTATTTAGTTAGTCATTTCTTCCATACCTGAAGTGAAGAAATTGTGCCTCGTAATCATATGTAAGATTCATTTATGTCTTTAAAGTGATCTTACATTGCAATCTGATTAAACAAGTTTATTGTTAATGATAAGTATTTCAAATGGATCACAGTACAGTGAAATTGATCATGAATTACTTCTTCATGACTGCTGAAAGGGCACTCTAATGTAAGTGAGGAATAAAACTGTATTTTATGTATATTGGTTAATTTTGGGTGTTGTTTTGCCAACATTATGCTACATATTGTAGCCTTTTCAGTAGGATATGTCCTAATTTTAATTTCAAAGAAGCATAACTATTCTTGTAAGGGAAAAATGTGATTAGTGCAAAATGGTTGCATTTTCTTTTTTAAAATGACAATATCCTTTTAGGTAATGTGTTTCTGTCCACAAATGTAAGACTTCTAAGGGAAAAAAAAAATATCTAAACCCACTCCTTTCAAAACCACAAACACAAAAAAAATAACTTCCCAAAAGTTCAAAGGACATGCAGCTTATCTGGGGATACTTCTGGTTCAAAAGTCTACAACAGTCTCAAATAGGATCTCAAAGCAAAACCCACAAACAAACAAAAAAAAACCCTGAAACAAACAAACAAAAAATCCACCACTACCATGAACAAAATGAAACAGGAAAAATAAATGAACAACTGCTCTTGCTTGTCTTCAAAAGCACTTAATCAAATTTCTCCCCTCCAGACTGGACTAATTTAAAATTAATCTGTTTCCTACAAATTTGGATTTTTCACACCTCGCATATGTTAATTACAGACAACATAAATTTTATTTATGTGTCTTGATAGATATTGCAATAAACACTATGAACGATACTGGTAACCCTATGTAAGCTGCTGGTAAATGAAAGCACATCTTAATAAGGCTGTTCCTTGCCTAAAACAAATATACTAGTATTTGTTGATGCAAATGGTTAATTTACAAAATTTCTGTACATATAACATTCCATTCATATGTATGTTCATACGTGTGTGTATATATATATACACCTATCTATAAAGATGGTTTTACTGAAGTAAAAAATTTCTAAGTCTGTATCTAACTCTGTTACGGATAGAGTTAGATAGTAAATAATACAATAACAAATGGCCTTATTACAAAGGTGTGCTTGTTGGTTGTTTCCAGTATTAACAAATTAACTGAATAAGCATGCTTAAAAAGTGGGGGGGGGGGGGGGGGGGGGGGGG
>CM021734.1:5611409-5677810 GCA_011075105.1 Heteronetta atricapilla
CAAGGAGTTGTGAACTAGGAGCATTAATTCCTCTATGAACTTTATCTTACTTCAGCAGGATTTTTTTTATAAGCCCAATGAACTTGAGTGGCTCTTTCCCAACGCTGGCTTTTTCAGTTGTCCTCCAAAGGCATATAGCTCTTCAGGTGAAGGAACATTGGATATGACCTTTGTGGTACCATGTTTACTCACTATGAGAATAATTAGGGAGTAATGACAGAAGATCAACTCGAGATTTTGAAATGCTAAGAATTTAATGTAGATGGTATACTTTTGAAACTTCTAGGAAATCATATCACATTTGCATGTAACCTGTTGTGAATCTACCTGATTTTTTTTTTCCTATGAAAACTAATCTCTGAATGTAAGAGAATTATTACTTAAAGTAGTTTGAATTTTATCTCTGCTGCTGAGATGAACTAAAAATGTGTGTATTACTATCATGTAATTGAGTTAATGTCTCTGTTTTCACATGTTTCTGTTTGTCTCTGCTTATTTTTAAATGGATATCTTTACAGCGTGACAGAATAACAAGCTTCAGAAAATCAGCAGTGAAAAAAGAGAAACCTCTTATTCAGCATCCTATTGATGCTCAACCAACTATAAGTGAAATCCCACTTTCCCAGGCGCTCGTTGATGAACGTTGCATGAACTTATCAGAAAAAGAAGTTATGGATCTCTTTGAAAAAATGATGGTAAGATGACATGCCAATTTTTTAATGAGGTTTTCATGTTATTGATGTAGTAGTCAGTTTAAAATGTTGTTTTGGAAGTTCTGGTATGTAAACAGCTGAATAACTCTGAGTGATGGGATCCTTTCTATACAGATTTCTTAGACTACTTCTTCAGAGAAAATAAAGGGAAAAAGGAGAAAAAAAAGTGGGAGAAACTGGGGATTATTTCATTAAGATAATCTCTATGCCTTAGTTGTGGTAGACACTGCTGTTGAGGGATTGTTTTTAATAAACTTAGGTAAATACCTTTGGAAAATAATATTTTCCATTAATTCTTAATTATATAATTATTCAAAGCTGAATGTTATATAATCCTGATCATTTTTTCTTAAGTAAACTTGTCAAGGTTTGTGATTCCACTCACAAGCATGCTTTCTGTTAGTAGTTTAGAAACAAACTTTAGAAATAGATGTGTACTAATTATGTCATGCACATTGCTGTTGGTACACAAAGCATTAAGAAGGGCAACCTTTTTAGATTGCTTTAGGTAATGTTCTCTGTATCATTCTTGAAAATTGTCAATAAATTTCCACACAGCCAGCATGGCCTAAGAACTGTCCAATTCCATTGCATAGTTCTCTTTAATGAAGCTCGTTTGAAAGACTGGATATTTGCTTGATTTGCTTATTACATTAAAGGATTCATTTTTACGTTTTCCAACTAATGTTAATTGAAGAAGACAATAGACCAGTCTTCAAGAAACTAGTGGTTCTCTGAAAAAGCTATTGACTAGTAAGTTCTTGAAGTAGCCCTGAATGGTTTTAGCCATTAATCTGATGTAACCTTGATTTTTAATGGCAAGACAGTCATGGCTAGTAACAGCTGCAGTTTTTATTTAATTATTAAGTTAAAGCAGGCATTTATACATATCACATATCTAGTAGTGTATTTGGATTTTCAAGGTTGTTTTAAATACATCAGTTGGAACATACTCACATCTACCCCAGTGGCAAGCTAATAGTACACATAATCTGAGCCTCCTGGGTAGCAGCAGTGTTGCAGGAACATTGTTAGTTGTAATAAAATTTGTGTTTTTATTTAAAAAAAAAGGCACAGGAATGTGATGAGAGTTGATACTTATGTAATGAGTATTGTCTGTTTTTATTTTTTGAGCAAAATTTCATTAATGGCAATTGCTTTCAATGCAATCATATTTTTGACCAACCCTTGAAAATAGCAGTCACTTTAAGGGACAGAATTAGATTAGAAAATCAGATCAGAATTAAACTGACTAAAGCAGATATGCTGGAAAAACTTACTTCTGCTTATAAATGAGTATTTTATACAAGAAAAATAGTATAAAAGTAGGAAAACCAAATATATTAAATAAAATCCCGATGGTCTCTTTCTTTATAGGAAGACATGAATTTAAATGAAGACCGTAAAGCTCCTTTAAGAGATAAAGACTTGACCACAAAACGTGAGATGGTTGTCCAGTACATTTCTGCAACTGCCAAATCTGTAAGTAGTTGCCTCTCCCAAACAGGTGAAACTAATAAGCTTAGCTTTGTGAGGGTTATGCAAATGAAGATGAAACTTCCTTTTTTGTTTGTTTGTTTGTTTGTGTGGATTTACCTATTTACCTTCTAAGAGTGGTAGGAGGGGAAAAAAATATGCTTACTAGTGTACTTTGAAACTCCTGCAGCTGTGTGTGAAGTGTTTGTATTTGCATTGCTGGGCAGTGTGAAAAGGTGCTGCTTCATTGTAAACCACAATAAATTTCAAATTCACTGATGTAGAGTAATGGATAGTAGAACTAGAAAATATTTTTGTGCAATTTGTATGATTTTTTGGAACCAAAAGTACGTGGAAAGGACAGCATGACCTTATGATTTAAGTAACGGCATACATACTGGATATGCAATTTGCAGTGTTAGACAACCAAAATATTGAAATTACTTAGAAATAAGGTCAATATTTTAGCTTAATTTGAATATGTAGCTGGCTTGAAGATTGTGTTAAATATTCTATTAATCATTTGATATACTATGAAGGTAGTGAATTTTCTTAATAGTCTTAAAGTACCATGGTCTTTTCACTTTCCTGTAGTGAAAAGATGTTCTTAAAGTACCATTTGAAACTGTTTTCAAGTAGAAAAGTATTTTTCAGACTTTTTATTTGTGTTGGCTTTTTATTTGTGTTGACTTTTTATTTGTGTGTCTGTACTGAAAGGTGACTGATTAACCCTTAGTTGATGGATCCTCCATGGAGAATTTTTGAAAATGTCTATTTTGGGGTAATGGGAAGTAAGTGTAAGAGAACTAGTATATGCTTGAACAGCTGTTAGGGTGTGGCAACGTCATCTCAAGTGCTGATGAGCTACAATTTATATTCTTCAGTAGTAGGAATATTAGTATTAAATAGTTATAAAATAAAACCGTAATGCTTTTTCTGTGTTAGAAAATTAACTATGGCAATATACAAAAAGAACTATACAGTTCTTTTATGTAGTAAGAGAATACATCACAAGACTACATGAGTATTGCACAAAACACAAATGCAAATGGATGTGATTTCAGTAGAAATAGTTTGTATCCTGATTTGTACCATTGTTTGCTGTATATATTGTTGCTGTATGCATTGTTTGCTGTGTATAGAACTTTAAAGAACTACACTAGTACTGAATTCTAAGGAATTGAATTAATTGCAATATTGTCAGAACTGCTTATCAGCACTGGGGAAAAGTGGTGGAAGGGGTTAGGTTTTTATATTTAAGGGGCAGTAGTATTCTTCAAGTTACCAGATTTGATATCAACTTGGTTCTTCAATAGAATTAGCTAATGTGTATGGTTTTATTTAGAAATTAGGATGAATCTCATCCTTTTTTCACAATTAACCTTTTATTGCAAACAGTAGCCTGCGTATGGAATAATTGTTCAAACACCTCATGGCAACAGCACTAGTAGCTCTACATGGCGAAGTCTGATTGCAAGATACTGATAACATTATACTAAATAGTAATTTGCTTCTTGATTAAATTGAGCGGAGAATAAGATTATTTTTGGTGTCTACCTAGTGAATCTGTAAGAATAGACTGCAAATAACACAGTAAGCTTTTTTTTCTTCTAACTTTTAAAATCAGCTTGCTGGAGTTAAACTTCAGGAAAAAAAATAGAATCGTGTGCAATTATTAAATCAAAATACTTTGCATTAAATATTAAAAAGTTAAATGAGGAAAAGTTTCTATTTCAATGTGCAAATGGTGATTACCCTTCTAAGAGGAGTTATGTTCTTGCACGTATTTACCTTAAAAGACAGAGAGAAGGACTGCAAATTTTGTTTAAGTAATCAAGTGCATTAAGCATGGTTTAGCTAAATATACAGGTTAATAGAAAATTATTCAAGCCTATGCAGTAAATATCATGAAATTTTCAGTTAATATGCTTTGCCTAGACTGTCTTGAGAATTATTGATTGTGTTCTAATGTTTTGTTTTTACTGGATAATTAATGTTAAATCTTATTTTTTTTATAAGCAAAAATATTTTTATTGAAGCAGTAGAAATCTTCACAATGCAAATACTTGCATTTCTTTCCCAAAACTAATTAGGAGATGGTTCTCTCCCATGCATATAAAGGTATTGAAATGTAGACTTCTTGAGTACCATACTACAGTAGTAAAGTAAGAAAAGCACGGCATGCCTAACTGTTGAAAAATTTTAACAGACTGCATTACTGCCCACCATACTGCAGCAACTGGGAGTACATTTGCCACTAACAATTGGAAAAAAAAATAAATCCCCAAATACACAAATATATGCTTTTAATTTAAATCAGCTCCAGTATGGATGTTCTATAGATAAGCAGAATGTTTTTTTTTTTCTAACAGAAAAAGGGCTTGTATCTAACTTTGTGTGCTCCTTGCAATTAAATCACACCATTTGAACGGAATATTTAAGATTGTTCAGAGACATGAATGACCTTTCCGTAATTTCTTAGCCTGAAAAAGCTAGCATCTTAATTGACTTAAAAATGTATGAAGTAAAACTCAATTATAAAATATTGATTAGGATCTTATAATAAAGCAACACTTCATTTTCACTGTTAATTGCATCTTCTGTTTGGCTAAACTATTTGACTTAGTTGAATTCAAGCCCTAACCAATTTTTACCACATCTTGACTTGGCAAGCTTTCTTTTCCTCAGGCTGTCTTCAGCTTTGTCTTCCCTGGAAATGCTGACTGCATAAAAAATGATGTTACTTAAATTTTTCTCCCTTTCTTTAGTCACAGATAACTGTTCATCTCTCTTCCTTTCTGTACTGAAGATACTTTGGCCTTTTCTTATGCTTAGAGCTCATCGCTCATGAAGCACACTTGACAATTGATGAGACTTTTTTTCCAGTTCCATCTCATGGTCATTTTAGTTAGAGCCTTTGAGATCTCTCCATTCATCTGAAGTATCACGCTAATTTGTTCATGTTGTCTTAACCAACCTAAAAATTGGTGCTTCATATTCTTTGCCTTGTGTGCCATCTGCAGCTTATTGGCCATGCTTTTCTGAAACACTGTGCTGTCCTCAAAGTTCTGAGTGAGAAGGAATCCTTGATTTTTAATGGATGAAAAAAAGCTTTCCTTTTCCTTGTGGGACAGAGAAAGGATGGAAACGAATAAGCTGGATCCTTTGATGTGAAGTAATTATCTGGGCTTCTGATTTCTTCTCTCATTTGTAGAGAAGCTTTGTTGACCATGGAAATTGTACTTGGGAAATGGTGAAGGCTCAGAATTCTTTTTCAGAACTGATGCTGGTGCCATCTTCTGTCATATTGAATGACTTGAACATTAGTGAGAGAAGGTTGTAAATTAGGAAGATTGCCTGTCTGGTGATGACAGTTGCATCTTGTGCTTTTGGAGGAAGCTTCGTCAGTAAGAGGAGAGAAGAGGTGATTGTGAAAGACGTGAGAGGACTCTGTCTTCTGAAAGAGTTCGTAAAAGAGTAACGGAAAAAATAAAAGTAGAAAATGAAGCAGGCAGATGCTGAACAGATACCACCAAATTCAGACATTGGAAGAATATCATACTGTCTCAGGCTATTAATCGGATAAATGTGGATATTCAATTAAAAGGGCTGCTTTCAGATTGTAGCAAATAGCAGACAAGAAAATGCCTATAGTGTTTAGGCAGAAGTCCATAGTACTATTTTTTACAGGATCATGGTCATTTACATAAACTGGTAGAACAGGGCAGAGGTGAGTTGCCTTTCTGCCAAGTGTTGATCCTGTGTGAAGTCAACTTCCTATTCATAAATATGCAGAGCTGCTGCTGTTCCATGGTGAAAAAGAGAAAATGTCAGTCTGTAAATCACTGGTTAATCACCCATGTAAAAGCATCCATACTGAACAGTTAAAGAAAAATGGCATGAGATTTTCTGAAGTATGAATTAGATTTATAATGGTACGCTATGTTTTTGATTATGAAAATCTAATTAAATTCAATGATGACATAATCTAGATAGATAAAATGTACTGTGGTACATTAATTTTTGTAAAAACAATAAAATCAGTATGACATTATTTTTTTCTGTAGTTTTCTCAGTGTCATATATACAGTGTCTGACCTGGTAATTTTAACAATATGGCATATCTCTTAATCTCTCCAGAGGTAGATGTCAGGCTAGATATTTAGCTATTTGTAAATGTGTGAAATACTGATGATTCAGCAGTGGAACATAAAAATTTCAAGTTCTTTCTCTTACAGTAGAACTTCTGTTTTCCTGTTGAGAAAATATAACTCTTAAACACTTTGATAAAATAATAAGAGTGTAACTATTACTAATGATTAAATTGAAAAAAAAAATTGTGTGATGCTACATCCTACTAAGTACTTTGCTGTGTTTATTTATGTATTATTATTATTATCTTTTTCACACAATAACCTCTCTTGGCTGACCACTGCATGCAGATAGTCGGAAGTAAAGTTCCGGTGAGTATGAACATGATAGTTTTGTTTTCTTATTATAAATACGTTTTGGTTTCTAGAGAGTAGGTTAGAATAATTCAGACATTCATCATGGATTTAAAAGTTCCATGGGCATAAGTGCATCCTTACTTCATCAGAATAATTATTTATGACCACAGTCGGACTTAAGTTACCGCTATAAAAATTATTTATTGCTCCAAGGGATCCATTTAAAGTTTTTAGGGATCTATTTCAAGAGACTTGCAACTCTGAGAATTCATCTGCTCATCATGAGCAACAAATACAATTTAGGCTTGTCGTGCTTTTGTATTGAAGGCAATCAACTGAAACTTGAAATTAGTCTTTGACTTCTTTCATTCTGTTTAGATGCAGATTTTTGTAATGTTTTAATTGTTAACATTCATAGTTCACTGTGAAAATGTGAGCTCCTAGATATCAGTGTAAATAGGATTAACACAGGATTCAGAAGGTCAATTAAGTAGTATAGGCAGCATAGCTATTGCCTTAGTAGCTGCTTGGTTGCGTTTTATATTGTCATGGCTGAATGTATTGGTATTTAACTTCTTAAAACAAGTATTTGATACTTTTATCAGGACTAAATCCAGGAAAAAGGATCAAAGTGACTTTCTGGGAATAATTACATTTTCAATTTAAATAATGCCTGAAAGTAAAGATGTTCTCTTTAGTTATGGGTGGCCTTCAATTATAGCCAAGCAGGCTTTTTATTTATTTATTTATTTATTTATTCGCTTTATTTATTTATTGCAAGGTTTACTTGGTCATATTCAATGTTTCTATTTTGTAGCTAAAACAAACAAAAACAACACCATAAAAATCATTACTTCAAAGGTTATGTTATTAACGTGCATTCAAACCAGTTTCAAATAATTTCTGCTCCCATGTCATTTCCTTGTAATATGAATTGCTCTGAAGAGCTGCTTTGTGAAGAGATTATTTTATAAAGGAAGTTGGGATATGCAGAATAAAATATACCAGAATGTCATTTTCTGCATGCCTTTTCTTTTTCTCCATCAGACTGTGAATTAATAGTTATGCATTAAAAGCATGTTTTTTCACAAGTAACTAGGAAAATAAGAAATGCCCTTCTTAAAGCATGGCTTATGCATACATATAGTGGCTTAAAGAATCCATGTTGTGCTTATTCTCAATGTTTGTTTTTTATCGGATTCATCCCTTGGAAACTGAGTGCATCTGACAGCACTGGTGTCATACTCTGAGAATGAGAATGATAAATAAACAAAAAATAAACACACAACAAAATAAATCCACCTGCTGCACCCCAAGTTCTAGACCAGCATGTCTCCAGGCAGAATGAGCCTTCTGGATGACTGACAATTATCATGTTCAGTTTGTTTACAAAAAGGTTGAAACTTGTATGTACTGTATGTAGTTACTTTTCTGAAAAGCTACGGATTTTATGGTTAGAATGGAGAAGAACTTTGGACTGGTGATGCTGTTGATGCTGGTACTGTTGGGTTATAGTACAGTTGTAGAGAAGAGGTTTGCTTGTTCCTGGAGAACCTGGAGCTTTATTTTATTTGAGTTCTATTTGGGACATCAAACATTGGTGCCTGCTTGTCATTTGAGCTGCCTGTTTAGCAACCTTTCTTGTCTTTTAAAGTCAGAGATAACTACATTGAAATGCTAACATAGATATCTGAGGTAGAACTAGGTTCTGTTTTTGTTGAGTTGAGTTAGCATGTCTGGCTAGTATCTAAGGGGTGAAGTGGATAGGTACTATATAGAGTTTCAGTTTCTAGTACAGGAGATGATACAACATTTTTACTCATAGCTTGAACAAGAGCACTACTTTTCCGAGTAAAATGTGCTGCAAGTATGTAGGATTTAAAAGGTCTCTGAGCACCCCCTCCATTGTCTTATCTGCCTTTGTTGTTACACTCTATCTAAAATACAGTTAAAGTATAGTTAAAATTAAAATATAGACAGTATGCAAAAGCTCTTCAGCTCAGTCATTTGGTGTGAGGTGATGGGGATGGAATATAAGCTACTACTTCGACTTCATTAATAAGTATTCTGGTACCAGCTGTTTCTGTAACAGGTGCAGTGAATTGGATAGAAGTGACCACTTCTAATATTGTGAGATTTCTAGTCAATGTACTGGTTACCAGCATTCTCCCTGAAGTAAAAAATGCCTGTGTAATGGAAGCAACATAGTTAAAACTTCTTCAGCTGATGAACTCAGCTTTAGCCTAAAACCAATGAGGTTTTATCCCTCTAGTGCCTCAAAGAGGAGCAGCTAGCTTGTACAGATTTTTCTGGTCTCACATTTTAACTGTTGCAGCCCATCTGTTTGGTGTAGGGGTGCTTCATAGTTCTTTAGCACAGAGTAGAGAGAATACCGGCATATTCCTCATGAAGGTTAAAATGCTTTCTTTGTGTTCGTGTTTTGTTAGATATTAGCTTCTAACCTTGTTTACAGGCCTCCTGTGGTGATAAAACCTTAGTAGCATATGAAGGTGTGCACTTTGGAAGACCCTTTTGATATTTACTAAATTACTGGAGGAAGAATTTATTGTCTAGCACCTGTAGCCAACGTAGAATAAGAAACTGAAATAAAAATACTTTAAATATTTAATTATTGTCTGTTTTTCTAAGGAATTATTAAACATGTAGAGAGAAAGCCATACTTCAGTTATTTTTTGTTATGTTCTGTACTGTAAGGTATCTGTCCTGTTACTGTTGTCCCTTAAACCTTGAAATGTCTATATCACACAGCTGATTTCATTAGATTTTCCCTTCTTGAGAAAACAAGCTGGGTTTTCTTTCATACAGTTGTTTTTGGTGAGACTTCCCAGAGTTTCCTTAAGCTTTTTTTTTTCCTTAAACTTAACTTCTGACTTCCTCAGAGTAGGATTTTAAACATCTGGTCCAAGCTTTTGTTTGAGTGATTATAAATGAATAATTATATACCTTAGTTGTAATACTGAGGTGACTGGTTGTAAAGTTACTTCTAAGATCTTTGATCTTATGCTCGATTTAATCTCTGAAAGTTCTAGTGTGGGACCTAGCCATCTACATCCCTCTGTACTTCACTTTTGCCTTCAGTCTTACCAGAAGCTCTCACATAAAGCCTATACTTAACTGTGATCTTGTATTCCATTTTTCTTCTAGGCTGTGCTTTCAGAATAACTGAAATATATATCTAATATATATATATTAGATATATTAAATATATATATATATTAAAACCATGTAAAGGCATAGCAGTACTTAAATATAGCATTCAAATAAAACTGTCTTAATAGAGAAACAAAAGAAATGGCACCTGGTTGTAGCACTTGAGTTTAGCGTGGCTAGAGGAAGAAAGAGTAGAATGAGACTGACAAATAGCTTGCAGGAAACAACGAAGTAATCCTGTTAAGAAGCTGAGAATCCTCTAGTATGATTTAGAGTATTTGGATAAAAGGCTTTGAGAATGGATTTTTTGAGCCACTTTTAGTGATAATCTGTTTTTGAAGGGTTGTGGGGAAGGAAGCTGAGATAGTTTCTTAACTGTCATGCAGTTAAAGGTGCTTAGTCTTGCCAACAATGGAGTATACCTGTTCCATAAAACATGATAAGAAGGCTTAGGAGATCATGCTTCCAATTCCTGCAACTTTTCACCTGTTGATAAATTTTACCTGTTTTTGAAAGAATCTTGAGTTTTACGGAAGCAAGAAAATAGAACAGAGGATCCTCACTGATGTCCTAAGTTCCTATGAAAGAGAGGCAGCAAGAGTACACCAAGTTTACATATAAAAGTCTTAAATGCCTCATCTGTGTAGGTGCGTCTTTGGAGTTTGCTGCAAGCTACAGTGGAAGGGCTAGACACAGGAAATCATCTTTTGAAAACCAAATATGTCTTGCACTTTTGAATGCTTTTTTAGGGTTTAACTTAATATGTAAAGACATATGATTGAAGCTTCCGTTATCTCTTTATACATTTTTGTGGCTTACAGCAGTGCTTCTTCATTTCTTTACACTCTTAGGGAACATCTGAGATGACAAAAACTGCATCTAGTACAATGCAGATAGTGATAGTAACACATATAATCTTTTCTAGGTTTCCATCCAAAGCAATGAACAGCATGAAGTTGTTTCTGTTTTCCACTTCTTTACATTACGGACTTTGAGAATAATGATTTTGCAGTACTATTATTATTTTTTAGTACGTGGTGCTAATATGCTTCTTTGATTTAAAGCCAAGTATGTTTTGCATAACAGCGTTTCTTCATTTAGAAAGTTGATATTGACAGACTATAGTTCCTTTATATGCTATTTCTCATCCTCATTGCTCTCCTAGTCCTTTTATGTGTAACTGGCATGCAATGTCTAGCTAAAGGCGCTATTCACGTCCACATCTCCAAAGCTGACACAGGCGTGAGAGCACTCTTGTTTTAATACATTCACAGTCCCTGTCAGATTGTTGTTTTGTTGATGTTGTATATATTTGAATATATACTGTGAACATTTTAATAGTTGTTATATGAACTAACATTGGGATATATGTAGGTCAAAATCATTAACTTTAATGTAGAAAAGGCATTGTCAACAGCCATATTTGGAGAACAAATGTTAAGAATTTAAATAAAGCAAAACAAACTTAATGAAACATGTAGCTTTCTGAAGGAGGCACAAGTGGAAGGTTACAGCATTTGAACTTCCTGATACAAGTAAAACCAAATACATGTAAATCCTCTTTTGGGTCAGACATTTATAATACTGCCTTAACACTCATGACACAACTTTATCGGGTTCTCTTCAACTGTAGAGAGGTAAGGAGCTTTAGCAACAATTAGTGATAACCACGCTTTGGAGATCAGCCTACTTTTCTACAACTGGATACCAGCTCCATTTCAAAGTCATCTTCAGTTGCTTAATTTCCTAGTCTTTCTGGAGAAGAGAGAATTTGAGTGTCAGGATATGGTAATGCAGCTATAAAAACAAATACTGAAGACAGGTAAAGAGAGAATGATAAGAGAAGCTTAACAGCAACTGTGGGGATTTGGAGGGCATATGTTTATGGTGGCTTCTAATACAGTATTGTGAAGCAAATGCTAAATGAGATTGTCTTAAGCAGTCAAATATATTAATACAATTGAAATACAAGAGTACATTTTTATATCCAACATGTGGTACATGGACTTTCTTCAAGGAAGTGAAAAAGATTCCAGAAGTATATTTACCCTTGTGGTACAAAATCTAACCTGTTAAACATTTTTCAAAAATCAGTCAGGTGTCTTTAATGCTTGTACAGGGAAAACAGCAATACTAAAATTGATGTGGAAATAGTGACATGCTTATATGTTACCATTTACTTAAATGCTACAACGATCTATATACTGTTAAGCAGCATTTGATCTTCTGTGATAGGGTGGATTGAAAAACAGCAAACATGAATGCACACTGTCCTCACAAGAATATATTCATGAATTACGATCTGGAATTGCAGAGGAAAAGCTTCTTAATTGTCTAGAGTCTTTGAGAGTGTCTCTAACCAGCAATCCAGTTAGGTAAGTAACTTCTGCTCTGCTTTTCATGATGCTGTTTTTCTTTATCAATACAAAGTAGTGTTGGCTTTTTATTTTTGTTTTTGCCAGAGCCTTTACATTAATGCTTTAAAAAGGGTTGGTTTTGAAAGCTCTGAGATCCCTTCTTTTAAAGGTGGCAACTCATTTTACATCACTAGTCAATAACACGTTGATACCAAATAGGATGATTGAATATCAAAATCTTGTCTTCACGCTGCAATTTGAGGATGAAATTTGTATTGATTGTAATGATTTATTCTGTTCCTACTCTGGATGTGAATGGTACAACAGTTGTATTCAGACTAGCTCCAACAGGTTGCCTAAGTCTGTTCTAGTTTATACATTAAACTTTGTTCTTAGTGTGAACTATGTGGACCAAATCTGTTTTTTTCTGAAACAAGTATTTTGTGAGGGAAGTTATTAAAGCAGTGCACATTCATAATGAGATGTTTCTAAAACCGTTTTCCACATTTCTATTGTTGCAGAATCACAGCTTAACTGCTAATTAAGTGATAAAAGATTATTATTGTTGTTACTGTTACTTTTTGTTTCTAAACAAACTTCTTAATCAGTTTTACGGAGCTTTTTAAAAAATCTTGCAATGGCATGGGTTACTGCCTTCCAGAGGATTGGAAGTTTCTGAATGTTTTATTCAAAGTGATTTTTTGCAGGTCTAGGGGGGTACACAGAGGCGTAGGCAGATATAACACCGAGGATTAAGAGAATTTACGTGAATGTGGGATTTTTTCCCATTAGTCACTTCTTCTGAAACATCCATCCGCATGCTTGTTGGCACCAAAACGTAGCACAATGTAAAAGGACAAATGAGTTGCCTGCAATTGTCTGCAATATTTTCTTGAGTTTTCTGATGGTTCTTAATAAACTCTAATTTCTGGAAGTAAGCATGGGTCTTGTTGATCAGGTCTTCTTGGAAAGTGAGACTTAGAGTAGTGTGCCTGAAGAGATGTACTTGCAGTACTGGAGACATAGTTTTGTAAGCTTAAGGTTTGATTAAGAAATAATTAGAATAATTTTCCCTCCCTTTTCCAGCTGGGTTAACAATTTTGGACACGAAGGTCTTGGACTTATGTTGGATGTGTTGGAAAGGCTTCTGGACAAGAAACAGTAAGGACTCAGATCACTTGAAGGGGAAGGGATGGGGTAGCACATGAATGTTGTACTTATGTTGTTTTCCTTCTCCCTTACAAGGCAAGAAAATATTGATAAGAAGAATCAACATAAACTTATCCAGTGCCTCAAAGCATTTATGAACAATAAAGTAAGACATATTTAAAATGCAGATAACTTCTGGTATGATTTCAAGATTAATGTAGCATGTTGAATCTTAGAAAAGCAAGGAAAATTCGTATATTTTTTGTTAGCCTACTCTTAAAAATGTACGTCTCAAGTTAATATAACTTTTTGCCAACTAACTTGT
Source organism: Heteronetta atricapilla (assembly GCA_011075105.1). Taxonomy (NCBI): domain Eukaryota; kingdom Metazoa; phylum Chordata; class Aves; order Anseriformes; family Anatidae; genus Heteronetta; species Heteronetta atricapilla. The sequence goes on from CM021734.1 coordinate 5,625,049, forward strand.
ACTTGATGAAAATTGAAGGAAAAAAAATAGGTAAATGCCAATCTAAGTTTTTTTTTACCTACCCTATTTCAGCTCCGTTACAAGTATACAATAAAAATGAGCTTAGTTTTTGACTTCTATGATTTAGTGTGTGTGTGCGTGTGTGTTTTGACACGCTATTTCAGCTCTGTTACAAGTATACAATAAAAACAAGGTTGGTTTTTGACTTCTATGATTTAGTGTGTGTGTGTGTGTGTGTTTTGACTTGTCCTGGGGCTGTTATTGGGTAGGGTAGGACAGGTGGAAATATAAGAACTAACTCTTCATACTGTTGAGGTAGTTCAGATAAAAAATACAAACTGGTACCTAATTTTACAAGGTTGGCTATCTTTTTTAGGAACTGATTTTTGTTTTCCTAGGAAAAAAAATCAAATGTAAGACTGGGAGTCCGACTTCCATCTGCAAGCAGTAATAGCCAGGTTTTAGTAGAACATTACCAAGATTCATATCTCACATATGTGATTCATATCACACGTGTGCATGTGTCTGAGGATGCCTAAGGTTCTGAAATCTGATGATTATGAGAATTTGAGGCAAATATTTTATTTTCATTGTAAGCTTTCTGTTTTCTTAAGTACGGATTGCAAAGGATTCTAGGAGATGAAAGAAGTCTCTTACTATTATCAAGAGCAATTGATCCAAGGCAACCACACATGATGACAGAAACAGTGAAAATACTTTCTGCTCTTTGCATCGTTGGAGAGGAGAATATGTAAGTAAGACATTAAAAGAAAATTCTTTTTTTCTGAATGCTCTTGGGTTCTTTAGGACACAGGTGAGAACCTGTATATGTAGTGGTAATCTGTTATGTCATTAGCTTTTTAATGCTACTTGTATTCTAAATGAGAAGAGACTTTCACCTGTTCTGATGCATTAATCCGGTATTAAATCAGAGAAAAGCAAATAAGAAATCTACGAAACATGACCTGAAAAATGTCTGAAAAATATATAATGATGTACTGTAGAGAAGAGATGCCTTAAGCCATGAACATTCATAAATATATGCTGGAAAAAAAAAGCATAAGTTATTTCATATATCCCTGAGAAGAAAGTTCAGGAATAGCAAACTTCTAATTGCCACAAGGAAAGCTGTCAGATTTAGAGTGTTTAAAGTTGTTATCGTGGGGCACAACTGGTCCCATTACTGGAAGGAATTCAATTGGGACATCACCATGTGAGGAGAGGAGATGAGCTGATGATTTTTGAAATTGACCAGTTTGGCATACGTCCACTGTCTTTGTAAAATAAAGATAATCATTTGGCATATGTTTTCTTTGAATTGTTGAGTCTCTCAGTTTACTGAACATTAAAAATGGTGAACCTTATCTTCAGAATGTTTTTGCCTATTCACTACATAAGGGTTCTGAAAAGACAAGTTATTTGGGAATTCTAGCATTAAACATTTCTGGTCGTACTTTGCACAGTTTGCAAAGGCAGTATTTTTTTTTCGCCTTGTCTTCTGTTTAGAGATCTATTCACCTTTTATACTTCGTCATTGTACTGGGTCTGGCTGGGATGTTAACTTTCCCTGCAGCAGCCCATACAGTGCTATGCTCTGCACTTGTAGCTAAAACAGCAGTGGTATCACACTGGTGTTGTGTCTGCTGCTGAGAAGTGCTGGCACAGCATCAGGACTTTCTCTAGCCCTCCTAGGGGGTGGGCAAAAAAGATAGAAACATCACCAGGGCAGCTGACCCAAATCAACCAAAGGGATATTCCCTACCATATGATGTCACAATCAGCAATAAAAGGTGGAAGAAGGAAGAAGAGGGGAGGGGTGGGCTCTCGTTGCAAAAATGTCTGTCCTCCCGAACACCGGCTACGTGCGTTGAGGCCCTGCTTCAAGGACGTGGTCAAGCATCGCTCATTTGTGGGAAGTAGAGAGTAATTTTTTTTCCCTCTGCACTTCCACATAGCCTTTACTTGTTTTGTTTTGTTTTTCCCCTTCCCCCTCCCTCTTCCCCTTTCCTTTTGTTTTCCCTTTAGTTGAACTGTTTAATCAATAATAAAATTTCCTTAATAATATGTATTTTCTCTTTAATTAAATTATCCTTATCTCAACCCATGAGTTGTTCTTTCCTTTACTTCTTCCCCTCCTCATCTGAGGAGGGGGAGTGAGAGAGCGGTGTGGTGTTCAGTTGCCTAACACAGTCAAACCACCACAGTCATTAATCTTGTATATATTTTAACAATTAGTTCTTGATTTTTTTTTCAACTTTACATAGGTAAGTCATTAATCATGACTATTTTAATGCTTGATTTTTGGCTTGTTTTAAAGTGTATGTAGATGAATGTAGATAAATGCTTTCAGATTATCTACAACTGCACTAAAATCTTGCATTGCATAAATAAAGGCTACAAGTCTTTAAAATGACAGTGTTGGCAGTTGTATACGTTTTGACAATTCATCTTTCTCTTAGGCTGGACAAGCTTTTAGGAGCTATAACAACTGCTGCTGAGAAGAACAATAGAGAACGCTTTTCTCAGATTGTTGAAGGACTGGAGAATCATGAATTCTTACAACTGCAGGTGGGTTTACATTTTTATATGCTTACCAATAGTTAAGAAATCTGAAATACTAAAAGACTGTGTACTATTTAATAATCTTTAAATTATTTACCAGTGAAAACTACTTACTACTATTACTTCAGGGTTTATTAAAAGAGGAAAAATAGAAAAGACCTGCTGATAATAGATTTTGTCTACTGTGTGAAACATAAAAATTTCTCATCCCAAAAACAGAATGACAAAGAATGAAAATAAAAGAATCAGTGATATTCATTTTCTTTGATGCCAGATCTAGTGCTCAAGTAATATGTCTGTGACAAAAGCATAGAATTGTTAAGGTTGGAAAAGACCTCCAAGATCATCTAATCCAATCATCCCCGTATTGATATTACCCACTGAACCATGTCCCTAAGTACCACGTCCAACCTTTCCTTGAACACCCCCAGGGATGTTGACTCCACCACCTCCCCTGAGCAACCCATTCCAATGGCTAACTATTCTTTCTGAGAAGAAATGTCTCCTCATTTCCAACCTGAACCTCTCCTGGCACAACTTAAGGCCATTCCCTCTAGTCCTATCTCTAGTTATGTGTGAAAGGAGGCTGACCCCCAACTCCCCACATCTTCCTTTCAGGTAGTTGTCAGCAATAAGGCCTGAGCCTCCTCTTCTCCAGATTAAACATCCCCAGTTCCCTCAGACGTTCCTCCTAAGACTTGTAGTGAGGGGCCCAAAACTGAACACAGTACTCAAGGTGCGGCCTCACTAGAGCCAAGTACACGGGGACAATCATCTCCGTGGTCCCGCTGGCTACACTGTTCCTCATATAAGCCAGGATGCTGTTGACCAATACCCCCAGATCTTTTTCTTGTGCACAACTTTTTCTTGTGCACAACAAAGGGCTTGGTGCTGGGGCCGGTCCTCTTTAATATCTTCATCAATGATCTGGACGAGGGCATTGAGTGCACCCTCAGTAAGTTTGCAGATGACACCAAGCTATGCGCATGTGTCGATCTGCTTGAGGGTAGGAAAGCTCTGCAGGAGGATCTGGATAGGCTGCACTGATGGGCTGAGGTCAACTACATGAAGTTCAACAAGGCCAAGTGCTGGGTCCTGCACCTGGGGCGCAATAACCCCAAGCAGAGCTACAGGCTGGGAGATGAGTGGTTGGAGAGCTGCCAGGCAGAGAAGGACCTGGGAGTGATGGTTGATAGTCGGCTGAATATGAGCCAGCAGTGTGCTCAGGTGGCCAAGAAGGCCAACGACATCCTGGCTTGTATCAGAAACAGTGTGACCAGCAGGGCTAGGGAGGTGATCGTCCCCCTGTACTCGGCTCTGGTGAGGCCGCACCTCGAGTACTGTGTTCAGTTTTGCGCCCCTCGCTACAAGAAGGACATGGAGGTGCTTGAGCGGGTCCAGAGAAGGGCGACGAAGCTGGTGAGGGGCCTGGAGAACAAGTCCTATGAGGAGCGGCTGAAGGAGCTGGGCTTGTTCAGCCTGGAGAAGAGGAGGCTCAGGGGCGACCTTATCGCTCTCTACAGATACCTTAAAGGAGGCTGTAGTGAGGTGGGGGTTGGCCTGTTCTCCCATGTGCCTGGTGACAGGACGTGGGGGAATGGGCTTAAGTTGCGCCAGGGGAGTTTTAGGTTAGACGTTAGGAAGAACTTCTTTACTGAAAGGGTTGTTAGGCACTGGAACAGGCTGCCCAGGGAGGTGGTGGAGTCACCATCCCTGGAAGTCTTTAAAAGACGTTTAGATGTAGAGCTTAGGGATATGGTTTAGTGGGGACTGTTAGTGTTAGGTTAGAGGTTGGACTCGATGATCTTGAGGTCTCTTCCAACCTAGAAATTCTGTGATTCTGTGATTCTGTGAACTTTACAACCACTCTGCCCCAAGCCTGTAGTGCTACATGGGGTTGTTGTGGCCAAAATGTAGGACCCAGCACTTAGCTCATGTTGAATCTCATCCCATCCCATTGGCCTCTGCTCAGCCTGTCCATGTCCCTCTGCAGGGCCTTCCTACCCTCTAGCAGATTGACACTTCCCCTCAACTAGGTGTTGTCTGCAGACTGACAGTGCACTCAATTCACTTATCCATGCATCCCGTAACTGCATGGAGGATCCCTTCCATGCAGTTTAATAACTTTATCCATTATTAGATCATATATGTCAGCTACAGGAGTCTTAATTTACCATCAGAAACTTGTGTTTTGGAGCTGATTAGGTGTTCAGCAAGATTCTATAGATGACATCTGCTTTGAAACAGTGCTGTATGAACTTGGGTAAAACGTATTTCTTAGAAGCAATTTGGTCATAGTATCCACAAAATGGAGTTTATATTCTGTTTTGAAATTTGTCAGTTTTGAAAATACCTACCTAGAAAATCGTTTTGGAAAAGAGAAATAGTAAAGGTTAGATTACTTAAAAGTATGGAATTTAAAACTCTTCAGCAGAAATAGCATAAAAATACATCTAGTTTGTGACAGGGAGAAACCCACATGCAACTCAATTGTACTGGAGTCAGTTAAAACTATTTCTATTGTTTAAAGGTAAAGTCTTGGAGAAGTAAGTTATGAAATATACTTACTATTTTTTTCCCCAGGGTTTTTAATCATGTTGTCATAAATAAGCAAATTACTTCATAATGCTAATAATTTAGAATAACTATAAAATGTAGGTGGAAAAGCTTGACAAATGCTAGCTACCGTGAACACGGGTGGATGTTCCTGAAAGCCTAAGATGAAATGGAGATTGACGTTTATCTTTCTACTACTAATAAACATGTTAACTTTTGGAAAGCATTTTCAACTGAAATGGTTGGTTGCCTTTGTTTTGATACTATATAATCAGATTTCATCTTAAGCATGTGTTGCAGTTTAACCCGGCTAGCAGCTAAACACCACACAGCCGTTCACTCACCCTCCCCCCTCCCTCTCTGGGATGGGGGGAGAGAAACGGGAAAGTGAAGCCTGTGGGTTGAGATAAAGACAGTTTATTAAGATAGAAAATAATAATAATATGTACAAACAAGTGATGCACAATGCAATTGCGCACCACCTGCTGACTGATGCCCAGCCCAACCCCGAGCAGCCGGCCCCCCACCCTGGCTAGCCACCCCTATATATTGTTCAGCATGACATCAGATGGTATGGAATACCCGTTTGGCCAGTTTGGGTCAGCTGTCCTGGGTCTGTCCCCTCCCAGCTCTTGTTGCACCCCCAACCTGCCCGCTGGCAGGACAGAGCGAGAAGCTGAAAAGTCCGTGGCTTAGTGTAAGCATTGCTCTGCAGCAATTAAAACATCAGCATGTTATCAGCACTCTTCTCATCCTATTCCAAAACATAGCACCCTACCAGCTACTAGGAGCAAAAATAACTCTGTCCTAACTGAAACCAGGACAGCATGCTTGTTAAATTAATAGTAATGTTACCACAAAAGAAATTTGTTTTGATACCTCCAACCTTGACCTTGTTGATTTAAAAACAAAGCAAAAAACACCAACCCAAAACAAAACATCCTCCAAACAAAAAACCACCCCCAAACTACATTTACACTTCAATAAATATACAATCGTAAGAGTCATTAATTTGTTTCTGGCAAAACTGTTCTTCACTTGTATGGCGCAAGTCATTAAGCCAACATCTCTTCTGGCAAAAGCAAGCACAGCAGATGGCACCTTTTCTCTCTATTAATTTCTGATTGGACTTGTACTTTTGGCTTGTTAAGTCATGGCTTGGTGGTAACATAGTAAGAATCATTGAAGCAAATGTGATAATACTACTTTATCAGATGATGCAGCTATATAAAGGGAGTGTCTTTGAAAGTGTTCTAATAGAAATTAAGGCTCCATAGGATGTTCCATTAAAACTAAATAGTGAATGTAATTAAAATTAGAAGGGTGTATTTATCTGATTTTTTTCTCTGAAGCAATTGTTTGTTTATTTATGTCTACCCTAATGCTACTTCTACTTGCAGTTAACAGCTCTTTCTAAACATGGTATTTCCCTGGAGTCCTGTTCCGTCTTAAAATGTGTGTCATCACTTCAGCATTATGATACTGTGTACCTGTTTTAAAATTAATTCAAGTGCACAGCTGTTCAATTAAAGCATTAGGCCATAGTCTGAAACTTAAGGCGTTTTACAAAAATGAGCTGCAGGAGGAGAAAAGACACCTGCTGATGCAAAATATTTAGTGTGTGTTTTTTTCCACATAATTTCTGAGTACTGTAAAAAAAACAGTTTGTTTTCAAATTGTCATGTACCAAGGAAGAAGAGGACTTGGAATGTGGTGTTATAATAGCTTTCTGAAATTAAGTTTAATCCTTTAAACCTGATACCATGTTGAAGTACTCACAATATGAAAGCAGGACAGTATTTGATGTTTGACTAGCCAAAGTCAGTCAAACTGTTGCCTGTGTACATTGTAATGAGGCATATCAATCTCTTGATAATTGTTTTTTACATAGTAAACTGAAATAGTTAAAGACAATAAGTATTTATTTTCGTTTGTATGCCTACTAAAAGTGTTTTTCCTGTATTTCCAATAATAGGTAGCCTGCATGCAGCTCATCAATGCCCTTGTTACATCTCCAGAAGAACTTGATTTCAGGATACACTTGAGAAATGAGTTTTTACGCTGTGGCCTGAAGAAAATATTGCCTGTACGTAGTTTGTATATTGATTGGAATTGACGATAGCCAACTACCTGCGATTGTTGAAGAATAACAGATCGCTTCATTGATATGTTGTTGTTTATGTATTCTGAAGTCATGCAGGAGATGTGAGAAAATTATGGCATACCTGCTTATATTTGTCTGAATTCATGCAACTGTATTTTTTGCTTTGAGAAGGTTACTGATACTTACATGTCTATTTTTTTAGGGTACATAGGTTTTATATCATGTTTGTACTTGAATAAAAGTCTTTATTTGTTATAGAGCTTCTGAAAGCTTTAAATTAGTCTTTACATGATTAATAAATGCTTCTAGAAATTAAGAATTGGGGGGTAAGTGGGGTGTCAAATGAGTTGTAATAAATCATGATAGAAAACATGGTAGAATGGGTTATTTTTCAAGAAACTGAAGCACAGAGGGATTCTGAAATAAGAAAAATTCAGGAGGATCCATAGTTCTGTCTCATGCTCTGAGTATTCATAATATGCTTCTCTGGTTTTCAAACATTAGAATCAGAATACATAAACAACAACAACAAAAGTAGAAACATGTATTTAGCATTTAGTTTGTATGTATCAAGTTATGACAACTCCAGACAAATTTTCATTTAGAGCATGAAGTACATTCACACTAACAGCTTTTGAATTAGTTTTTTGTTTTTATGATTTGCCCAGTAGGAAGTTAAGCCTGGCTCTCAAGTATTTTAGGGAAATCATTTGTGTTATTTCAAGGAAACCATTTTTTTTCCTAACTCAAAATACTAATTTTTGTTGTGTGTAGTTTCTCTTCTCTGTAGTTTTACTTGTAAATGTTTCTCAATATACCACAGATACTTTTCGTGCTGTGTTGTAGATTAACTTTTAGGAGTTTGTAAGCATGTCTTTTACACTTGTTTAGGCTTTTTACATTCACTTTCATTAATGTTTTGAAATTTACTTGTGCTTTGACATGAGGTCTGAACTGTCAACTGTGTTCCATTAAGAAAATAAAACTGAATCAGAAAGTTTCATATTTCTATAGCCTATATCTGATATTGGCTTATTGTTCTGCCTTATTGGCTGATACTGTGCCTTAATTTTCCCTCAACTGTGCAATAATATTTAAAAAATCTCTGAGTTACAACTTCTTCCTCCTTAAAATATGTATTTTCTGCTCCTAAGCTTTATGTCTTAGATTTTGCTGTGATGTAATCTTTGTAGGGGTAGGAGTGGTGGTGGTGGAATTCTTGCTTTAGGAAAAAAAGGTAAACTTAAGATGCACTGTCTTGAACAATAGGCCTTGAAAGATAAGGAGAATGAAGAGCTTGATATTCAGTTGAAAGTGTTTGATGAGAACAAAGAAGAAGACTTGATTGAACTGTCACATCGTTTCAATGATATCAGAGTTGAAATGGAATATCCTTTGTAGAAATGGTGTTATTACATTGTTCAATAACTATTAAATGAAAGGTAGAATGCTTTACATGCAACTGATTTGTCGCAGTTGCATATTTTGCAGGGACTTGCTTAAGCACATCTCATTCCACTTGTTTTTCTTAAAATCTTATTTAGAAAATTAGTATTGCTATTTGTGATTTAAATGTGAGTAACTAGGAACTCAATTTGCTGTGAATAGCATTTACTAAACTAAACTCTGGCTTGTGATACATGAAGGTATAAAATAACATCCATTAAATATTATAATTTTGAGGAAAAATAAGTTTTGATAGCTAAGTTGGAAGATTAAATATATTTATTTTTTTATTTATTTTTAATTCTTATACTTCCTTAACAATGTTTGCACTGATATGAATGAAGTATATCACCTGTTGTATAATATGTTGAAAGATACTTCTTCTGAAAACTACTTGTTGTCAATTCTCCAACACTTCCTTCTCATCAGGAATGATTACTATGTCAGGTAAGAGTCAGCTGTCAGGGTTGATATTTTGAGGTGGTAAAAAAAATAAATTGAGTGGCTCATGATCACTCATGAGTAGTTTGCTCTGTAGCTGATATGTTATATGATGCTTGTTTTTCTGCTCAGTGTTAATTTTATTAAGATCACATTAAATATAATACCTGTTTAAAATACATGAGCCTTACTTCCCCTAGCGTCCCCTGATCTCTTAATTTATTGAGCACATGTCAGTTGAGTTTGATAGCTTCTGGGGCTTCAATGAACTTACGTTAGTTGTGTAACTAGTAATTCAAAAGTCTTTCACGATGCTCTGCATCTTCTTTCCACTGTAAGCTTCTCATTACTGTATGTGCACCTCATTGTGTCTTAGCAATGTGAAAGTATTACATATAGAATTTTTGTTTTAGGAAGTGTTTTCTTGTAGGTTAATGATAAAAATAGTTGATGTGCAAAATGAAATTAAAAGTAAAATATAACCTGAGAAATCTTCAGTTTTTAATTTTGTTTGGAAGTTTGGAGTATCACCAGTTCAGGCTTGAGCATTTCCTACTCTGAAAACTCAATGCTATGTGGAATTGAGGTGTGTAATATCCTGCACTGGTTACAGCTACCAATTCTGAGCACAGAATTCTCTAATGTTACAGGACCCTGATATTGTTTTTTAGAGAAGAATATGGATTGATCAACTTAACAGTAAACTAATTCTGCAAGTGATGGAATTCAGTGTATTGATAATGTGCTAAAGAATTGCTGCAGCATATATTGAAAATACTGAAGTAGTTAGTGTTGTAATAGTGCTTTATTAGCCAGCATACAAATAAGACTTGACTTGATACTTTTACTGGCAATTGAGTAATTCTTATATTAGGAGTTATAGTTGCGCCATTTTCCACTCCTTGTTGCATAAATTATTTTTCATGTTGTTTTGTAAAATGTGTTCTTTGTTAGACCTCAGTATTACAAGATAATCGAAGAATGCGTATCACAAATAGTATTGCACTCCAGTGGCATGGACCCAGATTTTAAATGCAGAGGAAGAATGGATGTGGATTTTACTCACCTTGTTGGTTTGTATACTACAAGCAATCTTACATTGTGTTTTACTGAAGTGTATGTTTTCCTTTCTGTGCTGATGTCTAAAGTTAACTTGTGTGAGTTTTCTCAGTTTTATAGAAATATGCATGTAAGTTACAGGTGTACCTTGTAGAAAAGGCCAGATCAAGCTCTGCAGCCTTTAATAAATGACACAGATGAAGTTTTCTTCTCCAGTGTTGTATTGACATATCTGAATCCGATAGTCTCGCTAACTAAAAATTGTTCTTTCATAAATTTTATGAATTTCAGGTTTGTAACAAATACCAAAATTTATATCAACATTAACTGTAACTGAATTTTTAATTGTTATAGGGTTAATTCTAAAAATATTTTCCAAGTATTTGAGATGGTTTAGTAAGCTAAACTAGTCAGTTGAACATCCACAGTCCTGCAGTTCTTTATGTCATTTGGGAAAGAAGCAGATGAAGAAACACAATATCAATTAAAAGACAGTTAACAGCATTTAAAAGTGTTGCTGTAAGCTTTCCTTAAGATGGGTGGAATAGACTGTGTTCTTTAAATAATGTCATGCCCTGGAGTAAATGTTTCATACAAGGAAGTAGTTACCCTTTGAGAACATCTTCATTTAGGAAAAGCTTTTTTGGTGATGTGATAAAAGAAGATGAGAAAGGATGTTGTACAGGTTGCGTTGGAGGGGTGGGGAAGAATTGCTTTCTGAAAAAGTAACTTGCATGTCTAAAAAGGTGTTTCTGTGTATCTGTATTTTATTCAGTTATGACTAGGAACCCGGTCACTTAATCTTACCTCAAAATCTTTTCCATTGACCTACTAGTTGAGGGAATAACTGGTTTGTCCATCCATGCCAGTTCCTACTTACAACACAGTTAATTTTGTTTGCTTCACTTATAAAAATTATATTTTTTACTATCCATGAAAAGTCAATAGAAATATTTTGTACCACTGAGTGAAGAAACCTGCTTTACAGTCTGTCCAAATTGCCTTCACCTCTGAATTTACTAAAATGAGAAGCAGCTCAGTTTTGGGCTTCTTATCTCAGAAGGAGGCTTTCTGAATTGAAAACTCAGAAGTAACTACTACTTCATGCTAGTGTAGAAGTCCTTTTCCATCTCATACTTAGGAGTAGATTAATCTAGAAGAGAAGGGCAAAAATCATTATGTGCAGTCTAATCTGTTAGAGACAAAACAGCTGTAGTTATTCATCTTCAACTTAAAAAAAAATACTCATGTGTTCTCACCACTTCTTTTCATAGTCACAGATTTTTCTCATCAAAATAATTCAACAAATGTTTGGTCAGATCAGCCTAGTAAATAATTTTATCTTTTGTCTCTTGCTTTTGTTTCATGGTGTAATTGTGGTTGAAAGGGACCTTAGAGCTGTGATGTTTTACCTGACTTCTGTGTGTTGATTAATTTAACTTTCAGATGCATGTGTGGACAAAGCTAAAGTAGAAGAGAGTGAAAAAAAGGCAGCAGAATTTTCCAGAAAAGTAAGTCCTTGTCACCACTCTTTTTTAGTTATGGAACCGAAGTCTGACCAGAATGCTGTAGGCTTGTTTCACAGTAGAAACTTAGTGGAAACTTGGAAACAATCTCACAGGCAGGAGGTTCTTCCAGTTAATAGCTCTGGGGGTGTTGCTGTGCAAGGCTCAGATTCCAACTTCCTCCAAAATCAAAAGCAGGTGATTACTATTAGCTGTAAATATTTATCAGTTGTATTGATCTGCTGTAGATACTGATGGGAAAAGATTTCCACTTGCTACTATTTTGTCCTGAAACATGTTGCATTTTAGATGTTTAACTGTGATTAAATAATGCTTCTTAAAAGGGAAGGTGTGGGGGAAAGGAAGGAGTTGTCATAGCTCTTCATCTAATGCTGGCTTCAAACCTGAGTAAACTTACCTAAGCAGAGTCATTCAGTGTTTCAAAAAGTATCAACTTTAACTATGGAGATACTGACAGGAAAATACTGCTTTAGCTCCTTATAATGCCCAAGATGAAGTATTATATTTTTGGGAAGAATAACTTCTTTCTGTATTACTCACATTTTAGCCTTATAGGGTATTTTGGACTTGTTTTGCAAACGAATTCTTTCTTCTGGTCCAGTTCTCTTTTATTAGGAACTTGATAACTTAGCCTTATTTCAGTTATGGGAAGTCTTGAAATATTACCAGAAACATAAGAGATTAGACCTTTAAAATATTTTTGTAGAATTCCAGCTCTTCTTGTAATAAAAATTTTTGTAATTCTGAAGTAATTGATGCTTATCCTTCTGCTTTATCACCGTTCATATTTGTGCTGATAGTAACTTGATAAATGTTTTCTCAAATTACTTTTAAAATTATCTAGGAAATAGGAATTTAATGGATAATTTGTTAATCTCAGTTGATCACAATCTGTTTAATGATATGAAATGCTCAATGCACTATATTGGCTGCAATAGTACTTAAAACTTGTTTATTGTGTTGTACACTAAAGCATTCAAAATTTTGATGTTTACTATTTAGTCTAAAAAGCCTTCTACAGACTAAAGGGTAGTATATTTTCTTGAATGTAATAAGAATTTCAAAAGAAATAAGTGAAACTGTCAATTTTTCTTTCTTCAGTGTTAAATGGGGTTTCATTTTTAGCACAGTTATGGGGTCTGAATTTTATAGAAGGCAAATTGTTGTAATGCAGAAGTACAGAATCCTGCATCAGAATGTACTTTGTTAGTGTAAGTCAACATGTGTTCTTAGAGATTGGTTATTTTGTCCTGAGGAAGAGTGAGTTAACAGAAGCTTTTGAATATGCTAACAATTTCTTAAGCGTAGCAAACAATAGCAGGTTGAAAATACAATAAGAATTTTTCACAGTCATACTTAAGTATTATAAATAGGACTTTTCCATTTTATATAGGCACATCAAGAGTAAAAGTATCAGTGACTTACTTGGATGCCTCCTTATACTGACTTGTGGATGATACTCATCCACAAAGCTGTATTCATCTCCCTCCAAATGTAAGCTTTCTGTATGAGATGTATACTTGAGTTTAATTTGAGAAGTCTGCAGTGTTCTGTTAAGGAAAATGTTGAACTAAGAGCTTTAATAAGCAGCTGAATCTGAGTGATTCTGTGTCATGACTTACTGATAGAAGAAATTATATGGTAGTAGAAAAATGCATACTGGAAAAAAAATATTTTTAAAATGCTGAAAGTACAATCTATTGGTCTATATATGTTATTGTTCAAAGAATTCCTGAAATTATAATATCTAGTGTGGACAAAAATGGACAAACACATCTGTGATGATTATTAATTGTTACAGTTTGATGAAGAGTTCACAGCTCGACAGGAGGCACAAGTGGAACTGCAGAAACGAGAGGAGAAAATCAAAGAACTTGAAACAGAAATCAAACAGCTACGAACACAGGTAATAAAACTAAATTACACAGGTAATAAAACTAAATTACATTAAGTTCTTCGATTGAAAACTATTTTTACAGAATTGAGAGGAAAGTGCCGTGGAGAATATTTTTTCTGTAGAATTTGAAATATATGTTATAGTTGTATTGGTTTGTTTTTTAAGCAGTGTAAACTGTTAAAGCTATTTAATGGAAATAGCCTTTTTCAAATAGTAGTATGTTCAAAATCTGTCCTAGATATCTGCTTTATTGAGGAAAAAAATTATTTAGGCTATGAAAAGTTTGAAGTTAGCCTGACATTTTTTCCTTGTTGTTTATGCTTTAATATCACTACTTCTATATGTTTTGCAGAAAGTGTATTTTTTTCAGAAGTATTTATATTTGAATTGCAAAGGTAGAAATCATGATAGCTGTGCATGTATAACATAAATACCTTTAAGAATGTGCATGCAAGTGAGGTCTGATAATAAAATCTTTTTTCTGAACTCCAGATATCAGGCTATTGCCTTTTCTAAAATAATGTTCAAGTGGTTTTATACAATCTCAGAGAGAAATGTAATAAAAAATGCAAGACCTCATGGAAGGGGAAGGTGATACATAAATTCAGCCAAGCTGATTGAATTCATTTCTTCATAAATTTTGCTAACAAGTACCAAAACCATATGTCCAGATTACCTATCCAGGATCGCCTGTGAGGTGGAAAGCAAGAGATGCTCTGTGTTGAGTTGTCATTACATCTATTGGGTGGTTCTTGTTTAATGATGAGTGGGGTTTTAAACAGGCCTTTGGCAACCAGCAGTTGTTATGGTTTGATCCTTTTGCCTCACTCTAGCTAATTTGCCGTTCCTTGAACATTAGCCAAGGCCTGCCTGTTGCACTTCTAATTGTGGGTACCTTAATAACTGCGGTCTTCCTGTTTGGATTAGAAGAAGAGGAATAGCATATGTTGTGTTATAACCTGGTTGTCATCCTTTTGTTGTCAACATGCTGATCGTTTTCTGACAAATAATCTGTGCTGTAGCCTTTTCACAGCACAGGCTTTCTTGTCTTTATATAAACATGTTATGTTGTGTTTAACAGATGGATTGTTGTTCATTGTGTCACTGGTTTTCAATGCAAGTCATTCATGTAACTTGTGGTTACAAACCTTATGGTTTCTATTGCTGTTTTCCTTTACAGATGCTTCTGTTCATGCCTCATTCATACCCACTTTAATGTTTGTTACAGATCTCTACAAGACACTTACACTGGAATTTGTCAATTAGTTTTAATGAGTTTTCCACCAGTTGTTGCATTACAATTGTAATAGTACACTTGAATGGTTCATGGGCCAAAGAAACACATCTTAAGCAAAGCCAAGAGTTTATTTTTAGTCAAATCAGTTAATAATTCAGCTATGTCATTGCCAACACAATTCATATTATCTAGACATTACAGCTCATTCTTGATAGTGGTACAATTAAAAGTGCTGTAACTTTGTCATATGTATGCCTTTTTTTTCTCTGGAGTTATGCTTCCCATTTACATTCTCAACTAACATAGCATGTGATGGTATTTATTTCTAGATGCACTCAATTTCTTTTCAGCATGGTATTCTTCTTTTTGGGGGGGAAATTTGACAAACTCTTGGTTTCATTAAACTAGAAACAGTAAATAATTGGGCATGGAAAGAGTATGTAAATTAGATTAAATGAAAAGCCTACATTACTTAATGATTTTGCAACAAAAGATTAGTTAGTATGTAGAGTCTAGAATATGAGCTCTATTGGCATTTTATTCATATCTCCAGAAACTGTTTTTAAACCATTCTTAAAAGACAATTGTCTGTGAATTTGACACTCTAATAACTTATTGGAATGGGTATTGCAAGTGTTCTTCTCTCCTTCCTGTCACTGCAGATGCAAGTGCAGACAGTTTTAAAACCAAGCATGATTGTTTCACTCTCCACCCCCGTATCCACACAAGATGTCAGGATAGATATAACAACTGTGGTTGTTATAGATATCCATGCAAGATGTCAGCATAGTTATAACAACTCTTGTACTGCCCTACCTGCTTCAGTGATGTCATTCAAAAATGTTCCACCAGCAGTTTAGTGTTATTAAAATTAAGTGTGTTTATTACTATCTTCGCCACAGCTCTCCAGGATGTCCTGAGTGGGGAAATTATTTTATTTCATTGATTAGATATAAATTGATATGTTGTTCTCTTAAATGTTAGTGCTACTACTACATTGTCTTGAAAATGGAAACCATTTGTTTGTTTACAAATACTAGGTGATTCAGTTTACTTGGCAGTTTTATGGTACATGTTGTACTCTATTGTTATGGCTTCTCATTTAAATAGGAGGATTGTTGTATTTCTCACTTTATTAAGGTACAGTAGATTACAAGGTAGACCAGTTAGTTCATATTAAACCTCCTTCCCTCCCCAAATTAAAAGAATTGGTCTTTTAAATTTCAGGCTCCAGTCCTGACAAATCAACAGACAGAAGTAGCAACACTTCCTCCAATATCAACTGAGCATGTGACACCTCCATCTCCAGCACCACCGCTATCAAGTGGAACAGCACCACCTCTTCCTCCACCGCTGCCTGGTGAAGCAGTGCCACCTCCTCCACCGCTGCCTGGTGAAGCAGTGCCACCCCCTCCACCACCACCACCGCCGCTGCCTGGTGTAACAGTGCCACCTCTTCCACCACCACCACCACCGCTGCCTGGTACAGCAGTGCCACCTCCACCTCCGCCACCACCACCACTGCCTGGTGCAGTATTGCCACCTCCGCCACCACCACTGCCTGGTGGGGCAGTGCCACCTCCACCGCCACCGCTACCTGGTGGAGCAGTGCCACCTCCACCACCACCGCTACCTGGTGGAGCAGTGCCACCTCCACCACCACTTTTTGGTGGGCCTCCTATGCCACCACCTCTTGGAGGTGTTCCTTTTGCTCCCTTTCCAGTGATACCAGCATTACCACATGGAATGAAGGAGAAGAAAAAATATAAGCTGGAGGTTGCTATGAAGAGAATCAACTGGTCAAAGGTATTACAAAGTGTGTTTTTTTTTTTTTTCCTCCCATTGATTAAAAAGTGGCTTTTGAGGAAGAAGACAACCATGTCAGGGTTTACATTAGGTAGCTGATAGTACTCATAAAGTTTGGGGAATTCATTAAATCCATTATCCAAAATACTGCTAATGCACTGGTTGTGATGCACCTGGTATTGGTTTTCAAGGACACTTTATCTTATGGGGGAAACTCAAGGTATTTAATACTCAGCATCCTGTATTCTGGGGATATGAGTAGCTAGCAGATCTGAAAATTTTTTAGTTGAAAGTGAATCATGCTTCCAGAATGTGTAGTTTTAGGTCTGATGTCTCAACAGCACAGTGCTTTGGTTATGCTTTCTAGGAATTTCTTTTTTTTTTTTTTTTAAAAAAAAAAAAATGTTTGAAGGAAACCATGATGGTAACATTGATAGTGGTTTTTATTCTAGTTTCCTTTCAAAAGCCTTTCATGAAAAATAAGAACTTGACTAGTCCCTCAAAAAACTGTTGGGGAGGCATTGGAGAAAGAATTGTTCCTAGGAAAAAGCAACATCCTTACTTGCTACGATAAGTATACAGACCTACACCACTAACATTTTCTCGTAAGGACAGATGTCTTGATGTGAAGTTGTGTTATTTTGAGACTAGTCCTCTGAATAAATAATTATTTTAAATTAAAACATTAGTTAGAAAATGAAACAAACAATTTTGTGTTCACGTTTTTCTTCTTGTGATATGTTCCATAGGTTTTAAAGGAAATTTGATTTTCATTGCCTTACCTGTCAATAATAGTTGTACAAGAAAGCATACTTTAACAGAAGCGTCTTTCATAAATGTGTTTTTAAGATAAATGCCTTTCTCTGGGAAAGGCAGGTGTTTAAACTGATACTGCAGAGCTTATCATAAGGTAGTAAAGGCAGTGGTGTTACATGGTATCTATTGCTATTGTTAGCATTGAAGAGATGTTTTGTTAAATTCTGAATGTAAATATTTTTAGATACCTGGTTCTGTTTAAAGTTGTTACTGTACTGGATTTAGCAGTATGCAGTTTTAATATTTAACTAGTAGAGTTATTTAACTGGTAGAGTTGTGAAGCTAATGTCCCTCCCCATTTATTTTACAAGTACGGGTGATACAGTGTAATATATGAGTTTTTAAATGAGATTTTTTTGACAGAAATTGTTTGATGTTTGGCAGATGAGCAACCCATGAAGCTAATTTTAGTTTCCACACAGTCCCTGGGTTGCACATTGCTGAGTGAGATTATTTGTTTCCATGAAAACTTTCAGAGGATATGTACTAGGCTTGGTGGATTTATGTAATAACAGCAAGAGATAGTGCAAGGTAACTACTTACTTTCTCTTGTGGCCCTTTGACTACTCTGAGGTACATGGAGTATGATCAGTGAGTGAATGCTCACTAAATTTTTCTTCTGCAGAATGTTGCTGGTATTGTCAAAGCGAACTGAAAGACTGTCATGATTGAGGTGAAAAGAAGGGGTACCATTCTGTTAGGCGTGAACAATGAATTGTAACTTTGCATCAAGTTGCACAATTGTATACAAACATTGAGGACAGTTTTAAAGTAGTTTGCAACTAGCAGTTATCCAAAAGCATTCTGTTTTATATAGAAAGCTTCCGTGCTGTTGAAGTCTGATCTGGTTTTATGTTCAGAGAATGTCGGTATCTTTGCTGCAATGATACTTAAGTTATTGATCTCAAATATTTGTTGATTTCAAATTATTTCTGTGCTAGGGCAGGGTTGTGGCCACTGGGAGGAGCTATGGGTCTGCTTAAGTGAAATATTTGGGCACCATTATCTTGCACTGAATGTGAGCTTTTACAATCTAGCCCATTTATATTGTTTATGCTTAAGCAAAGTTTTTTTTTTTTTTTAAATCTTAAAATATAAGCATCTACATGAACAGGGAAAAAAAAAGACAGTTTCTGATTTGCCAACATGTGACCATTGTTACTTGTTGAAACGTAACTTTCTTGGGGGATGGTGTGGAAGAAGTTACACAGGTATACATGTATGATCAGATATATATTTCTGTAAAATTTCTCTTTGATCAGTGTAGCCACTGTTCTTTGCATTGAAGAGAGGAATTTGAGTTACTTCATAATTGTGTATAACATCTATCGAGTGCACACTCGGTAAGTTTGCAGACAACACCATGGTGGGGGGAAGTGTCCATCTGCTGGAGGGTTGGAAGGACCTTCAGAGGCTGGATCTATGGGCAGAGGCCAATGGAATGAGGTTCAACATGGCTAAATGCCAGGTCCTGCACTTTGGCCACAACAACCCCATGCAACACTAAAAGCTTGGGGCAGAGTGGCTCAAAAGCTGTGCAGAGGAAAAGAGTCTGGGGGTGTTGGTCAACGCTCAACTGATCATAGAAAAATAAATAAAACCTTACAAACTGCCCTCAACCTACACAACAATTTTTGCTTGAATGTATACTTTAAGAATTATTATTTTTTAAGACAACATATAATACATAGAACATAACTAAATGCATTTTAGTCTAGTTATCACAACAGTCCTGTGAAGTTGGCTTTAATTTGGCTATTAAAAGTATCAGTAATTAACTTTGGAAATGACCTTTCTGTTTCAGGTTGAGCCCCAAGAAATAACAGAAAACAGCTTTTGGGTAAAAGCTGAAGAAGATAAATTTGAAAGCCCAGAATTATTTGCAAAATTGGCAATCACCTTTGGAACACAGGTGAAAGGTATGCTCTTCATTTACTTTGTCTCATGTTTTTATTAAGTTTAAAACTGCAGTGGTGGTCTTCTTATGCTTTGTGCAATGCTATAGAATTATACAATACTTCTAAAGTAGGAAGATGATTTACAATGTGTATTTAAGCATTGCCATCTATT
The DNA here is from genome assembly GCA_011075105.1 of Heteronetta atricapilla. Classification (NCBI taxonomy): domain Eukaryota; kingdom Metazoa; phylum Chordata; class Aves; order Anseriformes; family Anatidae; genus Heteronetta; species Heteronetta atricapilla. The sequence continues at coordinate 5,644,569 of CM021734.1, forward strand.
ACAGGAATTGTGTCCCTCTCACTTCACGGCCTTGGGTAGTAACAACCTTATGTAATAATGCATTCCAAATATTCCTAGTATGTTCTAGACAGATTGAATCTTCAAATTAAATCCTGATCTATATTCAAATTCTAATACTAGCATCGTGCTCATTTGCATTAATTCTCCTAGCTTCGCAGACTTCAAGTTGTCAGGTTCTTCCTGACCACTTGGCAAGGGTTTAATGTGTAATAAAGATGTGCTTATTTGTATCACTGTGGTAAATGAAAATCCCACACAACTGAAAATGAGACTTAGAATCTAGCAAATACAACATGCAGTTTAATCACAACTCCTGTAATGTTCCTAATGCCATGATTATGGAATCTGCAAGCTGAAATCATTGTTCTCTTCTAAGTTTTTGAGTGTTGTTGGGGTGTGTTTTTTGTTGTCGTTTTTTGTTTGTGTGCTTTTATCCTGGGGACAAACAGTTAAATAACTGTTTGGTCCAATCAGGTGATAGAGCCATTTGTTTAGAACAGAGGCTACACGCTTGCTCCCTTTTTGTGAAGGTAAGTTCAGAATTCTTTGCAACACTTGTGGTCAATCATTTCTTTCTCCTGAGTCTCAAAGACACAGTTTTTGCAGAGTTATCTCCTCAGAGCCTTCTTCCACTACAGGTGTGTGATTAGTCACACAAGTTTAATTGATACTGGGCAACTACAGCCAGCTATTGGTTGGCTTAAAGCTCAGACTAGATAAATTTCATGTCTGTCTGTAGCATGTTTTGCAGACATATATCTCCTTAATCTTTGCTTTCTTTTTTTTTTTTTTTAATGTGGAACATTTATTATGTGCAGCTCTCATTTAAGAAAAAGAAATGCTTCTTACAATACAGCAATTAAATTAGTATTTAAATGCATGTTGTGTATAATCTAAGAAGCATGTTCCCCTACAGCTGTATACTGCTAAAGATAAATTACACTGTTACTGGCATTGGTGAACAATATGTAAGTATAGTTTTCTGTGGGTTGAATGTGTGCACATACACTCTTTAAACTTTGCATAATAATACCATGGGAAGGGTCAGGTACTATACTAATTTTTGGTGGAATGCAATGAGGAATAGCTCTGTTTCTCTATTAAAGAGAACTATGCTGGAGCTTGTGTCAAGTCCACGTGAGGCTGGCTGTTCAGTGTGTCATGTAAATAGCTTTTCTGGTAATGCTTCTAGATTTAAAACAAACAAACAAAAATCCTTAACTTTTCAAACACTTATTTTGGTAGGAAATAATGTGTTAATATGTATATCTTGAGTCAGGAACACAGTTATGGACAACTGAATGTTGGTTACAAATCTAGTACTTAATGCTATCTTGAACTTTTTATGGCCTTCAGATGGACTTTGAATACTTACGAACCTGCATATAGTCTGTTGAAGACTTATCATTAACCGTAGATTACAGTGAACAAGTGATCGGTAGTTCATATGTGGCCATTTATCAGTAATTTGTTTCAGACATTGAAAAGGAGCAAGTACAGTTGAAGTATGGTTTAATAATAACTTAATCAGGAGTTAATGAGGAAGCCCAACAAATTAGAATTCAAGAAGTGGTGGGTTGTTAAGGAATGTATTTGTGATTTAGCCATATATCTTTCATCCATTTGTCAACAAGTTAGAATATGATATACTTGAGGGATGTGGAAATCTGGAAGCTGAATGGAGGCAGATGTTCAAGTCAGATGATCAAGTATTTGTAGGCCAAATCTGAGTGAGCAAACAAACATTTAGGAATTTGAAATGAATGTGTGTACTGATGTTAAGTATTTTTGTGTTGCAATTTCTACTTTAGCTTTTTGGCTTTGAGAATGAACATTTCATGTGATGCCTTGCGTTTTGATTGTAGTGAGTCTTCTGTTTGCACTTCAACTAGGATCCCTGTTTATCAATTACAACAGGATTTTATTACTTTTAGAAAGAATTTATTGCACTTAGGGGTCTGTGATTTTCCTGACTGTTGTCTGAATTACATGGACAATTCAGAAAAAGGATATGTATTTTTGCCATCTAGTTAAACTATTGTGGAGTTTGCCACTGATTTGGGTGTGAGAGCAAACCAAGAAAACCTTTGAGGAAAAAACACATGGCAGCAGATATTTGCAATGGATTGAGAACCTTCTAAATGAAAATGACAAGCTTCTGCCTTAAGCAGCAATTCCTTTCATCAGCAATCTGAAGAAATGTTTCTGAATTCCTGAAAAAGCCACTTCATTAAAAATGTTGCAAAAAACTCTTCTGAAATTTTGACATAGCTGTTGGTTTCATGGGAGAAAATTCTTGTTGACCTAGTAGCACAGTTATAGAAGAAGCAGCAATAGAAATTCTCTACATAGGTGAACTTGGTGATAGTCTTGCAGATAGTTTTCCTGTTATTCCTTTTGCCATTCTCATTTAATGGTTGTAGAAAATAACATGCCATGGCAAAGGATGGGGAGACTGATAGAAATAAGAAGACTACATTGCTGTTGCTACCTTGAGCCATCTTTTTTTATTCTGTCATTAACTAATTATATCAGCCAATTTTCACATGGGCTACCTACTATTTTTGGAGAAGTTACTGCATATTGACCAGGACAGGTTATTTAAACACCTATTTATTGTACTTCTATTTAGCCGGGTAGTAGAGAAAGTTAGCTTGTTCTTTCTTTGAGTTCAACTTTACTTTGATACTTAAAAAGCTACTAGAAGTTGAGGAGTTTCAGAGTATCTAGTAATAGCATATGCTGAAATTTTGGCATCTCACAAGCAACTGCCTTCTTAAACTATCTGCGAAGAGAAACATTAAAATAATAATCAGCATTCTTTCTCATCCTTTGCCTTAAAAACCACAGGCATCACATTAACCATCTAAATATTAATTTTAAGGATAATCCAGAGTCAATTTTTTCTCTGCTTTAGTCCCATTTGTTTGGTGTGATCTATTTTTATATTACAGGAGAATTAAAGAAATGCAAATAGAAACATGTTTTATATTCTCTAGAGAGCACAGTCAACATGTAAAACAAATACATGGGTGAGTGGGAGAAAACTGACAATCTTTAAAAATTTATTCTGATGACTTAGTGTTTATTATCTTGTATTTCATGGGATTTTTGATTGCCTGTGGGAGTAGTAACTGAAGTGAAACAAATGATATGCACCTATTAATAAGCTGCATATTCCTTCAAGGTTGCAGCACTCAAACTTGATTAAACCTTTAAATTCTATCCATGATTCTTTGGGACATGGAAAATGACATTTTGCTTCCTTCCCCCCGCCCTTGTTTAACATAATTTTGTTTTAAGGTACTCCAGGAGTAACTTAATCTTGGTTCTCACCAAGATTCTCTATGCTTCCTCATTATCTGAGCACCACCTGTTTTCAGGGAAACGGTCCTTTTGGAAAACTGACCTTAGGGAAAAATAAGTCATAATAGTACACGTCTGAAGCATACATTTTGTTAGTTAAAGAAGTATTACATTTGTTAGTTAGCTGCTTAGAAATTCAGTAATATTTAGTCACACAGCACTAGAAGCAAAAAGTAATGTTCCCTTGCTGGTAAAATAATTTTATTTTAAATATAGTTAGATACAAGTTTTCTTTTAAAGGGTAAGCATAAGGTTAAAATCTTTGCTTGCTATTGTGACGTTAAATGTTTAACATGGATGTACAGTGTAGACTGTCTTTAATTAGGTTTAAATTACTACTAATAGTCAAACTACAATATTTAGCCTGTAAAATCAGTTATGAAGCCCAAACATGAAAATATGCATTGTGCAGGGAACAAAGGAATCATTAAATAGCTTTGCCTGTAAGACTTCCAAGTTTTTGAGATCTTGAGATTTGATCTAAGTTAACTGATATCCAATTATCCCTGTCTCAGTACAGTCTTGAAGGATCTTCAGTTTTCTTCAAAAGAAGTATAAATGATTTGAATACCTTTTAAGGGCCTGTGATGAATGGACTCCAGGGCTTCAAATTTTCATTAAAGATAAACATTTTGATCTTGGAATTGTGCTTCCAGTTGCAGAGGTGAGGATGATGATTACAGTCTCATGGACCATTTTTGCAAGTAAAAAATTTCATATTGGGTATACTTGAAAATGAACGGGCAACTTCTGTTATAAAGTTGGGTGATACTAAGAATCAGGACAGTCTCTGTACTGTAGGTGGCAATTAAGCACACAAATGCATGTTTATTTCCTTGTGTAGCTGTACAGAAGAAAAGGGTAGAGTAGGTATTAGTTTCTAACTAGTTACTTTTTCCTTTTAACTTGGTTAACAGTGAAAGATAATCTAACATCATCCAGAATTTTATAAGATAGTATTAAGGAGCATCAAGAAGATGTGAAATTAATTCAATGAGTCATCCTCCTTAGCTGGATTACATAGTGTTAACTCTGCAGTGTTTCTTATGTCAAGTGAGGAGATCCAAGAGATCAAATAAATGCATCTTGTCCTTATGAGCCTGTTAAGTGATCTAAAGGAAGTAATTAATTTCTATTGATATACAGTGAAATACTGAGGTGCATTGTAAACTGAGAATGACACCTTTTTGACAGAGATGGTCCCACAACTAAAATTTTACTAGAATTAAAAATTAATGCACTTTTGATTAAATGACTAACAATTTTCTATAGAGAGAAATATTTTAATGAAGTTCAACAAGAATTTACACATAGCGTGTTAATCCAGTTGTTACACATTTCTGCAAGCTTGGGCTACTGATTTTTGTTGTTGTTTTGGACGGGCTGGGCTGGATGAAGAGCTTGATTACATGTCAAGACTTTTTTTATTTTTAGTGTTCTTGGCAAGAACTTTCCTAATAGTGAATCTGTCAAAGCATATAATCAAATCATTGTTGTTCAACTAGAAAAATAGTTTTTTGAATTTTGCTTTCGTCCCTTTAACTGACGTAAAACTGTATGGTCAGCTATGTGCATGACAAAAAGGAACATCAGCAGCAGTATGGTATCTGTGGTGCTTTGTGGAACATGATCCAAGAGCTCCATGTATTGTTTAACTTTGTGAATATTTGAAGTACAATTTTGTATTGGGTAACTGTAAAAGATTAAAATGTTATGGTTAAGTTTTCTTATAATGTGACAGTATCCAACGTATCTGCCCTGCTGCTATCAAAATGACTTTTTACTGTTTGATTGATAGACTAATTGCAAAACACTACAAAGCAAGTTAATGCCTTCTCCCTAAAGGATCATGTTAATTTCTGGCTCTTGTAATTTAGGTTGTGTATTTTGCCAGTCAAGAATGATAGTAGTACTCTGAAGAAATTAATTATGTGTACAGTAGATCTGTAAAGGTAGTAATTAGTACATAATAGTCTGTAACTACTGGGATTGTTCCAGTACGGAATTCATTATCTATCCAACGTACCTCAAGGGAAAACTTCTCAATCAGGGTTCTGTAGCTTCTTTATGATTAGACTTTTAAAATATAATTCAACAATCATTTTGATGCATGTTTTGAAGATTGAAGTAAGGTTTTAACAGCTGAGCTATGGGTTATTGTTTTATGTTTTACTTTATTGAGTGTGAGTGATAAAGGACAGGAGAAAATACCAAGCTGTGCATAAACTATAATTGAACAAGATATTTACTTTTTATAAGTATAATGTCGTATGTAACAAAATATATAAAATGGCTTATCTTAATATGGTCTTGTTTTAGCAGTTATAATAGGAAATTTTAGGTGGCTGTCCAGTCCTAACTTTGGTATCTCCCTCTGTGGACAATTTTTAAAACTCTTCTGTAGCTCAGTTTTAAAATAATAGCAATCAGGAAAAAGCGCTAAAACATGGATAGGATAAACTAAAGCGTAGTTTTAACTTGTTTGTGATTTTGGTTAGTGCCAGGATTTCAGTATTTAATCTTGTTTTCTTGGTTGAGGAAGGTTCAAAGAGGCAGCTGAACGTAGTTTGAATAGGTGATTGTAAAAATTTAAGAAAGAATGTGCATCTAACATGAAAAAAGCTGAAGAACTATCAAAGGAGAAAATATCACTTCTGAGTAAGAAATAACACATGATATGGTGAGGTTTAGAAAAAGGTGATGTTCAAATGAGACCATCACTAGTTGGTTTTAACACCTTTTGGCAACACCATTAATAATACCTATTCGAGAGTGATAAATGTTTCTAGTTTTGTGCTATAAGTTTAGAATACAAATGATTTGGGAAATTGTACTTGTGCAGAATTGTAAGCAAGTAACCAAATTTATCCAAGTTTATTGTAAATGCTGACATAAATATTCTCTTCAAATTCATCTAAGATAGCAAGGGGACTGGTGGTAGAAATAGGTAGAGGTGAAATACTGGCTATTAGTGCAAGTAAGTGACAAAGTAGACTTATGCAGGTGTTGCTTGTAATGCTTTCACATACAGTAAGTATATAAACCTTCTAGAGAATTCAAATTTATTTGTTTTAATCCCGTCTGAAGTCTAATCAAAATACAACAAGCGCTTAACTATCATCCATTAGTTATGCTGAAAGATAAGCTCAAACACCAATTTTTTTAACATCTACACTTTCTTTTTTCTGACGTTATGCCTACCAATCCTCTGTTCCCCTGAAGAGAAAAGGTCAAGTGGTGGTCCAATGTCATGAACATTTTGTATTCGTCACTAAAAGTTGTATGATCTAACAGTAGAGATTTCTTCTTCCTTTTAAGTCTGCTTGGGGTTCTAGCCTTCTGGTAAAGTACTAATAAAAAGATATTGACAGTTTTAATATTTTTTTGTCTTTTTTTTTTTTTTTCTGTCAGATTGTCATTGACTAGTATCTTAGTTTGCTTTTTTCATTGGGGTTCATAATGAAGTTTATTATAAAGCAGGCTGTTTTTCATCTCCTAAAGCAATTAATCCATTTTTTTTTTTCTCTGTGAAACTGCCCATTCTTAAATTTTTAAATTATTATTATTATTAATATCCATGGTAACTTAAGTACTTGCCTGTTTACACAGCTACTAGATATTGAGGAGAGGGAGAAAGAGGCTAGTTTCACAGGCTAGTTTCAGAGAAAGTCTGTAGATATTTTTATTTCTGTCATCCTTGCTCCCTTAGTTACCAGGTATGCCTTTCTGACATGAATTGTGTTATTTTTTCCCATTATAGTTAGTCTTCCAAAGCAGATACTGTTCTTTCTTGGATCAGAATGAATGTTTTGCCTTCAGTCATTTACACTGAAATAATCAGGATTGCATGTACTAAATGCAGATTTTAAGGTTTTATTCTGTTTAGGTGATATAATATTTCAAGATTGATTCTACTTCTTTACAGTGTTCCTGTGGGAATGTTACAAGGCTTTATTCACTATTATTTCATACTGACTAATGACAATGTGAAATATGCATCATTATTTATCAGCTCTTTCTTTATGCTTGAGGTAATGATACATTCTTAGTGGGGAGAAAAAAAAATTCTTCATGATTACTTTTTAGCTATTATTTAGTAAAGAGGGCAAGTAGCGACTGAAGAATGATGTCTGTTTATCACTAAATGAACACAAACAGTTTTTCCTTCAAGTTTGTTTGTTTTTCATAAATAAAAGGAAAAGTGACTAGAACTTCTAAAAAATGGAAATGAATTTGTTAAGAAGCCCAGATCGAATTCACGAGAGAACTTAACTTTTACAAGCCTTAAGTGTTTTCAAACTCCAAAGTCATGTAGCACACAGCTCTCTTTGTTTTAAGAGTGAGAGCAATAGCTTCAGTTTGATACAGAAACCTCTAGTGTTAAGTACAGATATATGTTGTGCTGGCTCAACTATGTGTGTTGTCTTGGTGAAATGAAAAGGAAAAAAAAATACTCCTAGTGTATTTGTTTGGGGTTCTACAAGCTGCAGGTGGCTCCCTTGGTCTTCTGGTTAATTCAACATGTGTATTTTTCCTTCTCCTTACCCTCTGTTTCAGAAGTGTATCGCTTCAGAGCAAAGGAAGATACTGCTTAGGGGTATAGGGCTACAAAGTGCTTCTGTGTCTTCCAGAATTTCACTTAGTTACTGCTTGATTATGTAATCAAATTTCATATATGAGCTTATAGAAATGGTCTGGTTTGTCAACACAAATGTATTTGAGTTCTTTTTCAACAACAGAATAAATTCAAGTACTATGAAAAAAGGAGAGCAAGACATTAGTTTGACCTTCTCCATCTTTTCCTTTCTTTTTCAACATGATTTATCCAATTGGTACTGTCAAATTAAGTGATGGGGAAAGCTTTGTTGTAAGTAAGCTGATTCCTGCAATTATTACTACTTAATATAGATTTATACATAAATATGTATATGTGTTACTTTCCTTCTTAAACGATCTTAAAATTAATTGCATAAGAGTGTATTTCTTGATTAAGGATATTTTCACAGTGCTGTGACTGAGTTATTTTAATTACAACATCTTAAGTTTTGAGTGGCAATTTAAAGAATCAATGTAGTAATGTATTAGACCAGGGTTCTTAGAAATTGAAAATGAGCTTATTGAGGATGAATGGTGGAAGAGTCATTTTTTATCATAAAAATTGTCAAGGGAGAAGGGAGGAACTCTTAAATGCATGCATTTTTTTCCCATATATTTGGTATCTCAAAGGGCCCCATTAGAAAAGAGGTAAGATCACTACCCAGATAGCATATGTTATTGACAAACATATTCAAGAGGCATGAAATTCCAGTCTACTGTGTGATAACTCTGCTGGTATATACAGAATGTTCTACTATACACACTGTTTTTCTAAGGGAAAAAGAGCTTTTGTTTGTAGTGGCTTTATAAAATACAGTAGAGGAAGAGAGAGGCATTTCTTTTGTATTCTGAAATGTCTATTTCAGTCTCAGTGATGCAGTGCTCAAATGAACTATAGCACATTTAATGAGCAGTTGAGGACAGAGACACATGTACAAGGCACACCAGGGAAAGGGATTATGTACAAAGACTAATTAGCATGAAATATGAATACATTCATGAAGTAGTCTTGATCTATAATGTTCTTACAGAGAGTATCTTTTCTTTGAGTTCAGAGAAAAAGAAATTCAGAAGTTGAACTGAAAAAAATATCTTGAAAGTGTTTGTTTTTTTAGACAAAAATCTGCATGTATTTCTGGAATAAAATATATTTGGTATAAAGACTAGACTGTAAAGAATGCTTTATCTAATGTCAAAACAGGAGGAAAAATCAAGGTGTTCTTCAAGGGTTGTTTTAACTTTTTTTTTTTTATGAGGGAAATTAAGTTAGATTTAATTTAAAGGTAAGCACTCAGAACATGAGTAAGTATCAGAACATGATTAAGTAGCCTATTCCTTTTTTTTATGATAGTTTTCCCTTAAATGAGCTTCCCTTAAATGAGCTAATGTTATCTGTTGCGGAAGTTTTCCTGAAGGGGGGCTAATCTTTCCTGTGTAAGTGTTTATATATCAAAGTACATAAAATCTTCCCAGTGATGACAAGTTGGAGGTCAGTCCCTTGTCATCATTTCTAGGTCTGTGTTCTGTAGTTCTCTGCAGGATGGTTTTTAAGAATGTTTTGTTTTCTTATGTGTTATTTGTAGCTGTGGCTAAATTTACTGAAAACTTTCTCAATACTAGTAAAGAAGGCTCCTTATCTAGGTATTGCTAGAAAGCTGAGAGTTGTAATTTATTTTCTTTAGCTGATGTACAGCCATGCAGTTGGCTGTGCAGTTTATGAAGTGAAGGTGGGAGGAAAAAAATAAGTCAGTGGAGAAAAGGATGGAAAATGCTGAAAAGAATCTGTTACTTTCCAAGAAAGTTTGTGTTGACTATTGAATAGTTCATGCACCTATATTTTCATGTCCTGAAACCAGCAGGAATAACAGTGTGTTTGTTTAAACAAGTAAATCCACTATAAAAAAAGATATAACCAAAATTTAAGTTTTTTTTTTTTTCATATAAAGTAATTCTTTTAAGTCTGCACGAGAGTTGTTGCCTACATCTTACCAGCAGAACTAGAGCTAGTTCATAATACACAGCTTCCTAAATGTACTCTCTCTCAATTTTCTGTTAAATGAAATGTTGCTTTTAGCTATTAGCTGTCAAAATGTATTCTGCTTCATGGACCAGTTCCAGTTATGTATTTACTGACCTGTAATGCTCTTGTACTTAAAAATCAAAAACTTTTGTCCCCTGATAGTTTTATGTGCAAAACTGAGTTTTTTTTTTTTTTTTTTTTCTGATCAAAATTAACTGAATAAATAAATTCTCACCTCATTTAGAGACTGCTAGCTGTTTCAGCTGTAATTCTGTTAGGAGATGCTTTGAATGTAATATCTTCCATTGCAATAATGTCTGCCATATATGCAGCGAGTACGGATAGATCTATTACCTAAGTGAATAAAGGTTCTTTGGAGATAGGTACATTTAAAAAGCTATCTAAAGGATTAAGAGTGAACAATTATACTACTAACCTTCTGAATTCATTGAGAAATTGAAAGTATTAGGTACATAGGCAGATAAAAAGCTGATAATTTTGTGGACTTATTGAACTAGTTGTTAATGGTCCCTGAAGGATGTAAAATTGAAATGAAGTAATACTTACATAGTATACAAAATTACGTCTGTGCAGCTGTGAGAAACTGATACTTTTTTGTAACATAATTCCTTGAGATAGCTTTTTCTAGTCTTCAAGGTGAGAATATAATTTCTTTTAAACACTAACGCAAATGTATTTCCCAAGGTGGAGAGGCAGGGGAATAAGAAATTTCTTGCTTAACCACTTTCTAAAAGCAGAATGTCATCGTGCTACACTGGTTGATTTTTGTAAATCATTTTGAAACTATCTAAGTTGTGTATTCTGAACTGGGAAGAAGATTGGTTTTCTTACTGTCTCTTTTGGTCTTGCATTTAAGACATTTTTATCATTCATGCTGATACGTTGCCTTTTTAATAAATTCTATTTTGCTTATGTTGATAAAATAAAGGTAAGCAAATCATAGATGACATTCTAAATTTAAAATATAATATGGATTTTGTATGTGTCTTGTATGCTTAAAGCTAACTTATAAAGTTAAGCAAGTAAAGGTGAGCAACTTGTAGTGTTGTGTGTCAAGACTGTCTTAAATCTGCTACAGCATAGGTGGCTTAATTTAGTATTCTGTTGGGTCCCCTAAGAGTAATCTTGTAATATTTAAGTAATTTAACATTTAACTATTGAAGGCAGATAATCACTGCACGTACTTTCGCAGTGTGATTAAGTGTTCTGAACACCCTTGAAATTCTGGGGCTCCAGAATTCTGTAGCAATAATATATAAAGCTGTACGTCGTCAGGCCAGTTAACTCTGGTATTTTGTCTTCAACAGATGAGTGAGAGTAGATGCTTAGGTAAAGGTATAAGAGAAAGGTAAATACACGTTACTTAGTACATAGAGACAGTCTCTGTAAACTATGCAGATAGAATAAACTGAACACACTGATACTTCCCAGCTTCAAACAGTTCAGTTTTTGAGTGAGAAGTTGCATCTTTATATGTGGCAAAGTGCTCAATGTTTTCCTCAATGAACTCATGCAGTCTTTTAGCATTCATAACTTGTGCCATTGATCTCCTCTGTATTTTAAACCTGCTTTTTGCTATTCTTTCTGGTTTGTTGATGCCTTTTTTCTCTTTATAAGTCTTATTAATAATTAATTCCTTTCCACTTTTGCAGTGTTTTCAAAGACCACAGTCATACTGGTGGGGAAAACCAAAAGTGTGAATTATACACAAAAGGCAAACAGAAAGACATCACTGAGTGGTGGCTGTTACCTAATAAGTATTAGTTGACCTACTGCAATAATTAGAAAACAACAGTGAAGCAAAGCATCGTGTTTTTTAACCATCTCAATTACTGTCTATCAGTAATTACTCAAAATATATCATTTTTTATCATAAAGAATATTGTGTTAGTATGGTAAAAGCATTTTCCCTGTCCTGGTGTATTGCAGCTCCATTGGGATGACCTTAGATTGATCTTTAGTTAGAATGTCTGTAATGTAGAAAGATGCTCTACATGCTTTGTGTCCATTCTTGTTCCAAACAAGCCACTGTCCTCATAATGTGTCTGAATAAAGCTAAGTAATTCTAACTTAAAAGTAGAAGTAAGCTGGGTTCTTATTACTGACTTGTGGGCACAGATGCTTTTATAACAAGCATATATTTCAACTTAATATTATGTTATATATTACACACAATTAATTAGATTTATTTTGTACTGTCCATGACAAGACCACATTTTCAGATGACACAGACTTCTACACTTAATTTCAAGTATTTTATTAATAAGGAAAAAGTTGCTATTAGTAGTTATCAAAGCTGTAACTTCCAGTCAACATCACAGGGCACTGGTTACTGGTTATAGAAAATAATGAAATCTCTTAAGAAAGATAATTCCCCAATTTTTAAAATATAATGTGTCCCATATGAATTTAGGCTTTGGATTCAATGACTATGAAAGTATCCCTTTGAGTTCTTCTTTTTATTCTGTTTAATAAAACAGTAAATATGACCATATTACCAGTGTTATTAATACTGATCATTATTTTCTCAAGCCTAGTAATTGATTTTTTATTTTTATTTTTTTAAGTTAATTTAGTAGGGGAATACAGTCCTTTTTAGGAAGCATTTAATGGATTTTTACAAGTACTGAATCAACAGAAATGAAACACTCTGTAGTTAACTGTGTAGGTCAGACTGTATATCCAGAATACATCAAATTACACTTAAACTACAGACTACACAGTAGATCTTGAAGATGGTGAACAAATGGAGGATTTGGGCATTTTGATATATACAAGTGAAACAGTTTTTTGTGCAGGTTTGTTTTAAATATTGATAATAGCAAAATATTTTTAAAAGGGAGAGAATATTGGAAGGTACATTTGGGGATGTGTGCTTTTTTTTTTTAGTGTTTAAATATTCAGTCAGGGACTTCACATGTTAAATAGCACGGTGTGTGTAGTGGGGGGACCTAAAACTTCAATTTTACTAAAAACTTAGTCTGTGCACCAACATCTACTTAACTTGAGCGCATAAAGGGGTTCTAAATCTTTCAATTTTTTAGCTTCGTTATTTCTAAAATTCATTTGGAATATGAAAGTCACGTGTCTTTACTGGGGAAGATGGACGTGTTCAAGTGGAACAGTAGTTGAACTATTCATTTAAAAGATTTTTGCTTACCAGACTTGTCATAATAACAGAAAATGAGTCTATGAGAATTTTGATAAGATAGCAGTTTTTCCAACATTTTGTTTTACTTTTTTTTTTTTTTTGGTCTGGAAAATTCTTCACTATTCTGCCTCACAGTCTGTTGTGATAATGACCTAATATTTGAGGGGAAAAAAATAACTGGGACATGAGACTCTCTAAATCCAAATTACTATTACAGGAAGTATTTTATTTTATTAGACAAATGTGTTTTCTCACCCACATAAAAAATTACTGTATTACTTCTAAAATTCATTGGCTGATCTTTTTAGTAATTAGTCAAGTACTGATGCATAGACAGTGAAAACCTATGATGTCTCAGTGCCCAGCAAAACCCACCTAAATGTCTCTTTGTAGAAAAAGCCCTCTTTTTTTTTTGTGTTGTGTGTTGCAGATGTTGAAGTATGGGCAGTGGCATAAGGAGAAATGGGATAGGCAGTCCTGGGGCTTTCTGCCTTGTAAATATTCATGTAGGAAATATGAGAGAAGTGTCGATGGAAAAGGCTACAAGGTTTTATTTTAACTTCCTACAGCACATCATACAAGACAGTTAAGTAGGCCCATTGAGGATATTTTCAGTTGAATCATTTTTTGCCTGCTGCTGTTTGGTTTCTAATGGTCAGAAGGAATTTCTGTGATCGCATTTGCACGTATTTGCAAAATGCACATAATACATCTGTGACCACTTGTATTCATAATTGTTGCTATTTCCTCAGTCTTCCAGAAAGATCAACATCTTTTGGATGGACTTTTATCAGTGTAAACAGATGGAGGAAAACTTGTGTGTGTTGTTTTTATTTTATTTATTTATTTATTTTGTAGTCCAGGCGTGTGCTGATTAAAAGCTGGAAGCAACTCTAATATGGAATGGTTATTAAAGTACATTTGAACTGTACAACTAAACTGGACAAGTTACATACACCTTTTCAAATTGCAGTTAAAAAATAGGCTAGTTTACAGCCATTCTAGGGCAATTTTAATGGAACAAAATATTTAATATAGTCATTAAATGTAATGGTGAAATTTAATATCAGTTGCTTGCATTAGAAGAATAAGTAATAGGAATACCTTTGCTATTTTTTTTTAAATTTTTTTCTTGTAAAACTAGGGTTTTCTTTCTTCCATGGAGCAGAATCCTTTGGGTTGATGTTGCTTCCTTCAGCTTGATTATATTAATTAGGCAAAAAAAAAAACATATGAGATATGATGTTCCATGTTTTTTCTTTACTAAGAATCATTTTCAGATCAATTGCTTTCTTTCTTTGTTTTATATATATATATATATATAAAACATTATTTATATATATATATATATATATATATATATATATTAGTGCTATATTAGCTATTTTGCTATTCTGATTGCAGAAAAAGGACAGAACAACAGCAGGAGTGCTTAATTTTATGTCAGGAATTGATAACCGAGTGATTTTTAGGTGAACCTAAAAATGCCAGGTGGCATTAGGAATAAACATGAGATCACACAGTTGCTGACAGGACTAGCATCTGTTAATGCTCCTGCATTTGTCTCTGGATATTTGGGGTTTGTGGTTTGTCATGTTTTCAGACCAAATGACAGTGTGGAGACTAAATACGTTTGGCTACCAAGTGGTTTAGATCACAGGAGATGTAATTTATGAATTCTATGACATCCTACACAACATATTCTGCAGGAGAGGTATTGCAGTCCAGGAGAGAAGTTGTGGTTTCAGCTGTGTGCTGTTCATAGTCCATAGTCCTGACATCTTCCAGAATCTGGGATCCATTGAATATTTTCTAGCTTAATCAGTTACTTGATTAAATAAAGAATATCTCCTCAGTGACTGGTTTGTTCAACTTGCGCTGTTGTCATTGTTGAAACTTACACTCAAGATGCTTCTAGACACGTCTGCACTTACAGATGATCACTATTCTTTGCATAGTTTGACTGTCTGTTTCCTTGAGCATACAGAAACTTTCTGGAGTTCAGGTTCGTTGTCTGGAACAAAAGGTTAGTCGTATTTTATTCATTGAAATAAGTGGTTGCTGCAAGTCCACAGGCTTATGCCGCCAGCTATGGTTACCAGGCCTCACTTATGTGAACTGATGCATTTCCATTTCAGTGAGGAATTGTGTGATGAGACAGATGGAAGGATTAATTGTTGGTGTATCAGTGAGGAAAGAGTAAGCACAAGTGTGAGAGTATCATTATATACAACTTTACTCCCTCTGCCTTTCTTTGACTTAATGACTTTGACTCTTGCTGAGAAGCAGGCTCAATGTGAGCCAGCAGTGTGCCCAGGCAGCCAAGAGAGCAAGCTGAATTTTGGACTGCATCAAACAGTTTATCCAGCTGGTCAGAAAAGCTGATTCACCTGCCATAGTTAGTGTTGGTGCAGCTTTGCCTTGAATATTGTGTGCAGTTCTGGGCTTCACAATATAAAGACGATGTTAAGGTCCTTAACAAGATCCAGAGACAGCAAAGCGGGTAAAAGGGCTGGAAGGCATGTCCTGTGAGGGGAGGCTGAAGGCACTCGGGTTGTCTGGTCTGGAGAAAAGGAGGCTGAGAGGCAACCTCCTTGCTCTCTGCAACTCCCTGAAGAGAGGAAGTGCAGAGCAAGGTTCTGGTCTCTACTCCCTGGGAACTGATCACAGGACACATTACAATGGTGCAGAGCTGCACTGGGGGAAGTTCAGACTGGACATTAAGAAAAAATTCTTTACTGTGAGGATGGCCAAACACTGGCACAGGCCTCCTAACGAGGTGATTGCTGTCCCATTTCTGTTAGTTAATGAGGATATTTGGATAATGTCCTCAATACTGTATTTTAACTTTTAGTTAGCCCTGAAGTGGTCTGGCATTTGGACTTTTTTTAGTTTATTACTATTCGTGGGTACCTCTGCAAGTAATAGCTGTTCAGTAGCTTTCCAAGGTCACCAATTTAGTCATGCTCAAAGAAGTTTCATTTTCTAGTAAAGTTTACTGATTTTTTTGTGCTATAAAATATCTTTTTATCGTTCAGTGGCTTTCAGAAAATGTTAGGGTCCCATTTACTTGGCATTTTTGTATTTCTAAAAATTTGTTGTGACTACAGTAGCTGAATAACAAGCAAGTGTAGAACAATAATTTTGAAAAGCCATATGTGCATATTTATATTGGTACAGAAGTTTAAAGTACTGGTGGTAGAACTTTTTTTTAATTAAGTCTCTGAAGTATTTCAAGATCTTCATGTATATTTTTTGTCATGGTTATTGTTATTCTTGTTAGAAGTACTTTTAAAAAATATTTAACATTGTTTAGTGTCACTTCTTTTTTGTTTAGATCCTATGTGGGTTTCAAGTAGTGTACTTTTTGTGGGATTATATTAGTTCCCAGCTGAAGGCATCACTGAAGGTACCCATTTAAGCAGCATGTGCATTGATTGCATAATGTATGATGAACAGAAAACAATGCCTTGCAGCATGTTGCATCAGCTTTTTTCCTCTTACAGTGATAAACAAATATGTTTTTACTAACACAATAGAACTCAGTTCTGAATTTAAAAAGTAGGTTATATAACATGGGGATTCAGATATTTTTCTTCAAAGAGACATTTGCATGTGTTAAAACTCCCTTTCTTTCTTCTGCTTGATCATGTTGGCTCTCTCTACCTTTTCCTCTCCTGTCTGCTTTAGGAAGATAGTAAACAAAAGTAAAACCAACAAAAACATTCTGTAGGTATAATCAGTGCAAGATAACTGTGCATTAGTAGTTTTTTGCCACTTCAGTGAATTATTGGTGATGGTTTAAAAAAAAGCTTGCTGCTTCTTCCCAACCATATGGAGAATTGCACTAAACTACATCCGCATGAAGCGATTCAGATGTTTTAGCTTCCAGATTGATTTTTTTTTGTTATAAATCTTTTTTGAGCTACCGTGTTAACTTCAGTAAAATCCTTATTCATCTCTCCCTTCAACTAGTTCTCTGGCATCAAGATAAAAAGCCTGTCTCATCTTAGAATAGGCACTTGTGCAAGGAATACCTGAAAAGAGTTGGGAAGTTGGTCAGCAGTAGTATATTGATTCTTAAATGTATCACTTAGTGTTTTATTTATTTATTTCCTCTGTAATTTGTGGTTCTATTGCAGTCAAGTCACTGCTAAAATGGACTTCGTGATCAGAGGGAGAAAGAGGGTCTATAACAGAAGAGGCAAAAGCATGACTTTTGATAACACTCTGCTTAATGTAATCAATCAAACAGTGTAGAAGAATTTATGGTAATTTAATGTCTCTTCTGCCTGTGAGTCTTAAGTTGGTGAGATTGGTGTAGATGTTCAACAGCAACTTTGGTGTAGTCACCGAATTTAATTGTGATTTCAGTTATTTCTCTAGGATTTTTGTGAATCGGCATGAAGGTAACTAAATTTCTTAGTCTGATGCTTGAAAATATTTGAAGAGTAGCTATAGTTTGTTACAAAACTTCTGAAAGTTTGGACTTTTGTGTTGTAAGTGTGATTACTAGTTTCACAACACCTAGAGAAATGTAATCTGGAAACAGTTGAGGAGGGATACTATTGAAAATGTGTTTGTTCTGTGTGGACTCTTGCTCATAAAGCTTTTTTTCTGTGCCTGATCAGGTGTATGTGAATTATATTTGGAAAAAAAATCCTTTGTGTGAACTGACATTTGGTAGTATATTTGCTTCTCTGGTTTTGTATATTACAAAATATTTTTGTTAGCCCTGCAGTTTTGCAAGCCTCAAGATAGAGACGAATAGCACTGGCTTTGTGTATTTTCTTTTAGCTAATAAAAGAATAGGCTTGTCTTTAATGTTCGTGGCTGATTGACAGGTCTTGTACTCTGTAAGCAGATTATAAGGATGTATGTTCTTCACCATATTTCCATAAAGACTTGATTATATATGGAAATCAGGAAGACTTCATTAAAGGGATGAAATTAGGAGTAAGTCACTTACCTTCTCAAATCATTTCTCACACCTGTCTCACCAGACACAAATTCCTGCTTTTCAATAGTTTCTCCTGCTCTAACAGAACTCACAATGTTTATTACATTGTCATGGGAGAAGTTGTTATTAACTCTTGGATTATTATTTTTTTAATTGTTGAGCATCTGGTTTTATTTCCATGTTTAATTGAGAACAGTTAGTGATAAGGGTTTGATTATTTCATGGAGTGTCACTTTAGGATTTTGAACTGTATTTCACAACCAGGTCAGTGCTGGTCAGAATTTTGAGTATTGGCTGTCTGCAAGATTGCTGTAAAGTTGATATGTAGCTCTGTCCTCTTTCAAATATATAGCAGGCTGGTCATACATGGCTAGGCTTGCAAAATAATAGCAGGGAGAGCAAGCATTGCAATGTTGAACGGTCTTTTCTGCTTAGCTTTCTCTGTTTCAGTCTTTTTAGAGGTAGCTGGAGATAAGGGAACTGTCTTGGACTAGCTTAGTTTATGCTGGTATGCAACCACGCAGGGTAAACTAATTATTCAAGTGGTCTAAACCACTTTGAGATGTTTTCCTGCTGGTGATGTGTATGAGGTGAAAGTAACTTTTTTTTTTTTTTTTCTTTAAGAGGTTGAAACTGAGGCTTTAGTGTTACTCTTAACACTAAAAATAAACATGTTTTCTTAGGAGATAACTGCAGTGAAACCCATCCTGATGAAAAAGCACAGGGAAAAAAAAAAAAAAAAACCTGCTGTGATAAGAAAAACATTTGGTTCTCTTAAAACTTCCTCTTAATTATACTTTAAAGTTTTTCAATCACTTCTGACTGATTTAAAATGTTCATCAAATTTTATTAGTGTTAAACATGTTAAGTTTCTATTTCTTCAGTGCCAAATGTGTTCTGTAATATATAAAAGGAAATAAATCCTTGCTTACGTAACTTCAGCAAATTCTGTAAAAATTAAGTACACTGAATTATGCAGAAAATCAGCATATATTTTAAATATCTGAATACTGTTTTACTTTCTGTATAATTTTAAGTACTGAATATAAAGCTAGTGATCTTTGTTACTTATAAACAAACGATAAAAGAATCCAATTTAAAGTATTTTTTTTAAACCTTTTACAGTGTTTTTTTGGGTTTTGCTCTTTACTAGGGACAAGACATGTAATTACTAAAAACCTACCTCTTCAGGTTTATTGTGTGATGAATCTAGAATAATTTATTTTACTGGTCTTGGGTTAACTTCTAATGCTATTTGAGATACTTAGATGTCAACAGAGGGCACTCATGTGCTTTGTGGTAAAACCAATCAGTGTATTTTTAAAGGTGTTTGGAATAAACTGGACTGAAGATATTAGAACTTGTGGGTTAAATATGTATATGTAAATATAATGTGATAGTACATGAAAAAAAAGTCATCATCTTATTAAAAATTTAATTTCCCTTTCCTTCTACTTAGATAAATTTGTGTTAATTGCTGCTTTAGATATTTTGCAGTACATTGAGGCAATGGGTTTGCATTTTCTTGAGCTAATTCTTATAGATGCGTTGTTACGGCTTTCTGACTAAGTTGCTATTAGTCTCTTTAACAATTGTATCAGAATTTAATAAATACATTCTTTACAGCTAAAAAGGCAATAGAAGAAACAGAAGAAAAGAAAGCTCAGTCGAAGAAAAAGATTAAAGAATTAAGAGTTTTGGATGGAAAAACTGCACAAAACTTATGTGAGTGTCAAATATTATAAATTAATAATTATCATGTCCACATGACTTTTCTTAAATATTCTTTCCTTGTTTAGATGTGCAGCATTTTTCCAAAAATTGGCTAATGTGAATGTAAGTCTTATGTTCAGAGAAGTTTCATGGAAGTATGATCTAAATTCACTTTACAGTCTTGGAAAATGTAAAACAAAAAATAAATGTAAACTTAAATTTTAATTATACTTCCTTTGTAATTAAGGAGTTGATACTTTTTCTATAACTGCATTAGACTAGAAATACAATAAAATGATAATCACTGATTCAGGGAACACACAGTGTTGGTGGGTATTAGGTTTGGCCTCTCAGCTCTCATCATAGTGATGGTGGACAGTCGGCTGAATATGAGCCAGCAGTGTGCTCAGGTGGCCAAGAAGGCCAACGACATCCTGGCTTGTATCAGAAACAGTGTGACCAGCAGGGCTAGGGAGGTGATCGTCCCCCTGTACTCAGCTCTGGTGAGGCCGCACCTTGAATACTGTGTTCAGTTTTGCGCCCCTCGCTACAAGAAGGACATGGAGGTGCTTGAGCGGGTCCAGAGAAGGGCGACGAAGCTGGTGAGGGGCCTGGAGAACAAGTCCTACGAGGAGCGGCTGAAGGAGCTGGGCTTGTTCAGCCTGGAGAAGAGGAGGCTCAGGGGCGACCTTATCACTCTCTACAGATACCTTAAAGGAGGCTGTAGTGAGGTGGGGGTTGGCCTGTTCTCCCACGTGCCTGGTGACAGGACGTGGGGGAATGGGCTTAAGTTGCGCCAGGGGATTTTTAGGTTAGACGTTAGGGAGAACTTCTTTACTGAAAGGGTTGTTAGGCACTGGAACAGGCTGCCCAGGGAGGTGGTGGAGTCACCATCCCTGGAAGTCTTTAAAAGACGTTTAGATGTAGAGCTTAGGGATATGGTTTAGTGGGGACTGTTAGTGTTAGGTTAGAGGTTGGACTCGATGATCTTGAGGTCTCTTCCAACCTAGAAATTCTGTGATTCTGTGATCCCCAGTGGATTTTTCTGGTTACAGCAGTGGAAAAAGAGCTCAATGAGGGATAGACTTTTGAAGAGACAAACATTGCCAAATGGGATAAATTAGGTGCAAATACCACTCTTATAAATTATAAACAAAATAGCACCACCTATTATTTGTAATATGCCTTTTTTTAAGATGGAGGGAAATTGGTTTCTGAGAGTAGTAGATTTTTTTTTAATCTGATTTAGAAATACCTTAAAATGCCAGTAGTCCATCTACACTTGTGGCAAAGCAAGTATGTAAAAACAAATCCATGCATTGTTTATTGCCACATCCATGAATACATTTTCCTAAGCAGAAAAAGTGCTATGACACAAATGATAAAATTTTAAACCAATCATTGAAAATATGGTTGTGGGAAAATCAGACATAGTAATTGGTTTGAATATACAGCACTTCATGAAAAACAATGTATCAATCTGTATGTGTTAGGGATATTTTGCATTTTATGGAATGGGGCTCTGAGAAGTTGTAACATCCTGGGATCAAATTATTTTACAAATGTCATCTTTGAAATATGTATGATATATATAGTCTCTTTTATAAGCTGAGTTACTTTAAAAATGGTAGAGAAGTTAGAGTGTGTATGTGTGTGTATATATTGTCTTTGCCTTTGACAAGGATTTTATTTAGACTGTTATGTAAATACTCAACCAGTTAAAAATTCAGTACATCTGTGTAGACGTGGTTGTGAAAGCAAGAGTAGCAGCTAAAGTCTCATAATGCGCTGAACATGTCTCTTTTAGTAGTAATGCAAATATGTTGCTATTCATAAAAAAAAAAAAAAGGACTTAATTCTGACAGATAAATAATACTGCTAGGAAGCATCTGAGGATGCAAAAACAGTCTAAATTGTTATCATAGTTTGATTCCATAGAAATAACATTTATTATAATTTCAATTGAAACAGCATACTTCATATAACACTTGGTTTATATAGAAAACTTTCTTGATGTGAGTTATCTTAATTTCGATCAAGATACATTTTTTTGAGTTGTTAGAATTGAAATTTGCATTCCTACATCCATCTTGTTTGACCTTTTGGATTCTAATGATTTCTTACTGAATTTCAGCAATATTTTTGGGTTCTTTCCGTTTGCCTTATGAAGAAATAAAAAATATAATTTTAGAGGTTGATGAAGAGAAGCTGAGTGAATCCTTGATTCAGGTATGTGAAAAATGTTTGGTTTTGTTCATAGTGTGTTGTACATATAAAGGTGTAAGAATTCAGAAGTAACTATAGTGTAAAGTTTTCTGGATATCAGCTATAAATATGTTACCTGAATTTAGCGTTTTGTTTATTTCATTTCTACTTTTGTATATGGTTACATATGGCAGTAAAACTGTCTTTAAAAGGCTCTTAAGAATTATTTCTTTTGAAAATGAAATTCCATAATGGAAGAGGTTAAAAAAAAATCTGATTCTAGTTTTTGAGCTTGAGACAAATGTTTACCTAGTTTAGGCTAGTGGATAATAGAGGTTCAAAAGGCTTCTTGTTGAAAAATCTCTGCTTGTCACTAGTAATAAACTACTTGAATGTTTCAGGATACTACTGCACTGCAATGCAAGACCAAACAAACAGAAAGAGTCTATGAATCAGACCTGCTTCTGAGTGTCTTTGATCTTATTTTAAGGCCAAAATCTGTCAGCCAGAGAGATGAAAATACGGAGTACAGCTTCTTTACATGTCTCTGGTTGCTGTCCTCAGTAGGATGAGAGCAATCTCTGTGGAATAAGAGCACAGCAGAGAAAAAGGCAAACCTGAAATGGTATACAGATGTTACTGATGTACACTGATGATACTGATGTTGAATTACTTCCTCTTAATATCCTATGCAGATTATTGATGTCACCATTATCAGCTGATCCAGCCTTGACTAATTTAGAAAGCCACAAGGCTTTCTAAATGAAAGCTTTCTTCCTTTCTTGGTCCTGGAATATGATTATTCCAGGGAGATTGGGCTAAACTGGTCTTTACACAGTTAGTACTTCATCACTTTGTCAAATTGTAGCATCAATTTTTTAAAGCAAAATTTATTTTTTTTAAGATATAGCGTTTGGCATTACTTGTAACTTTTACTGTAAGATTACGTTATCTCCACAAAACTCTTAAAGTTGTAATCAAAATGCTATAGAATTGCATGTTTCATAAACACTTTATCTGTCTATACCTTTTAAATACTGTGAAGGCATTCTTCAAATTGAAGACAGTGCAAACATCTGTATTAATTACCGGTTTCATTTGATTTTTATATAGTGTCTAAGCTATGTAGGTAAAATAAGTTTCCTATAATTTCCTCATGTATTTCTGTGTTGTGTTGTTTTAAACATACTATTTTAAGATGCCAGCTCATTTGTTATATCAAGTTTAATATAATGCCTTTTTTTATTTTAGAACCTAGTGAAGAATCTTCCTGAGCAGAAAGAACTTAATGCCTTAGCTGAATTGAAGGATGAATATAACGATCTTGCTGAGTCAGAACAATTTGGAGTTGTGGTATGTATTAGTGCGGTAGTTAACTGGAGAGTATTATTTCATCAAATAGATGAAACTTTAAAGTATTTTGGTTAGTGTTATTGCACTTTCTACATTACGAAAATGTTGCTGTATTTATTGATGAGAAACAGTCTAAAAATATCTGTAAATTCATACTTATTTTCTTATGGTAGCGATTATAGCATGTGATTAAGAACATTAAGGCATTTCTTTACCAGACCAAGTCTTTAATTTGATTCTTGTATGATGTTCTGCATGGAACACTTAAGTATTTATTGTGCCTAGAGTGTTCTTCATAACTGTTTTATGAAATCTTAGAAATTTAACTTCTTAAAGATCCATTTACTGTGTCACCGACAACTTGGATAAATTTATTCTTCTGTATTGAAAACTGAACATCTGAAAGTCATGTGCTCATGATATCTCAATCAGGTTTTATCTTTGGTAAGATGTATCTGTACATCTTTTAAGGTTGGTGAAAGATTTCTTGGTAGGAAGAGTTACATAATTGCACTCAAATCAACAGAAAGCTTTTTTAGGAGTTGGACTTGATTTTACTGGTGGGTCCATTCCAATTTGGGATATTCTATTATTCTATATAATATACATGTACACTCTCACATGTAAATACATACAGTATGTATGTGTACTTATACATATACTTATGAAACTGCTTTAGAAAAAGCATGGATTTGTAATAGAATTGAAATTTAACATCATATTCTGTTGCTTTTACTCGTGTTCAATAAATGTATCTATTACAAAGGAAGGGATATCAGATAAAATGACTAGAAGCTGTCTCTGAATGAAATCATTCAGTTTGCATAAATTGCCAAATACATGCTGGTATGTGATTTTATGGTGCCAACTATTAAGCTAGGACTTGGGAATTCTTTTTCTGATTCTGGTGTTCCAAAGACTTGATAAAGCCTTAAGCAATTTAGTTTATCATTTCACTTTAGTTTTGACATTCTAAAAGAATATAATGATGATCGCCTTTGTAATGTACTTGAATGTATTCTTAACACCAGAGGAGCTAGGCTTGGTGTTATTGTAATTTTACAGTGTTACGTACATTAAAAAGTATTAAAACAGAAATAGCAGTTCTTGAAAGAGTAGAAACAGCTTTATATATACGTGTGTGTGTGCGCACATGTGTGTATATGTATATACAAACAGTCTCTGCTTGAGTGTAAGTTGGTTTCAGAAATACCTTTTGAGTGATTTGTTTGGATTCAGGGAACATGATTTGAACTAGTGAGATTTTTGTAGAGGATATAAAAAATGAAAGGTATCCATGACTTTTGAAAATTCCTAGTCAATTTATTTTAATTTTTTATAAATGGTATAAAGTTCCAAAAACATTATTTCAGAACAATGAGGAAATCTGGTAGAACATGAACATATTCATACCTAATATTCTGCCAGATTTCCCTGTTGTTCTGAAACATGATTTTGGAACAGTTTATATTAGGTATTATTTTGTATTTATTATAATGTAGTATTTATATAAACTCTTTAAAACCCCCAGAGGAATATGTTATTCCCTCCTGCCATGTAACAGACACTTCTAGTGACTAAAATGGTTATAAATTGTTATAAAATGACAACAGTGCTTTCAGCCCTGTGGTAGAAAGGGCTTTTAATCTCAAGGAAGGAAGGAAGGCAGGCCAGAACAATTGCACTGTCTGCATCTTGCCTCCTTTTGAAATGGCAGTGAGCAAAGGGTGACTGGGAGTTACTGATGTGCCAAAAAAAGCCCAAGTGGCAAACTGTGTAGATGTTGTGTGAGGAAAACACAGGATGGAAGCAACCTAGGCAGAGGCACAGGAACAAAAGACTGGTGTCTATGAATTCTGTTAACTATTTAAAATAACTGAGAAAATTCAGAAAATTGTGTTTAATGACCTTGAATTTTGAAGCATTACTTACAGATGTTTCTGCCGTAAGGTATTTCATGTTGCACCTTTTGGTCTTTGTAACTGAGATTTTCTCCCAGCTTGATGCCTTCTGCACACTGCAATTTATAAACATCATACCCTCCTTGTCTCTTCAGCTTCAGTTTTTCTCTCCATTCAATTTGTGCTGTGTTTCTCTCTAGCTTTTACATAATGGTATTTCTGGAATGCTATACTGTGTATCTATATCCTCCCACCATTCTCCTCTCTGGTGGGTAACATATCCTCCTCATGAGGAAGGATGAGGCAGAACTCAGTTTTGGCTATCTTCGTTGTCAAACATGTTTTCCTTACATACAGTCAGAAGTTCCTGAACACCATCTTGTTTTTGCTTATGCTCTATCACTATGCACTTTCAAGAATCCTCTGCATATTCTCTGTTTCTTCCTGTTAGGTAGTTACAAACAGTAGTCAAGGGCAGCTATTCATTAAAGAACAGGTGTTGTGGGTTGATCTGGGTAAACAGTTAGCACCGCACAAATGCTCACTTACTTCCTCCTTATATCCCCTCCCTACAAGGTAAAAAGAAAGGAGGGAAAGAAAGCACAGAAGTTGAGATTTAAAAAAAAAAAAAAAAAAGTTCAATAAATGAAGGAGAATTGGAAGAAGAAAAAACAAAAGTGATGCAATGGCATCTTTCCTTCAACTCCTTAATTTATTGTGCACCTCCTGTCTATTCACTAGGGGGAGGCAAACTGAGAAACAGAATGCTGTGACACTGTGCAAAAACACTGATCAGCAATAATTAGAACATCACTGTTATCAGCATTGTTTTCATCATAAATGAAAAAAAAAAAACATACAGTCTGCTATGAAGAAAATTAACTTATCCTAGCCAGATGCAGTAAAACAGATTAGTCAAACTTGATTGCTGCTGCCAAAATTTATTTGCTCTTCATAGGCTTACTTTAGAAGCATATATTTGCTCAAGAATTGCGGTAACTATATATGTTCATTTATGCAAAGATGATCTGTTGTTCATGAAGATCAAATTATTTCTCCACTTTAACACGTGTTCAGAAGGTGTTATGAAAGAAATTGCAACTTTATCTGAAATTCTGATGGGGCATAGGACAGGCAGGGTCAGGTTTTGCATTTTGTACCTATTTTGGTCATATTTGATCAATGGATGTGCAGTTTTGGTAATATGCTAATACACTGCTTTTAGAAAAAATGATAAGTAAACTTAAGGTGTAATTATTATAGGTGTCAAAATGTTGATCTATCCCTTTGGAAACATTTCTTCGTAAAGTAAAGAAAACCTGCAAAATAGTCTTTCGTTATTTGGCTTCATCTTGGTTGAATGAATATGACTTTAATAAATGAAAGAACATAACTGATGCCCTCATTAACTTTAGCATGTTTATATATGAAATGACTGCACAGTTAGTGTAAATTAACTTACCCAGTGCAAAGTGACTTGACAGAGTGCAAAAGCTATTTCAGTTTTCATTACCAAACGTAATACTGAGCATATGGTAATATGTGGATAATGTTTTTGTTCTCCTATTTGGAAGATTTTTTTCCTTTGTTCCAGAAGACTAGAAGAAGGACTAGTTCTCTTGCGTTGTTTTCATTTAGTGGTAAACCAAAAGCAATTAATGAAGTTGCCAAGATAAAAGTACTGTGTATTAGGTATGTGTAGAAAGTAGGTGCTTTCAAGACACTTCTTACCAAAGTATGAATTCATGCCAATTGGCTTTACTGATATGTGAAAACCACTTGAACTGAGAAGGAGTAGCCTTGGGTTTTAGCAGTTGTTGAATAGTTCAAATTTTTAATCAATCAGTTTTCTAGCAACTAGATCTAGTGCTTGCTTAATGCTTTCTCATTCCTTCTATGTAGTAGTATGATTTTTTTCTTTTCCTGAAAACTATACCACTAATTGAAAGTGGCTGGAGAGACTGTATTCTCTCTCTTGGTTGCGTTAGAAACAGATTATCTCGGATTTATCTCACTTGTGATTGCTACTGGATTGAATCTAAATGGTTCTTGTTTTTTAGTCAAATCTTGTTGAAGAAGTCATAAAAATATACTTTTTTTTTCAGACAGTACTAATAAAGTCATGATATTTATTTGTGATTATTTGTTTCAAGGAATGACTGACTACAAAAGTTTACAGAAGATTTAAAAGCATGTGATGCAACGTTAACCAGAAAAAAAAAAAAAGCTAAATCAAACATATCAAAATATTTTACCTCATGAAAGGCTTGAAGCTTGTTGGCATATTCAAATTTATTTCTTACTGAACCATATGGTAAAATATTGCTTTCAGGGTATGAAGAGTTTTACAACTTTTTTCTATGCCATTTTGAATAAAAACATTAATTGGAACTTGTCCTGCAAAAGTCACTTAATCACTTAACTTGCTTTGACTTCCATTTACTGTAACACAGTGAATGTAGATTGTATTCAGGACAAATGTTTTCAGTGTGATATTTGCAAAACAGAGAATGTTTAGAAAAATAATGTCTCAAGACTGAATGGTGGTGGCTTATGGAGGCTTCAATAGATATTTCTAATAATGGGGATTAAAAAGCAAGTTATGCTGAAACACTTTTTTACCGAACCGTTCCTTTTCCTCATAGAAAAATCTCAGTTCCTCAAAGGAGCTGTGGTGAAAATCTGAGCAAAAGACATAAACAAATAAAAGAATCTTTGTTTTGATGGCCAAGATCTGTGATTTGTCACATAACAAAGCTTTTCTTTCAGGGGGACAAAGTGCTTCAGGAACACCACTGATAGTGAATACAATGGGGGAGAAATCTTTCTGTATTCTTCTAATTAAAATTAAGAGTTAGATTTGGAAGGTAATCATTCTTGCATTTAAATGAAAATTTTTAAGTGGATTAAAAATTTTCAATACATATTATTTTCTTAAATTTAAACATATTTTTTAAGAATTAAAGTCCATGGCTAAGTAGAAGGAAATATTACTGATTACTTGCGCAAAATACGAAAGAATAATTTCTAGAATAATAAAATTGGTATTGGGGGTTTAACTTAATGATATTCCTATCAGAGATACTTCTGAGTATCTGTGTCATGTACTGTTCTATACTTCCTTTTACAAAATACCTGAAACAGAAAATAGTGTTTTGGGGAGGAGTTTTACAAAGTTTGTTTCAAAAGACAAGTTGAACAGTAGTCTGTGTGTTGCCTACACTTCATGATATGTGATCAGAACTGAAGGAGTGAGTAAAGCTGAAGTATATCCTTTTTCAGTATCTTTGTGTATATTTTTTCAAATCTATAGAAACTTGTCATAAATGTAAGCCAGAATCTCTTCATTCACCTCCTAAATCTGGATTTTGCATTGGGATAGACAAAGACGAGACTTTTTCTTGGATGGTATGAACTTAAAAAGCTTTCAGATCAATTATATATCATACTGTATCTATAATATAACTTTGAGCTTGTTTGGTAACCATCATTCCAAAATGCTGATAGGATTCATATCACTTATCACTTGATATCAATATAGGTAATAACAGAAAACTATTTGAGCTTCAGTTTAATAAAAACCTGCAAAAATAGTCACCAAATTAGATGTAGCACTAATGTAATTTGCTGATGTTATCAGCAAATATCATAAGTTATAGCTCCCATTAGTACAATAGCAATATTCCATGAACAGTGGCACTAATGTAATCTGGCTTCATATAAACATCTGACTGATGAAGCCTGACCTCCAGTGTCTCAAACTCACTTAGATATTCCCAAGGCCTTCCACAAGGGCCCCTAAGAATTCATCATCTTTTTCTCCCCTATTGCTCTCCCAGTGATGAAGTGCAACTTGAGAACAGTGCATCAGCTCAATAAGAGAGTCTAAAAATGAGAATTCTCTTGTTTAATCAGACTACAACTGTTCCTATTTCTTCTATCTTACAATCTCTCAAGTGTCTGTGGTTTAGACTGTTTCTGAAGGATGAAAAACTTGAGAAGCTTAGCTTCCAAGTCTAACTTCATTTGAGCTTTGACAAAATGGTCATCACATATGCCTTCAGGTTAATACTCAGTTCTTGTTAACTGGTGGAACTGGCTTACATGCATGCTGTGAGGAAGAATTTTAGTAGTGTACACTTATTGCTGGTGAGTTTGGAAATTAATGATTTGATAACACAAAGCACTCTTATTTTCAGTCTGTTGTTTTACTGAATTATTTTGAGCAAAGTGTATGGTGTGGGGAAAAAATACCTCTGTGCAGGTACAGATTCTTGGAAATGCAAGATAGGCAATGAAAACATAGAAATTACAGTCTTCCAACTCTGGCTGCACAATGTTGTTCTTTAATATAACCTTTTGTTCTTTCATGTTCTGATATAACTTTTCTTGTTTTGTAGATGAGTTCAGTGAAAATGTTGCGGTCACGTCTCAATGGGATCCTTTTCAGGCTTATGTTTGAAGAACACGTAAACAATATCAAACCTGACATTATGGCGGTTACAATAGCCTGTGAAGAGCTGAAGAAGAGTGAAAGCTTTAGCAGGCTTTTAGAGCTAGTGCTGTTCCTTGGAAACTACATGAACTCTGGTTCCAGAAACGCACAGTCTCTTGGCTTTAACATCAGTTTTCTTTGCAAGGTAAGATGAAACTATAAAACTGGTAAGTGTAGATTCATGAAGCTTACAACCACGAGAGAAACTACTGTAAGGTAGGGAAAAGCACTCAATCAATGTAGTTTACTAACCCCATATCTATTTTAAATAACAGATGCACAAACACAGAATAAAACTTTCTAGTATGGTATGTTGCTATAGCTGTCCTACTCAGTGCACTGGTGATTAAAGGCAGTCATTAAACTGTAAGTTTGTTCTGAGTCTTTCTGGAACATAAAAGTAGAACAGCCTTTCCAACCCCAATTTTTTCAACCATAATCTCTTCAATAGTATGCACATAGACCTTTTGTTAAATAGCTCTGGCTACTTGTCTCTTGCTTCTGTCTTCCATCCTGCTATCCGTAAAGCAAGAAGTAAGTATGTGGAATTAAAGATGGTCATTGTTATCCTATGTTAAACTTCACTTGTGGTGGCAAATGAGATACAACATCGACTTAATAATTTGTAGCAGCACTTGTTTATTTAAATGATGAAATGTGATTAAGGCATTGATCTGAACTTGACCATCTCAGCTTGTAAAGTACCTGTCTGAAATAAAGAGATGCAACGTCTGTAAACAGATTTAAAAAAAAAAAAAAAAAAAAAAACATAAATATTGGAAAGGAATTTTGCTGTTATTTTTGTGTTTGATGTAATATGAGGGGCCATGGTTCAAATCCATGTTTGAGGCCACAGAGAAATCTAATGTGTACTTCAAGGAACTGGAACCATGGGGGAAAACAGCCTTTCAAATACACAGTCTGATCTGACATATTTCAGTGGAGTAGGACTCTCTGCTTACTATAATTTAATGTAAAGATTTTGCCAACTTGAAGTAAAATAAAACCATGACCCAGAAAGTAGTTTCATTCATTAATGGCTTTTTTAAAGAGTGGCCAAGTTTAAGTTTATTTTATAAATCCAGTGCTTCTTTTTTTGTGTCACTAACATATGAATCTAAAGGGAAATTAGTGAGTTAAGTGGAAATCTACTTTTTTAATTTAGAGGGAAAGAAAATGATGACTATGCATAAATGGTGTTCTAGCATAGCACAGATTTGAGAAGGTATTCTTGCATTCCAGGTGACATGAATTGCTGTCAATGCAAATCCCACAGGTGTTGACACAACTAATGTAGATTGACTAATCCTGTAAATTGTTTTCTACTTGAACTGAGTAATTGCTGAAGCATAACTATTTGTGCTTACAGCTAAATTCCATTTAAAATAACTAAGATAAAAATTTATGACTACTTGCCTTGCCCTCAAAAAAAACAACCCATCTTTTTTCAAGGCATGTTTCTGAAGGAAGTACTCTTTTACCTGTGAGGGAAAATATTTAAACATTTTCCATAACAAAATGCTTACTGTGCTGCTGCATTTAGATGTTAATTGTGTTTTGTTGTAAGGTGATGTCTAAAAATAAAATAATCACAAGGACAGTGATGTCTGTTGAAGTGAAAAAGGAGGGAGGTCTCACCAAAATGTAGACATAAAAATCATTAATACCTCTGTATAGTATTCGTACCTTGTGAATTATCACTAACCAGTTGCAAAGTAAGGAAAAGTAATTTAAGTTAGTGGATAAGTTTCTCCAGACAGAGCGACGTTGGTTATTGACTACTTGCTTCAGTTAAAAGATGCTTGCTGCTTCCATTTAGTGTTCTGGTTTTCATTGCTTTTATGCATTTGCCATTCTAATTTGAATTAGATCATTATAATAACTTGCTTTTGGTGTAGGTGTTTTTCTTAAATTTTGTCCCTGTACCTTTGCTTTAGTGTAATACTTAAAGAACTACCCTTCTGCACCATTGATGTTTATTTTGTATTTAAAAAAAAAGTGTTTACGCACTCAGTATTCTTGATTATTTTTTTTTTTAAATAATTACTCCTATAGACAGAACTGATATTTGGGTAATGACTTTTTTGTACATTATTTTTGGTTGGTAATTACATTTGGTTCCTCTGTTAAATAGCTTTCAAATTCTGCCCTCCCCCCAAAGTAGTAAGATGGCATTATTGGCTCTGTATTATTAACTAAGAGTATAGTCTCACAGACCTTTGTTAACTGTCGTGAATAATTTAAAATATTGAACTATATCTTCTTTAAACACCAGTTCTAATATATCTGTAGCCACTTACCAGCTTTATTACATGATTAAAACAGTCTTGGAATTGAAGACTTGGAAAATGGTTGGCCTTCAATGGTGTAAATGAATGCTTCTGTATGTGTACAGATGGTAGGGTGAGTGTAAGGTCCGATTCACAGAAATCTTCCTGTGAATATAAAAAATAGAAATACCTGACTTCTATTTTTTCGCTGAAAGCACTAAGAGAAAGAAGTAATGTTTTACAGCAAAAACAAGATAGTAGTCTGTTTGCCAGTGTCTTTTGGCTTACATGTGTTTGCTTTGTGGGGTACCTATATGCTACTAAATTTTGAAGGCTGTGTAAACACTGAAAGACATTAATTTATTTTTTTTCTGATGGCAACTGGATAAGGCAACGTTACTGCATAGAAAGGTCTGCCTTGAATAATTTTCAAGTCTATTTTTCTTCTCCCAGGCAATATATTTGAGTTGTAAGCTTTTATTGAGGAATTTGAAAGCCACTAGTTTGCATTTTGATAGAATATATGTAAAGCATAATAATGACTTACTTTACTGTTTTGTGAGCTCTGTTTTTGTGTGTGGAACCTTATGAGGATAAGTCATAGTATGTTATTATTTAGAAATTGCATTTCCATAATGTCAGGTATATTGTTAGACTAGACATCAGGTATAATATGCCAAAGAAATTTCGTCCTTATTTTTTGTTTTGCTTGCCATGAATGTGGCTTTTTTGTTGTTATTTAAGTGACTTTAGAAACAGAAAAGTTTCTTACCTTTTCCCATATTGTCTTTTGTTGAATCACACTATGGCATGAATATACACTACAACTTATGAAGTATAGGAAATGCTGTAGAGCATGCTTTAAGAACTTGTCTGCTGTTCTGCCTGTCAACTGGCATATTTAATCAGTTAAGAAAAAAATCAGAGGACACAATTTCTTTCTACTAACCACAAGATAATATTTGCTCTTAAAACAAAAAATGACATTTTAAATTATGAAGTTGCTGCCAGTTTTGGGAAGAGCTTTAACCCGAGACTGTACTTGTACAAAGTGCATTCATTCCCTGTCCCAGTATTTAAAATAGCTATGTCAACTTCTTTTCAAATATACTGTGAAGGTGTTATTTTCATACTATAAATATATATATATATATATATATATATATATAT
>CM021734.1:5677910-5714902 GCA_011075105.1 Heteronetta atricapilla
TGTAATAATTCTGTTAATTTGAAGTGATGCTTTGACTAGTCTTCTGTTGTTAGGGTGATCTATACAAAGGAAAAGTCTGTTTTAGGTGCATTTTGCTTCTTTTAGTGAATCATAAATGATGGCAAAACTTAGTGTTATGAACTGTTTATGAAGTTCAAAAACATACAGTGGGACACAAGAGGCAAAGTAAGAAGGGGAAAGTATGAATGTCTTTTTTGGAATTACTAGCATGATTAAGCTTCTATTTTGTGTAGAACAACTGTTTTGATGTCTGCCTATGTCACAGATGATGACAATCTCAAAGATGAGGATGCTTGTTTGTCTGCTTTTAAAGATTACGTACCTAGTGAATGTTTTAAAAACAAATAAGACTGTTTAGCTTAATGTTTTCAAATGTTGGTCACTTTGCTAATTTTTGAACTGATGGTGTTTTTTTAAGCTCACTGTGGTCTACTTGATTGGATAAAGAATGATCTAATTTTAATAACACTATTATCCTGTGAATATCCTTGTTCTAGGAGGACTTCAGCTGTTATGTGTACGTGATTTACTATAAATCAAGCTGAATGTGGCTCCTATGGTAGTTTTTAGCTATTCTTTATATCTGATGTTATGACAAGGGTTTAAGACTCAGAAGAAATAACCAGAAAATACAGTCGGTTCAGGGGAATCAGAACAGTGAATATTAATGAAGAATTTTAAAAGTCTTGATACTTCTAAGATTGCAAGATTTTTTCCATTAGACCAATGATTTAAACTGTCTTTGGGCTTTCTGCCTATGTATGGAACCACAAGGAACCACAATAAGAGAGCTTTTGATGGTTTTTTTGTTTCGTTTTGTTTCTGTTTTTTTTTTTTTTGGTAGCGCCAGAATTTCTGGCTGTTGTCAAGTTAGAAAAAGTGTCTGTGTACACATTTCTTTATGTAAAATACATTTAGAAATCGGTTTGTTTTTATGAAGTATCCTAACCTGGTAAGTTCACTTTTCAATAGAACTCGATATCCATATTTATTTTGTTGTTTTTCTTAAACAATCTTAAAAATAATTGTTTGTTAGTAGATCTGCAGTCGAAAACAAGACAGGTATTGATCTGAGATAAATCTTTTGTTTTGTGAAATGCATGTTCTTAAAATATAGCTGATCATCTGATATACAGAAATCTTATTTTGTAATAGCTTTTAATAAAGCTCAGTAAGAGAAAACACTGATTCAAACTTACCTGGTTATAGTTAGAAAGCTAATGCTTTTGTGGTAATTGCAAATCCTTAAAAGCAAGTTATGTTTCTGAATGTTAAACTGTTTCTGAATGTTAAACTATTTTGGAAACAGCAGTGATTAGTAAACAACCTTTGGCAGAATACAGAAAACTTATTTTTGTTTAAATAGGAGAGGCCAAGCAGTTACTCCTGGTGTATGTACTAGAGTATTCTTGATTACCTAAGTGTCAAGTGCTCTGTGAAAACATGAATATGGCAGAAGTAGCAAAGTTATGGCAGGGAGGATGCTGTAATAATTAACTGCAGTTGAATATTTTTGAGTTACTGCTTTGGATCGTGTGTAAATGATCGAACAAATCTTTGCAAAAATATTATAGTTACTATCTTTTCAAGGATGAGAAAACCCTCGTAGTTTTAGACTAGATAGAAATTTAATTGAAAGAAAAAAGATTAGCTTTAAGCATATGTAGAGTACAACTTCTGTTGTTTTGTGTTTGAGTTAATGGGAAGGCTAACAGCAAGCATTGTTGCTTTGAATAAAGCTTTTCTATTATTCCATCTGGAACAATTGGATATTTTATATAATTAGTATTTCTGTGTTGTTCATAGTGCAAATAGTACAAGATGAGCTGTTCATATAGTTTGAATATCACTGACTAGTGTTTATTTATTGTCTACCGGTCTCTTCTCTGTTAAGGTAGGGATAGAGTGAGAGAGATTTCTTGGCATGAGAAATTATTTTATGTAATCTCATTTAAATCAATAGATAGCTCTTTCAGGAGTTGGACTTAAATGATCCTTGTGGGTCCCTTCCAACTCAGGATATTCTATGATTTACAATAATCAAATATTGCTCTAGTGGCGATTCTATGAATATAGAGAATCGCCTTACATTCTCTGTCAATGTTATCTCCTGCACCTGAAATCTTAATCCAAAAATACCCATTAAAGAAGAAAAACAAATTAAAACCTGAAACTGGTTATGGTATGAT
Source organism: Heteronetta atricapilla (assembly GCA_011075105.1). Lineage (NCBI taxonomy): Eukaryota > Metazoa > Chordata > Aves > Anseriformes > Anatidae > Heteronetta > Heteronetta atricapilla. The sequence goes on from CM021734.1 coordinate 5,680,121, forward strand.
TTACCATTTTAAATTGTTTATCAAAATACTGCAAGAAACAGGGCAATTTTATTATATTGATTTTATATTTGAACTACAGACCTAGATACTCTATATTTAATTGATTTGAACGGCTATGCTTGCAAGTATTGTGTTCTGTGTATATATATCTTTAATCCTTTCCCAAACAATGAATCCAATAGTACCCAAATTAATGCTCTGACATTCTACAGGAAGCTGCTCCATAAAACCTATATTGATCTGCTGACTTCTGTAATCAAATGTGTTATTTCCACATTTTCTCTCAGATTAAGGCCATGGAATGAAAATGTATATATGAAGATTTTAACATCCGTGTTAGTATCTCATAAAGAAATAAACGGGTTGGAAAACGTTAAGTCAATGACACACATTAGTGATGTTTTACAAATGCCATATATGTGGGTGTTGCTCTATAAAAGCTAAATTGGGTTATTTTGCTTTAAAAAATAAATTAAATTTCCAAATGGTGAATTCTTCTAATATTAATGAGCTTGTTTTGTTTATTAAGTCTCGGGGAATCTTTATAACTTTTCTGAGAATGCTTTGGAAATGAAACAGTAAAAACAAACAGGCATAATGCCAAAGCATTTGAAAAGCAAGTTTTTTTTAAGAGTCACGAACTTGTGTTCCAGGACATACAGTTATTAGACAGGATGCAAAATATCTTTATATATTTTCTTAATTATTTAATATAGCTAGATTGATAACAAGGAAGTTCTCTTGACAAATTCTGAGGATATAACCCTAAAATCCACCATTTCTTTTAAAAACAGGAAATCTTGTGTGTTTTCCATAAAGTCAAAAATGTGGAGTTCTACCAGAGGGACAAAAGAGAATGGACGTGTAAAGTTTTAACAGAGTGCACTTGTATTCAGGGTAAACAGAGAATTTCAAAGCATAGTCAAACTTTGGTTAGCATTCTGGGTTCTATCTTGTTTTTAGATTTATTTTTAAATAATGTCTGCAAAACTACACTTGAAAAATGCCTATTTTCTTCTCTCATTGTTAGTAGGCTTAGAATTTTATTTTAAAATATTGATAAAATTACTCAGTATTAGGTATTGAAAGTCAAATACAAATTAATTTGATTAAAATGCATTGCTTAATTGGGCTAAAGTAGAGAATTTGACAAGATTGCTCAGGATCTGTATGACTGTTTATTAAATGTTTTAAACAGTTTAGCAGATGCTAATATTAGTTTGGATGTTAATGGTGGTGACAAAACATGTTTATTTTGTAATCTGTAGGTAAAATAATTTGGTTGTTTCCAGGGAACAAATGTTTTATCCACTATGATATCAAAGATCAAAAAATGTAAGTCCTGCAGTTGCTTTTCACAGACAAATTGGAATGCAATTTCTTCTTACTATGCAGATGTTGGGCCACTAAATCTGTTTTTTTCAAGTTGGAAAAATCATTATATATACGTAGCATATTAAAACCTTTTAACTACATACTGTTACTGAGTACTGTTTAATCTTTAATCACTGACTTGTTATGAATTAAATTGTATTCTTAATTGCCTAAATACCTTATATTTTTAAAAGCCTGTTTTTGGATTGCACTCATTTATTCTTAAAGGGTAATCCATAAAGCTGAAAGGCCTGTATTAAATTGAACATCAATAGCAAGCCTGTCATGAGGATTATAGAATTAGAACTTCTAGTGATTTACAGAATGAGAAAACAAATAGGAGATTTCATACACATTTATATATACTTCTTAAATAAATCCTTAATTTCATTTGTTCTGTATGTTGTAGCTTTTTTTGTACAAGAACCATGGTTAATAAAATTCAGTTTAAAGTTCATCACAGATATCAACTCTCTATGAAAAGTGAGGTACACTGATCTCAAACTCTTGCATACACCTACTGTATCTGTGAACTTCATAAATAAGGGGTAATCTCTACTTCCACTAAATCTTCAGTCAACTCATGCATTCATTCTTTACATCTGCATGAAAATGGATAAACTGAATTTGGACTTATATTCTTTTTGTCATTCCCTAAAATTTGTGATGTTTCTTTGCATCTACATGCACATGCCACAAGTATACAACTTTACTTGGAATTTTGTCACTAGACCTGTATTTTAACAATGATTTCAGAACAATCTTTAAAATAACGGATTCTAGCAGTTAATGCCCTTACGTTAATGGAGAGCAGAGGGTTGTATCACCTTCAGAACACTAGTTTATTTTAGACCACTAGAAATTGCCTGTCCAATTGAGAGAAGAGTGAAAATATGAAATTGCCTTAAGTGTGTACAATTCTCATGCACCTTTTCCTGAATAAAACTGGACTTACTGATTTTATTTTACTGATAGTTAGGATTACTTCTGCTTTACTATTGTCATTTGGTGTCCCAGGGTGGTGCATTTATTTCATATCTTCAAATAGAATTTGTTTGAAAATCCAAGCAAGCTGAAAGATTAAGAGCAAGCATTATTCTTTAGATTCTGCTTCAATAAAAATTGAAACTTTATTAATTTTCTTTAACTTGCGTGGTGAAAGAGCAAGTACTTACTTTAGCACTGTGTCCAGCTGTGCAGCATTTCAGAGGCATTGCTTTAGAAATCCAGCAGTGGGGGCATTTAAAGAATGAAATAAACTCTGTTAATCTCTCTTCACATATTTTTTTTTTCTTATATATAACAGGATTTGCTAAAATCTCAAAACTGTATTGTACTGTCTTCAGGTTTAAGAAATGACAAATACAAGAAATGACAAAAAAATACAGTATGGGGTTAAATTCCCTCTGTAGTCCTAAAACAAGGAATTGCAGAAGTTTCTTTATTTTTCTTTTCTTCATTTGCAGGAAGCCTATTCAGTTAACATTTTGCTAATGAGTTTAAATAAAATGAATTTGGTGGATATAAAAACACATTTTTAAGAAGTGCTTTTTTTTTTTTCTTTCCTTCTATTCACTTTTTAGATTAGAGATACTAAATCAACAGATCAGAAAACAACCTTACTGCATTTTCTGGCAGAAATCTGTGAGGAGAATTACCGGGACATCTTAAAATTCCCAGATGAACTACAGCATGTTGAGAGTGCAAGTAAAGGTAAGCAAGTAGATGAAACATCTAGAGGTAACAGCTCATTGGAGAAATTTCATGTCAAAATATTTCTCGTTAGATTGCAGGATTATGTAACATGTAAGCATTGATAATCCACATAGATTTTTTTTCTTTTCTGATGTTTATTGATTTAAGAAAAAGTGAGGGGGAGAAATAGTAATTTCTCTTCTTCTGAAGTAGGTTGTGGAAATAATACAACATAGCAAAGTCCTTACAAAATGATATATAAAAAAATATATAGGAAGTGTTGATTACTGTTTTGCCTTTCAAGTCTTACTGTTTGAGAGTAAGCACCCATGTGCATATGCATAATATGTTTCTCATTTTAATACCTGATTTTTTTTTAATTAGAGAATACCTTTCCAATGTGCTCAGATTGCATATGAAAGGTACAATTCAATTTACACTGTACAGTCAATGATTAATACTGATTTTATTTTTGGTCAGTTTGCAGTATTGCCCAGTAGATGTGATAGAGAACTTGATTTATTGTTGGATAACTTTTATATATAATAAGCTGTGCTTTTTAGTGCACTTGTTGCTTAGCTATGCAAAGATTAAAATTATTTAAATCGTAAATAATGTCTACCATAAAATATAAATGGTTATCGTGTAGTATAAGTTGTAATAAAGATTTATCCTAACAGAATTTTTCCCTGACCATATTTGCTTTAGTAGTAATTTAGTAGTAATTGAGTGAGGTTTATGATTATCTTTGAGATAAAAATGTTACATGAAAGCATAACATTTCTTATTTTAAAATTCTGTTTCAAATACCAACGGCAATTAAGCCACCACTGCTATTCTTTGTCATAGACTTTTTTTTTGTTTACTCTTGTTTACTTAAGGTGGATCAATAATGCAGTTCTCTGCATCTGGCCATTGTGTTCCATGTGCTTTCTTTGACTTTTGGTCAAGGCAACGTGATATATATATATATATATACGCACACACGTATATCAGAGGAGTATCTTTTTGGGAGTTAGTTCTGCAGTTAAGTAGCACTCTTGAGAACAGCTAAACTCCAAGCGAAGGGTAGAGCTTACTGGTGGATCTAGTATAGGCAATATGGTCTCTTTCAGAAATCGTGTTTTTTTATTCCTTTTTTTTTTATTATTCCTTTTTCTTTTTTTCCCGAGTACATAGCATAGAGGATTGTTTGTCTGAAATCAAGGTATATCATAGATTTTTTAAAGTTTGTTTTTTTTTTTTTTTAAAAAAAAAAAAAAACAGCCACAGAGTATTCTATTTAAAAGGAAGTGAAAGAGATCTTGTGGGAGGTGAATTACCTGTGTGTAGTAGACTAGTAACTAGTAACAGGAACAGTTTTCTCACTCATGTTGACATACAGTTTGTTGGTTTTTTTTTTTTATTATTATTTACAAATTTGTTTTTGACAATTGAGACATTTCTCTAGAAAGGACACTACCGATAATAAGCACTGGAATGCAAATATATATACTTATGTACCATTGCAAATACTGTAAGTAAATACTATTTTTGAAAGTCTGTACAGGTGTACATTGAGACTTAATGTCAAAATCAGAGGGGGAAAATATTTTAAAACATTGTGTGATTGTTGCTTTAAAGTATAGCAATTTAAAACATACACATAAGTAGTAGTCCTTTTGCTGTCAAATGGAAGTTCTATAGTTCATTGCAGTAGAAGAATGTTTTTAACAAAGAAATCTGTGGTATTTTCTACCTTGCACAGCTTAAGTTGCTGAAACAGATTTTGCCTGATCTGGTATGTTAGTGGATATGAAACAGACAGCGCCTTATGGCATTATAAATATAATGCCTGCATTTGTGTGTTCTTTCTGTAATAGAATCTGAAAGCTGCCATTTTGCTTCACAATCAAAAGTCAGTCTTACACTGTATAGTGACTTCTGTCATTCTTTTCATTCACATAAAATGCAATAATGAAATGCCAGAAAATCTCTCAATGTGTTTTTCGAATGTACGTGCATCAAATACTGGAGAACTGTTTTCCTCCAGAAAACTGTATTTGCATATGTCACGTCATATGCATATGTATTTGGACTCCCATATTTGCACGTCATCATTGTATTGATGGTAGCTTATCCATCATCTCATTAAAAGCTTTTTGACAGAAGTGCTCTCTTTCACTGACAAGATTTCAGTGAAGACAGAGAAGTAAAGCTTTGCAGATTTTGTGTTGTAGGTCCACACTGCGATTTCTGAAAGACTGTTGGGAGACTCATTAGGATTCAGGATTGGCCTGCAAAAATGTCTAAAGTTTTTCCCTTTCTTTTAGGGGCTTTAGAATTTATTTGACAGTTATAATGTGTAGTAAGTATTATGCAAAGTCATGGTAGTTTGGAATTTGAAGCTACATTTTAAGCTATGATTTGAATTCTACCTTAAATAAAGCTTTCTAGTATGGCATGTGTTTTAAGGATTCACTTCTCTCCCTGAAGTGTAATTATCAGGGGTAAAATTAGAGAACAGTCCAGATAACTCTAATAGGCTGTTACTTATTAAAGAAATTAGAGTACTAAAGAATTTCTGAATATAGTTAAACCAATTGATTGTTTTGAAGACCACTTTAAGTGGCTTCTCAAAGAAAGAAATCCATTCAGAATTCCTTATTACCAACCTTTAGTGAGAAGTTGGTACTGTTTTGTAGCTTTCACAGTGCTACTTATTTTTGTTCTCATCTGTTCTTGAATTTGCACTCTTCTTGATATGAGGAAGGTTGTTATGCCTCTGGAGGCATGGCTTGCACTTCAACAAATTGGAAAGACCAAATACTTGTTAAAAGTTGAGAGCCTGAAAAGGAGGTCTGTTAGATCAAATTGTTCCATGCCTCATCTAGTGCATTTTTAATAACTCAGTGATTGAACAGCTTTCCCTGATTGTGTCACAGACACTTCACTCCTCCTCTTACTTTTGATTCCTTTCTGCCTGCGACTTCTGCACGTACACCACAGTAGTATATCATGTGCCATTGCTGTTTCACAGTGAATTATTTATGTATAACATGTATATATAAATCTTAGGCTATACAAACAAGCCAAGCAAAATTGGACTATAGACTAATAGTGACAGTGCAAAATGCGAGCTTTTGACACAAACGCAGCAGAATTTACTGTGAATAATCAGCACTTCAAAAATTGGTTGAAATTAACAGAACATAAAAGTTCAGTCATTTGCCTTTGCCTGACTAGCGTTTTAACTTTACTTTATTATACCTTTTTCCGGAAGCGTATGCTCATCTAATAGATACTGAATTTGTAATATTTTCAACATTGACACAGCTTTTGAGAACTTGAAAGACGTTTTAAATTAAATTACTTTCAAAATAAGGTTAATTTGTGGAATGCTCTGGATGAGATCCATATTGCCAGGAGAATGCTGCTGGACACACTGCTATTTTCAGTGATCACCTCTGGTTAAGTTTGTGAAATAGGGACATCTGTTTTCTAGATGAATTTTATTTGTAATACTGTAAGTCCCTTGATGTTCAACTGACAAAGATTTATATTCTGCTATGTACTATTGGCAGTTTACTCTCATAGGTGAAAATACATGAAAAGTGTGGTATTAACAAAGTATTTCAGAGAAAGTAGGAAGCTGGCACACAGGATTTGTGCAGGTCATAAAATAAGCATAAATTGTCAGGATTCATCCAGAAGAATCACTGCAAATAAACACAGCAAAAAAGGTGTTCTTAAAATTGCAGTTCATCTTGGCTTGCAATGAGAGGATAATAGAATCCATACGCAATTGCTTTAACAGTTGAGTCAAATTTTAATCAAAGTCTGAAATGACAAAGTATTATATATCACAGATGGATACATTTATGTATTACACATGTCTGTGTGTAATACACACATGTATGCCTATGAGACAGTATATATCTCAAAATGTCCCTGGATATTAAGTGTGTGCCATATGTATGTCTCTATTCTCTATTTACTTTTTCGTGCTGTACTATGAGTCCTTTACTTCTTTTTAATTGTCAGTAACTTGAATTATTCAAACCTATTTTTCAAGTTAACAGAGGGTTTCACAGACATTGGTTTATAGAAATCAGTTTAACTTCAATAAAAGAAAAACATTTGATCTTTTTTCTATGTCTGTTCCTTAAATCACTTCTGTAACTAAGTACATGCATTAATAAGATGATTGATTTAAGCAAGTACATGCATTAATAAGGTGAAGTCTCTTTGAACCTTAGTTACTTTCTAATCTTTGAATTACATATAAAAGAATGAAATATTAGATTTTTTACCAATAAATATGAATAGAAATTGAATCATATGAACTAATGGTAGAATTAAGTGGTGACATTTCCATATTAAGTGTGATGATTCGTTGTATTACATTAGATATTTTCAGTTATTTTTATGAAGAGTTGATTTTTTTTTTATTAACAGTAATTCAGAAAAATGCATCTACTTAATGGGATAGTTCTCCTTAAGACTATTTTTGCTGTCGTTTTCTCCCTTTCTTTTTAACCATATTCTGAAGGCTTTTTCCTTATTGACTCTCTTTCTTAGTTTCAGCCCAGACTCTGAAGAGCAACCTTGATTCAATGAACAATCAAATCCAGCGCCTAGAGAATGACATTGAGAATTTCCCTAAGACACAAGATGAACATGATAAGTTTGTAGAAAAGATGAGCATATCCTTTTTGCATGTGTATACTGCTGATATCAGTGTTATCTTTGTCTGGTTAAGTACACTTAAAAATAAGTTTTAAGTCTCTTCTTCTATGTTTTTATTCTACTGGAGAGAAAAGTATATCACAATATGCTAAATGTAAGAAAACAAAAAAGCCATTAACTAAGCTGAATCTTGTGTTTTATTTGTAATTGGTGTATAATTTAAAGTATTCCAAAGGAGAAAAGCAGATAGCTTTCTTAAAGGAATTAAAGCATCTTGTCATGAAGATAGTCTTATGGTTTTGTTCTAAAGAACGGTATTTAATAGTAATTGTTAAGTCATTTCTATCTCATCAACTGCCAGCCATAGAGTTGTGATTAGTTCTTATTTTAGCTTCAGACAGGTTGATATGTGAAGAGGAGAATATCAGTTGTTTTTTTTGTATTTTTTTTGTCAGATCAGTTTAGAGTAAAAGTATTTACATATTTTGTACTTGAGAGATGATTTGTGCTTTTATTTCAGAATAAATAGAGAATAGAGACTGTATGTTCTTTAGTACAAGGAAAAACTGTGGGAGAATACCAAAGCATGTTAGTTTTGTTTTCTCTCCAAAATATTCACATATCAATCTTTACTTTTGTGCAAAAGTATAAGGTAAGAAGTATACTGTCAGTGGAAGAAGCTCACAAAATTTTCTGAGACCAGTCAGAAATTCATTTTTCTTTAAAAAAAAAAAAAAAAAAGATGCATAAAGCACATTTGTGTGGAAGCATTTAGAGTATGGTACATGATAAAGACAGGCGTTTTGTGCATTTATAGAAGCGCGGATAATTCATGTGATATCTTAATGCAATGATAATGCAATGAGACAGAAGTAATAATTGGGGGGGGGGGTTAAAAAAAATGGAGATGGATGTCTAGAGCTGCTGTTACTTGCTCATCACACTTAGGTGGATATAATGAAGAATTCACCCAATTATTATGTATTTGGAATCTGAGTTTTAGCAGGATCTGAATGGGTTCAGTGACAGAAATTCACAAGAATATGTTTAATATCTTCTCTGTATGCATTTATTTTAAGTTTCTGTCAAGAGTGGAAAACTAACTTAAAGGAGACAACTCATAAGAAGAAAATTTTTGTTCTCTTCTACCTTGTTCTACCTTGTCTTTTTTGCAAGGTTAAGAGACTTGTTAGTAATCACATTTATCAGGTTTGCTGTTTTTTTTAGTAGAAAAAAAAAATCTTGAGATGCATTCACATAGGGAAACCTTCACTTGTAGTAGCCTGTTGTTTTGACATTGTATGTAGGCTGAATACAGTCAAGTTAAACCAGTTTTGTTTAGACATGAAACTAACATATTGAAATGCACCTTTTGCAACCATGTGATTTTGAATTTTACAGCACTGTATTGCAAGTTGTATACATACTTTCAGTTGTGTTGAGCCAGTGCTTTGTCATTTGTTAATTTTCTGCTTGTGAATTTACTATACTTAGAGAAGATTATTTACATCATTCAAGTAACTTGTTGAGGACAAGAGCCACATAGATACCTTTTTTTTTTTTATTTGCTGCTCATATCCTGAATTTATTGAAGCACGAAGATTGCCTTGGAATGTGACTGAGATTATATATATACATATATATGTATATATATACATACATACATATATATATATATACATACATATATATATATATATATACATATATATGTATATAAACAGCTTTTTGTATTAGTGATAGTATAAGGATCCTTTAAAAAAAAAAAAATGTTCCAAGTCTATTAAGAAGGCAAACTTGTTCTGGTGCACATATGTTAATGTCACAGCTAGATTACCAGTTCCTGGTAATTAAAGTAGGCACCCTGAACTGTAGATGTCTGACAGCTTTTATTATACCAGTGAACTTGGTGGCTTGACAAAACAGATAAGAGTAAGAAATGAACTGATTCTGCCTAAAGAATGTTATGTCAGATGATCAAATTTGTTTAATATTTTAAATTTTTCTACACGCCTATATTATATTTAAGAATGGATGATAAATTTGGAAGGAATTTAAGAGGAATAATATCTCATTTTAATCATCAGTCTGTTTCTTTTGTTTCTGTCAGCTTGTTGAAGAACTGTTGTTGATAGCACATACTGAGATTAGGAAGTTGAGGAATTTCAAGCTGAACATCTCTAACTGCTTGAGTGTTTCAGAAAAATTGGTATGTGTTGTAACATAAATCATCTCTCAGTAGGATTTTGGCATGCAGGATTAAAGGCATAGTTTCACTTTTTTTTACCTGCCACTAAACAAAGCATTGTACAAGTAATTGTGAACGAGACTTCCTTCAGAAAGCTTTAAAGGAGTATTGTTTGTTATCCTACTAAATTAGGACATTAATTACAATAAAAAATACCTCTTACAATATTTATAATAATAAAAGCAATTAGTAATATAATTCATAGTGTAGGAGGAAATGGTATGAAACAAGTTTGGTTTCTTATAACTTAAAAGAAAATACAAGTTTTTTTGTATTCTGAGTGACAAAAAAAGAGTATGAATTCTGCTTGCTTTTGAGTTAGATTTTATTTCCTTGACCCATTTTTGAGCAGGCTAATTTGTGACATTTCTTAATTAGTGTTTTATTTGGTGTGTACCGTTACTCATATCAGTGCACACTACTTGATGCAGTTATTGACAGAATATTGACAGAGGCCTAGACCTAGAGCTACATTAGGTGTCCAATACAAAGACAGAAAGAGTAATATTTTACTATTCCACAGTCTGTGTACAAAAATAGTAGATGAGTAAGTATGCCCCACTGACTAAAAAACTTTAATTCAATGTAGTTCTGACTATAGTCTGCTAACTGGGCACACATTTCAGACACTTATTTTGACACATTTTTGTTGCATATAAACTGAGGCAAAATTAGTTATATTAACAGTTTATATTTAAAACTGGAAGAAAATAAATGAAATCATTTGATTTCACAAGTACGTTTGGTTTTCTATTAAACTTGCTTTAGGACTATGCAGGTATTGGATCTGGTGAATTGGTTCTGTAGCTGTGTCAATGTGACTTTCTGCCTGAGGGTGTATGGTTTTTTTCTATTTGATTGTTCATAACGTTCAGTGAATATAATAAGAATTGCAGATGATGCAGCTGTAGTTTGATTTCCATCTTTTGTAACCAATTAATTTGATTGTGATAACATGATTTGAATTCATCTATGATAGAGCAGTCTTAACAAGTAATGCCACTGTCAAACTCATACTTGGATTTTTCTGTCTAAAAGCATGTCTTTTATGAGAGTATAAAATCTTGTCTTGAAAAATTCAGATAGTATAATTTCTTCTACATTTCTAATAGATTGTATCAATGATTTTCTTTCAAAAATACACCAATTGATGCTGGTTTGACTTCTCATGGTTTCAGTTTCTAGCCATCTTAATTTTTTTAAGACTCAGTGGTATTACATATCTCTTTCTCAATGCAAGAATGTTGATAATATGGTCAGGTTGCTTACATTTATCTGTGATAACCAAGTAGGCTCATTTCTGTAGTGTTCTTGATATTTTTTAATGTTCTTTTGTAATTCAGTTTCCAACGAAGTACAGTGTTTCAGTATTTTTGTAGTTTCACGGCATGAGTTTAAAGATTTAATATTATTTGTTGTTGTTCTACATCAGAAGCTGTTTCTGTTACCACCATAATAGTGGAACTTTGTATTAAACACCTCTAAGATCATCTAGTCCGACCATCAAACCATTAGGAAACAATACAAACTTGCTTCCATGACCACTACTTGCTGGGACACAGGTCTGCATCCTGTATAGTTACATGTTGTTTATAAGGAACACTGAACTTCTAGGAGGTAACTGCACAGAAATACTTCTGTGGGATTCTGAAGTGATAATATAGGTACTATCATGCTGTCATGCTAGGATTTTAGTTTACCTGCCTTATATTGGGATTTTCTTCTGGCACTTAGTTGCCCAAGTTTTAAGGAATGTTCACAGCACTGTCTGAAGTTACTGGGATCCTGAAGCTGACTTGTATGGTTGGTCATCAATAGCAGTTGGCTTCAGAACCTAATGAGAATTACAGCTGTTCTATAACAGAAAGTAAAATGTAATATGGTTACAGAAAAAAGAAAAGACATTAAAATATCCTGCCTGTGAATTATATGGTATGTTAAGTAACTTTTTTTATGATCTGATCCAGGACTAGAATAGTATTTTACTTGAAGATCATATATATGTGAGAGGTTTCTTTATAATTAGCCCAGCTTCATGCAGCACTGGGGAGTATGATTCAACAGTTTAGAAGTAATTATAGACTATGACAAATTTGGCTTTCACTCCTTGATTTGTTTCAGTGTTTGTGCCTATAATTAAAGATTTAAATGGAAAACTCAGAATTTTGTACTTATAAGTAGTAGGTATAAGGTTTGTTTTCTTTTTAGTGATGCTAAAGCATGAGCATTTGCCTCGCTAGGGAAACTAGCTTTTTGCTTTAGCTGCTTTTATTGAAGAATCAGAGGTCCTGCTTTTGGACACTTATAAAATTTGTAAAGAATCACACCTTTTTTTTTCTAACATAATGTATCTCAGATGTATTAATGATCATAGATGATCAATGATGTCTCTAAGTGACATATTAATAATTAATTTTTAACCTGTTTTTCTTCTATATCATTTACCTTTGTAGAAAATATTTACATGCATAATCTTTTAAAAAAATTTTGCCTATGAGAGTAATAAATGGTGCCAACCACTTTTTCTAGTTCATTACATTCATATGTAAAATCAGAATTGTATTGTTAAGAAAACTTAAATCTAGGAAACGATGAACCAACACACTAAAATTACTGCAGTTAGGTCCTGCTTTGTTTTTTTTCTTTATTTCATCTTACTAGAACAATGTTGAATTGTCAACTAATTCTAATTTTCAGAAGTGAACCCTATTAACACTCATTTAAAAAAAAAATAGCCTTCTGTCTTGAAAGGAATTTCACTTGACTCGAGTTTGTGCTCATTGTTCTACCTAATGACGAATATCGCTGCACTAGGAAATGTGTGATTTATTAGTTACTGGATTACTTGATGTATTTCAGTGGTAATGAAATGATCTAGGGCTAAGTGTACTTTAAATGTGTATGGGTCTTTTATTTACTGAGAATGTTGGAAAATGCGTAATGTGGGCTAAGCATTAACTGATTCGACTTCTATAGGAAGCACTGTTACATAATATCACATACTGGTCACTAGGGAAGAAACAATACACTGATTCAGAATCTCAGATAGTGGAATTGTCTTTGAACCTTTATTTATTTATTTATTTTTGAGTGACTGAGCAACAGGACATTTATGCATTGACAAAAAGTGCTGAAAGAATGTTAATATTAGAATTTGCTCATACGTAGGGGTGGCTCAAAATTAACAAAGCGTGAAATTTCTATGAAGTTTTGTACGTGCTCCTAAATTTGAAATATCTGTTGCCTGAATGCACTTGTCATTACTCTGGGAACTGGAAAATGAAAGCCATTGAATTATAGGTCATATACAATCTTTGAGATCATCTTCTAAATGTACTTTTTTCTTGAAATATTTATAAAATTTTTTTATTCTTATATGCAAAAGTAGTATTTGAAAATAATTTCATCAGCAAGTGCAGTTTTTGATTAAAAGAGGTATTTCAGAAAAATCTTGGTTATGTAACTAGACAAAATACTTTCCCTACATAGTGTCTAGGGACAGAAGGTTTACCTTGCTGAAGTTACAACAGTAAGATTTTTTTTTTTCCAAACTTCTCAACCTATTTCTTGTTGTTCCTCTTTCTCTCTTTTACACACCACCCCAGCAAGAAAGAATGAAATGTGATGGAAAATCTTTATTTTATTGTTGTTGGAAAGTTCTAAAATATTAAGTTACGTGGTAAATAAAGGAACAGAAAGACCGGGCTTCTGGATGTAGCCGTTTTGTTGTTGTCATTGCATTGTAAGAATGTAATTAGGTGTTTTGGTACTCACAGTGCTAAGAATTCATTTGAAGTTAAGCCTGCAGCTTGCAATCAAAAATGAACTTCAAAGAACAATCAACAGAAAGCACGTGTCTTAAGACTTGCTAGCCTCAGTCTTCTAAAGTCTTACTTAAGAGGACTTAAGAAATGCATGCAGTGAAGGGGAACAAAACATGAGTGATTTATTCTAACTGAAAAGATAAAAAATATCGGATGTTCTCTGAAAGACTCCAAGGAAAAATTAATAATTTTTAAAATGCTTAGGCAAGCAATTTGTTAGACTTTACTTCAAATATAGAGAAAACAGAACTAATAACAATAAATTCATGATACTGCTATTGTTTGTAATTGAGGTGCCCTGGTTTCAGTCTAGAAAGAGTGGAACTTTGAAGATCTTTTTCTTTCAGTAGATAGAATAGATTAGTGTAAGCTTCACTCAACTCTTTCAAAGCTTGATTTACTTAATTCGTAAGAGGATCAGTTGAAACCATCTGGTCTACTTTTTTATCACCTATGAAACAGTTATGAACTTGTAGAAATTTTTGGAGCTTGCTTAGTATCAACAAATTATAATAAGCATAAATTAGTATGGCTGGCATAAATTAGTATTGCTGATACTGCAGCCTTTAATGAGAATTCTTCTATTGGTATTACTTCAATTTAACAGCTACATAAATAATATATTAGTAAATATTAATTTTGAGCTAAATTATTTCTGCAAAATGTGATCGAGATTCCTGTTAGAAACTTACAAGATCACCCTCTTTTTGTTATTATTTATTTATTTAAATAGTAAGCAGATGAGTAAAAAGGCTTTGCCCAGCCTACTAAAGGTACAATATAGGAAAGAAATCTTGCATTTCCTGTTGAATCTTTGGTTTGTGGAATTTTCTGTTTTAACTGTATCTTATATTATTTTCTTACTCATGTTTTATGAGTTTAAAGCTCAAGGAAAGAGAGCAGAAAAGATCTTCTAGCAATTGCTAGTAAGCAGAGACTTTTTAGCTGTTTAGTTAATAAGTATGTGTAGTGTATTAAAAGTGTAGCAATGAACAACTTACTTTCTTCAGTTGAAAGTTCTGTTTACTTTTCACTTTCTCTTCTGAAAAGAGTACAGCCAAAACTACTCCATTGGAAGTAAAATACAAGGCTGTATGTTGGCTCTTTGTAAGCCATCCTTGGTACATGTTTAGTACTTCTTAAATGGAGTAGTCTTTAAGCAGTAAATAAAAGGCTTTAAGCAGTAAATATAAGTCCCACTATATTTTATTTTGCCTTTTAATTAATTTTACATATCAGGTGTGATTCCTTTTTTAGTTTGTGTCTTCATAATTGAGTGTACAGATTAATATGTAGGCCTGCTTTTAACTGTCAGCAATTTCTAGTTTGATGTTGTAGTTCTCCGGATTTCAATCAGCTTTGCAGCACATTCCCAAGTATATAAATTGTTCATGTTCAAATTTTGAAGTAAGTTTTATATTTAAGTAACAGGGATAACATTGACCAAGGTCTATAGTGGAGCAGTAAACTTGGATTTGCTGTTAATGAGATATTAAAATGTTCCTAAGGGCTTCTACCTTCTACTACATGTTCTGTAGACTTTTTTATTCAAATTCGCATAATTGGTTAACATGATGTACAAAGGAAGAATCTCATGCTGTTGGTATATATTTAAATTTACATCCAGAATGTTTTATTCTAAGTTTGTGGAACTGTGAGACCATTAAATTTGTCGCCTGTAGATAAATGTTTTTAAGATTTCACAGAATCACAGAATAGTCTAGGTTAGAAGAGACCTCCAAGATCACCGAGTCCAACCTCTGACCTAATGCTAACAAGTCCTCCACTAAACCATATCCCTAAGCTCTACATCTAAATGTCTTTTAAAGACCTCCAGGGATGGTGACTCAACCACTTCCCTGGGCAGCCCATTCCAATGACTAACAACCCTTTCAGTAAAAAAGTTTGTCCTAATATCCAACCTAAACCTCCCTTGGCACAATGTCAGCTCATTCCCCCTTGTCCTGTCACCAGGCACGTGGGAGAATAGACCAACTGCCACCTCCCTACAGCCTCCTTTAAGGTACCTGTAGAGTGTGATAAGGTCGCCCCTGAGCCTCCTCTTCTCCAGGCTGAATAGTCCCAGCTCCCTCAGCCGTTCATCATAAGACTTGTTCTCCAGACCCTTCACCAGCTTTGTAGCCCTTCTCTGGATTCGCTCAAGCACCTCCATGTCCTTGTAGTGAGGGGCCCAAAACTGAACACAGTACTCGAGGTGCAGCCTCACCAGAGCTGAGTACAGGGGGACAATCACTTCCCTGGACCTGCTGGCCACGCTGCTTCTTACACAAGCCAGGATGCTGTTGGCCTTCTTGGCCGCCTGAGCACACTGCTGGCTCATACTCAGCAAATTATCAACCAATACTCCCAGGTCCTTCTCTGACAGGCAGCTTTCTAACCACACATTTGAGTGAGTTGCTTGGCTGTTTGACTTAGATCCACTGAATGTGTATACCCTAAATTTCTATTAATATTGTGTTGCACTAAATGCACAAAAAGAATCAATGGGATGCACTTTTTAAAAAGAAAATCAATAGCATATCATTTTATAAGAGGTTACATTTAAGAACCTCTTCTATCTGAACACTATCATCATATTTAAATGAGTGTGCTAAAGTAACCAAGACAAACTTGATTAAATTGATCGTGCTTGTAATTCTTAGAAGTACATCTGAAAGTCTGGTGTATTTGATCAGCATAGGCAGAATATCCCACTTCTGAAAGCACTGTGATAGAAGATGGGAAGAATTAGTATATCCTATAATCTGCTTTTCTTTTCCTGGCAGCTCTCTTAGAAAATTCAGGGCATCAATGAACAGTGTTTTCTTTTTTATTTTTGCACTGCTGATTGTTCAAGCTCATAGCATCTCAGCATTCTGAATCCTGTTGAAGAACTGGCCCTGCAAAGTTCAAAATCAGATTCAAAGCAACTTGTACTATGTTTACCAATGTTTGACATATTGACATTATTAAGTTATGAGGGGGGACAGAGAGACTGCTATATGAGAGATTTGAGCTCATGCACTGCTGTGATTTTAGTCTGTAGAGATTTTTTCTTCAGCATATAAAATGATCTGATTGTACTAGCCTTTTTTTAGGTACCAATTTAAAAACTAAGTAATCAACATGTCAGAAATATGTCCAGAATGTATTGCAATTAGAAGGTATGATGTCAGAAATGCTTTCTGAAGATGTCAGTCCTGAGCAATACAACAATGCTCACAGTTTCTGGGATTGTCTCTGTGTCATTTTTCTTCCATGTTGTTTCAGTGACAGCCATCATATAAATGTTGCTATTTAATTTAATTTCCATGGAGAAATGTTAATATGGCTTTGTGGAATTTACTAATCCTTTCGCTTCAATAATTTTTGACCCTGAAAAAAATATTAATCCCCTACTATAATTGCTTTGAGTTGTTTGCATGATTGGTGTCACATTTTGTATGATGATCTATTTGCTGTGAAGGCCAACAGACTTCACTGTAAGTTATTAAGTTAAATGCATGCAGTATTCCTATTGCATGTAAATATTCTAGACATGCAATACAATATCCTGTTGTCAGCTGTAATATGAAGCACATGAAAGCTTTGAATCTTTATGCAAAATTGACTTACAATAATTAATTGCTGCAATAAGGCAACATTTTACTACTTGACAATAATGTTTTTCCTTTTGGTGCTGTGGTTGAAATACATTTGGGTTTGGTTTGCTATCAGCCAGTTCCACTGCATTTCCCTTTCAAATAAAAGTTTGAAGAGGAAAGCAGCTAGAAGCCAAAATCTTGGAAAGTATGTAGCAGGAAGAGGGAGTAGTCATATTTTGAGGACATGACATGCAAAGTAGCAGATGAGGTGATGATGTGCTGGAGTTTGTGAATGGCAATGACATTAAAATGGCATGGTGGAAGGAAAAACTGTAGGCGTTAGGTAAGTGGCTGGGCCTGCAGGAGAGGAAAACAGAAGGGAGAGTTTATAAAGCCAAAAATAGGAAACAAAAGGGGTTACTAATTTATCTATCTCAGATCATATAATTTTTCATAAGTGTATTAAAGCTGTTGTAATTCTCTCAGTGTAAATGAAAATAGTGTTATACAAAACAGATTATCAATTTTCTGGTTTGGTTGGTTGTTTAATCTCTGAGATAGGCAGACCACATGAGGGAGCTCTATTCTGTTCTGCATTTTAAAGACTGCACATCTATAACTATGCGTCAAAGCTTGTACTGAGGAAGATTGAGAGAAAATTTAATACAAGACAAGAACAAAGGTTTAAGTGCATTTGTAGCACATATATGTTTGCCAAGTAGTGAGAGAACAATTTTGAACAGAAATCTAAGTAGACTTGAAAAGCTATGTTGGAGGAAAAGCCTGGATGTTTTTGAGATTTTTAGGAGCAAACTTCTGTGAACAAAAGTCTACTTAAATACATGGAAAATTTAAAGTTGCCTTGATTGTGAATAATTGCCTGAGGGAAACTGTGCTTTCATTCTTAAATCTATATTAAATCAATTTGTAGAGATTACTAATACAGATTTTTTAATAAGAAAAAAAAAACTATTGTGCACTGCTAAAATGATAATTCTTTAGAGATCCATTTTCTAATTGCTGTATGTTTCTTTTAAAATCTGAAAGTAATATGAGAGTGCATACTATGAGAGTGCATACTGTAAGTCCCTTTAGCTGCAGCATTATATACCAAAATAAAATTCCTTGAACAAAAAATTTTGCGGTTTGTAGAACCACATTTTGCCCTGTGTGCTTCTTTTACCCTGAAAAGGGGTCTAGAAGGGATGTTACATACTTGTGGTATTAATATCTGGAAAGACAAATCAAAACATAAATTGTATTACTCAAATTATACATGAAGAGTGGTTTTAAATTTGCACATGGTGTCCAAAATACTAGTTCAGTGCAAAACAGACTCATTTTTACATTGGACTCTCATTTTTTTTTCTGTGTACTTCAATTTGTGAATACTTCATTACAACAGTTCTTTGCAGTAAAGAATTTATTTGAATAAACTTATTCTACGTTTTTCTTTCAGATGGCTTCTTTATTAGATATCTGTTTGCCCATCAATTTTAAAATCATTCCTTTGATTTTAAACATCTAGTGTCTTAAAACATAGTACAGAGTGATTTTTTTTTTCAGAATTTGAAGAAAAAAAAAAAAGATAAGGCTTCTTGACATTGCTGCATTAAAGGAAACCTAGAAATATATGACTTAGTCACTTCTCAGTTCCTTCCCCACACTTTAAACCCGCCCCCTTCCCCTCCAAACTTTATCTTGATGAAGTAACTGTCATGTCTACTGATTGAAGCTTGTTAAACCAGGGTAAAACTGACAGCTGAAACATACTTCTCATAATTAAATCCAGATGACGTGAGGAAAAACTGTACGATCAAAGAGAAAGGGAATATGGTTGCAGATTCCCTGAAATATTTAGGGCACACAAAGCTGTAATTATTGCTCAAGGCATCTCATTTTATGTTCCAAAACTAATAGTGTGTTTCTAGGAATGGCTACTTTACTGTGGCTTTGCTGAAATTAATAACTAATGAATTAAAATTAATGGTTGATAAAAGTTAAGATGTCAATGTTTTTGTTATTTGAAGCATTTGTATTTAGTTAATTTGAATATAACACGAGAAACAAATTTTGCACTATCATTTTGTTTGTAATAGCTGCTTTTTTGGTTTTCTTGTTTTTGTTTCTCCAAAGAGATTTTCATATAATTATTCTGCAAGGAAGATGCACTAGAAATCCATTACTCTTGTAATATTTTCTTGATTATCATGTTGTCTGTGTTACTTTCTAATGCATAAATACTGGTTATAGTTAATTGCTTGGCACCACTATAAATGAGAGAGATGTCCAAAAATTTACACAATGTGACTGTTCGTATTGTTTCAAATAATTTTTAACCCAAAATATCACAAATGAGGATTAAATGAAGAATGAGATGGTTTCCATTGTATAACATGCTGGAAAAGCATCTGCATAAAGTAGATAGGAAGCAACTTCCTTTCAGAAATCTTAGTATGGGATTCCAGGTAAAAATGTGATCTGACCTATGAAGGATCTTAACAGAGTTTTATGAATTTTGTACAAGCATAGGGAAGAAAAACACAAACTTGTAAAGTATTATGAAGCTGGGATAAGAAACTGGATAAATTCTTTATTTTCTGCTGTAATTTTATGTCAGTTTTCATTTGTTTGCCCTGTCCTCTTTTTACAGTTGTTATTCTAGGACTCCCATGAATTACACCCCCCTCCCCTTTTTTATGCCGTCATTGAAGTATGTGATACTGGTGTAAAAAGATTTAAGAATTGCGGGGATACATCATGGAACATATAACCAATGTTAACGGTGTGTGATGTTATACAAATATATATCTATATATATAAAGCCTACATATAATCTATGTATATATAACCTACGTACCATATATATATAACCTAAACCTACATCTATATAAATTTAATTCTTAATCTGGTGTAGTCTTTTTTTCCTTGTTTTTAATAGCTGTCAACTTCCATTTCAGAACACATGAAGCTAAATAGTCTACCTCTTTCATTCATGAATGTCATTTTGGCATTCTATTGGAAGTATGTTTTTTTAGCTCTCAGGCAGTGTTAGTAAATTAAGTTCCTTTCATTGCATTGTTCTAGAAGTAGTTTCAAAATTCTGGTGACTTCATCAGTAGAAATAAAGGCTTGTTTTTGTCAGGATTTGAGGTTTGTTTTGCTATCAGGCATTCTAGTGCTTTTTTAAAGTGTTCTGGTATTTCTTTTTTCAGTTAACAATACTTTTAATTTAAAAAATATGCAACAGTTTACAAGTATAAACTTGGGGGAATTATTTTCCTATTAGTTATGGAAAAAATGATAAAGATTTATTAACTTCTCAGGTCAGGTAACTGTCTTTTCCTCTGGGGGAAAAAACAAACAAACAAACAAAAAAGGTGGCTTTAGGTTAATTTAGGTTAATACCTAACTATAATTTCAGTGGTAGACTGTGGCTTTATAAATGCTGACTTTTATGTATGCTGTTTGAGTAGCCAATTAATCTTATTTCTTAAAGTTTACTTGTTCGTGCTACCAGAGAAAGCTCCTATATCAGCCTTATAAGTATTTGAGCAGGCTTTTCTAATATAAACCAATTTAAGAAACAGCTTGTGGAGCTTTGCTCCTTGTATGGAATATTTTGTAAATAGACCTTTATTTATCAGTTTTTGCCTAGAGAGTTCCTATGGAACTTTTAGAGAAATCGGCACTGATCTCTGCTTCCTGATTAACAGGAGTATAAAAAGGCTCTATTGAAATTCTGTTGATAGAAGCTTTCTTTTGTGCATATTAAAGTGGTATGTGTGTAGTCAATGGAAATAGTCTTATTATCATTGAGAAGCTTGAATAGATGAAAATTCGAAATTGATATGAATGCTGAGAGCTAGGAGTTAGAAAGCATTGCTATTTTCTCATGTTTATGAAGATGAAAGTTTTATGGCTATTTAGGGCCAAGTCAGAAAGGCCTCATTGATTAACATCACTTCAGAGTGAGTCTGCAATTCAGGGAGAGTGAGTAGGCTACAGATAGCATTTTTATCAGATGGTTATGATCTTTGTGTTTACTTCCATTGACACAAACACTTAATAGTGTCCGTACACACTGAATGCAGTTGTAATTGAGGCCAGGGAGAGGCACAGAACCCTTAGATGTGTAACTGAGGAGCAACAACACTCTCCCTCTCCCCAGGCAACTCTGTCAAATGATGAATTCATTTGCCCCGTTTTGAGAAACAAATAGCTACACTGAGCTTTTAATGGAAAGAAAATTAGTGAATCTTTATTAGTGATTAGTGAATCTTTAAATTCTTCAAAAGGACGTGATTTTACATAAACAGGTAAAATATTTTTTTTTGTTTGGGTCTTGATTTCTTTGGGTTCTAATTTGTGTATATAAAGTGTATTATAATGAAAATTTCTGCTGTATTTTTTTTCTTCCAGAAAAGATAGGCTTTCTACAGGAAAAAAAGATTGGGTATATAATTGTGATTCATAATTGTCTGTGTATGTTCCAGAAGTTGTTTTCTCTGTAGTCAGAGAGATGCATTATGTATGTAGTGTGAATGATAAAACTGTTAGTATCTGTTTACTTACTGATAGCAGGTGAAAATAAAGCTCTCTCTGTAAATGACTTACTGTTATTAAAGCTGAATTTGTCTTCAGCTAGTAAGTTCTGTTTGTTTGTTTCTGCAGTTCAATTTAAAGAATGCTCTATTATGGATGAGCTTAGAGATTAGAAACTACGAGAAGTGATACATCCTTTATTAAAGATGATTACAATATTGTATAAAAGTTTCTCTTGTAGCGATGTAAAATATATTTTTAGCCTGCTTTGGCTTTTCCATAATCCAGAGTCCTGCTCTGAAATGATATCCTAGCTTGTAATGATGGAATGCAGAATGTGTACTTGAAATATTTTCGGTACGTTCTGACACTAACTGGTAGTTATTTGGAAGTGATTAAAAGTTTTGTATTTTTGTTCAAGTGTGTTTCTCTAATAGCAGTAGATAGGTGTATCCCTGGGGCGGGAGGAAGTGTTTTACTGTGAATAGTGTATGGCTATATAGATTTGCGAGCAGTCTACTTAAGCCTTTAATTTCAAGTAAGGATGTGAAGAGATTACATTGTTTTCACAGATGGTTTTTGAAGCACAGGTGTAGGCGTTTTTTGTGTGTGTTAAATCAAACAGTGATTTGGCTTAGGTACAGATAGAAAGCTAAATCAAACAGAGGGCAGGCCTTGCAAGTATCTGGTCCTTTTACAAAATACTGGCAATTCAGTTTTAGTAAGTAATAAATGTAGTTACTCTGATCACCAGCATTTCACAAAATATTAGTTTACAAGTTTAATCAAGACTTCAATTTGCTGAAATAAATATTCCGCAAGGTAATTTTAGAATTGACTGTTTATAGTTAATAGTGAAGATACTGACAACTGGCATGTTCTTAGTGTTTCATGTCTTTCTTCATCAGTCTTCATAGTTAGATTTCATTCTGGCATGCTTGGAGTGGTAAAAGTTCTACTATGGTTAAGTACAGTGAATTTGAAGTTGAATTATGAAGAAGGTGTTGGTTATTCTATTTATACATCTGGATTTTACTGAATTACAGAATGGTTGAGATGGGAAGGGACATCTGGAGGTCATCAGGTCCAGTCCCTCTTCTCTAGAAGGGCCAACTGGAACAGGATTCACAAGACCATGTCCAGGTGGCTTTTGAGTATTTCCAGGGACGGAGATCCCCCAACCTCTCTGGGCTATCAGTGTCAGTGCTCAGTCACTCATTTAAGTGACTGCAAGTCATTTAAGTTTGGCTGCAAGTCACCACTTCATTCAGAAGATACGGAAGGCCAAATAAATTAGGTTGTGATTTTTCATTGAAGTACTATTAGGTATGAACATAGACCCCTCTGTGGAGGCGCAGTCTTCAAATCGTTGCCTCATCTTGTCTGATCTGCCATACACTTAATGTCTATTTGTTGCTAATTTCCTTCTCCTGAGGATGACAAGTGCCACCTATGAATGAGGTGAATTTGCAAGCAGATACACTAATCCACACATTCATATTAGTAAAATGCAACATTTATGATGAGGTGTGTCATAAATGTTTTTTTAGTACCACTTGTATGGTTTGTCTAATGCGTCATGAAGGTATACAAACAAAATTCAGCTGTTGTATGGTTATTTATATAGTTCTTTCTGCCTGATTAGTTCTCCCTCTATTATTTCATCTGGGGCTCCAGCAGATTTACTTCTTTAAATAGTTCTTTAAAAAAAAAAAAAAAAATCTTTAAATAGGCAGTTTTTCAGCTGGCTTATTAATTTTCATTGATGTTGGCAGCAACATGTTATGCACTGAGCTGACTGACAATAAGTTAATGACAGTTAATAAAAACAACTTCTGTTTTTTCAAATAAAAGAATTTGCAGTAGAGATAATGGACTAGGTTTATACTAGTACCATTTACATACTCTGTGTTGGTTTAAAAACTAAGTTGTAATTTTATCAATACTTAACTGTATTTGTTTCTCCAGATATTGCAGCTGTATTTGTCATTTTGAAGAGCTGTGTATCTTCAGAATGATAAGGTGGTCTGTCATGCAGCTGCATTCCCTTCTACTTTAAATATTGTAGACACTAATTCCATAGTTCATTTCAGGACAGCACAGAGAAACATTCAGACGTGTAATTTGTAATGGAAATTTTAATAAGCCAGTTTAATTAAACTTGGTTATCTGAGATGCGGAACACTCTGATGGAAATCAACAATTTTCAGAATACTAAATGGAGTGCTGAGGAATTTTTGGAGTTACTAACAGAAAAATAATGATTGATACATGAATAGTGAATGTTGTGGTTGAAGTGATAACTAACCATCCATCAGTTCTAAGGTTTTTAACCTTCATCTCTCTGGTATTTTTTCTCATCTGTTTACTTGAAAGAAACCAGACAAAAGCTTGGAAGTACCATGATACCGTTCCTATGTATTGATACATAATTGATACAAATCTAGTATTAACAGCAATTGGATATTCTTTCTGACATAATGAGGTAGCCTAGTGGCATAGTGGCATAATCATCTGGTCCTATTTCAAAATGGTCATTGGTGTAGTGACTTATCTGTAAGAATTGGGTGGGAACTCAAGTTTGCAGCAATGCAAAAGCAAACAAAAACATTTTGTGGAGGAAAAACAAAAGTTTGAAAGTTTTGCAGCCTTTCTCTTTTAACAGAAAGACTAGAAAAACTAGAGTTCATTGACAACTAGAATTTGTCAGCAGAAGTTAATAGGAAGTCTAATTTCTTTAAAATTCTCTAGAGATAAGACATACAGAGAATTTTACTGTGTTATACAATAATACCATATATTAGTATCAGTTACTAGAACAGTGATTTTTTTTTACTTTTTATAACGCAGG
This sequence comes from Heteronetta atricapilla, assembly GCA_011075105.1. Taxonomy (NCBI): domain Eukaryota; kingdom Metazoa; phylum Chordata; class Aves; order Anseriformes; family Anatidae; genus Heteronetta; species Heteronetta atricapilla. Next base: position 5,704,910 of record CM021734.1, read on the forward strand.
GTCAAGTGTTGAAACAAGTGAAAGAGGTCGTGACATCTGGAATTCCCCCATAAATTTTAAAATTAACACTGCTTCAAAAATTCGGACTTGATGCTTGGAAAATCTCAGTTTTTTGTAGTTGCCATCTACAGTACTGTTGAAATAAGAAGTAGAATTTTATTAAAGAGCATAAACTTTCTTTTCCCTAGTAACCACTGAAATATGTATTTCAAAACTTTACTAAGGCTTATGTGTACAGAGTTGCCCAAGTGGTGGGCAGTAATTCCCCTCTGGAATTACTATATATTTCAAGGTGATGTTTCAAATTACTATTATTCTATAAATATGAATATTGTAAGAAGCATATCGTGTGACTAAAAATAATTTTCTTAACATGACTTTGGATATGATCTTTGAAATTATTGTCTCTACAGCACTGACTTCTTTTCTTTAACATTAAGTACAAGTAAAATAGTCCATTCTCTTTGCTCATCATATTAATCTGACATTGCTGACTTTCTTTTCTCTTACAAGTCCTCTATTAATGGTATTTCTTATTTGCAGTGTAGAACTCACTGAACAAAAAAAAATAGTGTTGAAACTATGGCTTGCGTTTATAAAGTGTTGCTAAATATGTTCTAGTTTCAGTAGAATTATTGGTGAGTTTTTCTTTTCATTGTGGTGTTTATTATCATTTCTGAAGTTGCATGTGCAACCTTAGTGGTGAATTTGACTTTGGAAGTTTTGTCTCAAATAGTTTCATATCTAGAATATATGAGTTTTTTCTTTTCTTTTCTTTCAGACTTTCTTGTCATTTCTGGTGTATTAACTTGGTTTTATGTTATGAGCTTTTTTGAAAGGAACTGCAGATGTAATTTGTATAATTGCGTATCTTTGTATTTCAGTTTTTTTGGTGGGTTGTCCAGGACAGTAGTCTGCTGACTGTAAGGCGGTTGATGTTTTTCTAAGAAATTTTTAGACTCTGCTCAATAATTCAGTAATGTGACATTATTACCTATTTAATATATTCTTGCCATTAAATTTTCATTTCCTTTTATACAGCTAAATGTCATCGAACACTGAACTATACCAGGTTTGTCTTGTGTTAAGATGAAGGATTCAATGCTCTGCACTTGAAATTCTAACCAGGCACGTTAAAATTCATGAAGTAAAATGAAAATATAGTTATGACTCTTGTCTTTGCCCTGGTATGAAACTATATAGGTAGATACGGTTTCAAATAAAAAAAATATTTATTAATGTCCATCACAGCATTTTCATCTTTTTGCCTTCATAAATGAACATGTAAAGCTAGCAAAAGAATAAAACTTTCTTTTTATGATACTGAGACTGTAACAAAGAAGAGGAGATTACTTGGAAAATATTTTTCCTGAGAGAGAAATGTATATTATATAAAAACTTTTTCCATCGTACTTTAAAGAACCAATTTTAAAATGACTTTAGATGACCTGAAATTAGAGCAGGAAAATTCAAACAAAATATTAATAAGCCTTCCAATAAAATATATTTTCAGCCTTGACACTCTTGCACATAACTTATGTTATGAAATGACATAGCCTTTTGAGTGCTCAACAGTATCCAAACACCAAGGAGCAGATGTTAGGAACAGAACATCTACCTGTATTTCCTCTCTCTTGTCAATTACACAATTTATTGTCTGATTTCAAAAGAATTGTACTGAGGCTCAGTCTAATCTCAAAAATAAGTTGTTTATATCAAGTCTTTACGTCTCATTCCCGTAATTAGTTTCTAGGTTGTTTGTTGTTTTTGCAGAGAGTTAGGGATCTCAGATATTTTTTAGTTAGTAATGTGATAACTAGGCAGAGTCTCTGATTAGAGACTTAAGTATGGGGAAGCTTTGAGTCATGAGCATTGCTGTATTAAGTACCAGAGAATCTGCAAGGAAGACAGTCATTACAGATAAAAGCCACAGGGAGTCAGGCTGCATGGTTTCTGTGGGTCAGGGAATAACTCATATCTTCTTGTTCTTAGGTTTTGATACATCCAGCACAACCTGTTAATCAGCTACGATTCATGATCCACAGAACTAGTTTAATCATGTATGAGCTGTTTTTTTACAGTGATTTGTGACTATATCTTTGCAAATACAAACAACCACAACAAAATAAAACAGCAGACTGAAACTTTACTAGCTTTAAGGCAAAGTAATGTTTCCCTTTACAGCTTGTACTATTTCTATGCTTACGAATAAATTATTCTAAAACTAATTTTCCATAAAAAAAATATCTTCCTTTTTTCTTTTTAAAATGATTATGACAAACTTTTAACTGCTGGGATGGAAATCAGTCTAAGATTCATTTCCACACTCTTCAGTTACTAATACAATGTGTAATATACTGTGACCTTTTAATAATATCACTTCATGGAAATGAAAGCAATAGGTACTTCTTTCAGTGTGGGAGAGGATAAAAGAGCATGGAACAGAATGGGTATAGACAACAGTCTGGTCAACTTCCTTGGTGTTTCATTTCCAATTGTACAACAATTCATTACCTGTTTATCACTAGGACTTAAAGAATTCAGGTATTTTTTGTATCTCTGATTTAATATTGTTGAGAATTTCTGATTGATTTAGAGTTGATATTACCTAATATAAAAGTGTACATTTGCATTAGATACTTGTGTTTTGGGTTTTGTTCTGTAGTTCATTTGAATAGCTGGCAATTACCATCTAGCTTTTTACTTCCACCATAGTAGACTATTGTCCAGACAGTCTTTAGAGACGAAGAGAAGAATGTGGGTTTTAGTTTTTGTTGTTGTTGTTGTTCTTTTTTTTTTTTTTTTTTTTCCTGGCCTGTTATTTGCTCTTTCTTGCTAGCTTAGAACTCATGAGTTTTTGAGAATTTGTTTGTAAACCAACATGAAGGACAGAGAATATTTACCTCTCAGCATCTTGTATAGCTGTCATATTTGTGTAGTCATAAGCTGTGACCAAATTGTCATAGAATCATAGAATGGTTTGTGTTAGAAGGGACATCAAAGGTCATCTGACTCCAACCACCCTGCCACGGGCAGGGACACCTTCCGCTACGCCAGGTTGTCCCATCCAGCCTGGCCTTGAACACAATGCTTCCAGGGATGGGACCTCCACAACCTCTTCTGGGCAACCTGTTCCAACCTTACCACCCTCGTAGTAAAGAATTTCCTTCTTATATCTAATCTAAACCTCCCCTCTTTTAATTTAAAGCCATTACTTCTTTTCCTGTCATTGCACTCCCTGACAGAGTCCCTCCCCACTTTTCCTGTAGGCCCAGAGTTGAACACACTATTCTAGGTAAATTATGTAGCTGTATTACCTGTATTAAACATACAAGGGGGGGCATAAGTGCTTTTGAACTATGATAATGTATTCAGTATAATTTTTGAGCTAGACTAGACTTTTAAGTCAACAGGATGAAAGAAATTTTCTACCTTCTAATGTTGGAATGTACTCATATATATGTAAGCACATAAAAATGTCCCACTTGAAAGCAAGACAATAGTAGCAGATTTTCTGATTCTTCAAACTTAGTACTGAAGTTTTTTTCTTGTTTATATTTTGCTGGTAGATTTAATTACACATGAATCATTTTCCTTAACAAAACCTTACAGCTTCGCTGAGAGTGCACGAGAACAGTATGAAAAACTGTCCAACATGCACAACAACATGACTAAATTGTATGAAAATTTGGGAGAATACTTTAGCTTTGATCCCAAAGCAGTAAGCATAGAAGAATTCTTTGGCGATCTGAGCAACTTCAGAACTCTGTTTCTGGTAAGTAATGTCTGCCAAACATCATATATTCTTATTTTTCCTTTGGGTTCTCTCAAGTTTAATTCCTTCCTCTTTTTTCTTCCTAGTGTTTTAGTTAACTTTTTGTTTTATGCTGTGGCAGGGAATCAGATACATGTCCAGAATTAATTTGATTTTGGTCACTGATAGTTATAATTCTTTAACTTGCAAACCTAACTGTCAATGTGAGCAAGACATGGATAATCAGAAAATGTGTAAAAAAAAACATTCCTCCCACACACACACATACACAGCCCCAAACAACAAAAACGAAAACCACCAAAAAAAGCCAAACACCTAGTGAATAATGGAACTAAAACCAGAATGGACATACCTATATTCACATTGTGTGGGAATCTGACTGATGTCTTACTGATGCTGTGATGCTAAAGCTTAGACTTTCATAATAAGTCCTCTGTTTCTGACAGAATTCCTGATACTCACTTAGATGTTCATGTTACTATTTCTAGTCAGCTGATATGGTTGCTATCAGGGTTTGGCTTATTTATGCCAGAATTTAAGAATTTTATTCAACACCAGTTTTTAAATGGGTTTAATGTCATCTTTCCTAGTGGCTGTCTGGAAGCCATAATCAGCTGCACCGCAGGAGGTGCACAAGGAAAACAGATACCTAGAGTGTCACAATATGTCTCTAGAGAATATTAACATTGCTTGGAAATACTACTGTTTACCATGCATTTTACTCTGAAATCTCTCTATTGCCAGTATCTGGCTTAATTCATCACATAATCATAGGAATTTTGTTTTTGGTGTGATGGATGAATAACCACTTTAAAACATAATTTTAGTGCTTAAGTTTACTATATTAGTAAACTTTTACTACAAAATATCTATTCATTTTCATTTGGCTGTAATTATTCTTTTTTTACTGTAAGCAATTGCCATTTTTTTATAATTAGTAAGTATGCCAACACATCTGCATGAAGATGTGTCAAAAACAGGAATAGTTGTCAAAAGCTATTTCAACACATTTACTAATTCATAAATCCAAAGCTTACATTTTCAAACATTATGTCTAATTTTGGAAGTCTACTTTATTGTAAATACTTGAAATAGTAGCAATATCCAAATACTGTGGTGAAAAATCTGTCCTCAAGTATGTATTTAAACAGCTTTGAAGGTGATAGGAGCCAGAGAACAAATACACAGGTTTTCTAGAAAGCATATTAGAATGAAAATACTTCCAGTTACTTAAATATGTTTATTTTCCTTCTTTGTTGACTACCTCAAGATCTGGCTAATAGCCTGTTATTCTTTGCTGGTTATAATAATATTTGAAATGACTGAATAATAATGGCGGGGAGGGTGGGATTGGCTTTAATTCATCGCTACTTATTTAAGGGGAAAATTCTCTGAGATTTATCTATATGCTTGTCCAGGAGGCAAATCTCTTTTAATGTGAAGGTATAATAGTTATATATTTTCTATATAAAATGTTGTATTCTATAAAATAGTGTAGTTATTCTGTCCTTTAACCTTTAATATGATAATATTAATAATATATGTATTTAATATGATAATATTAATAATATATGACTAATATATATTATAATAATAGTTAAGACTTTATAAATGTCTAATATTTTGGTAATGTAAAGAACAAAGAGTCAACTCAAGAAAAATCTAGGATTAATCCCCCTGTCAGGAATTACCACAAGGCTTGGGGTGCCAAAATTTCGAATGTATGAATGCAATAAATCTTCTGCTAGTATAAATTCCACAGTCTGCAAAGACACAAATCAGATTATTTTATGAGCTTTTAATTTTTATGTCATATTTACAATATCAACATTATGTTGTTGGCTGTGTTATGTCTAAATTCATGTGGTTATGTTGATTGCACTTGCAGAGATTATTTAATCCACCTATATAATCCAAAGTAAGGTCAAGTTACAGCAGGTAGCATAGGGCCTCGTTCAGTTAAATTTTTATTCAGGAATGGAGACTTCATGACCTCTCTGAGTCTTTTCCACAGTGATCACACTTGTGGTGGCAGAATAGGAAAAAGTGATAACGTGAGAGACTCTGTTTATTGTCTCTTGTTCAATTGCTTTGCACCTCTGAGAAGAATCTAGATCTGTCTTTTGTACACCATCCCATTATGGAGTGTAGATAGCAGTAGGTCACCCGAGAGCCTTCTCTTCTTACAGGAGAACAAACTCAGTTCTCAGCTTCTGCTTGTCATATGCTCCAACCTCATGACCATCTTGTGATATCAACTACTGGACATGCTCCAATATTGATTGGAATTCATTCTGGGCACAGAACTCCTCCACATGTGGTATTACAAGGAGTGGTAAAGTGGAAGAATTGCCTCCTTCAACCTGTTACTGTACTTTCTAAATAGTTGACTGTGCATTCAAACTTCTTTGCTCCAAAGGCACACTGCTGCCTCTCATCCAACCAATTGTCCACCAGTAACTTCATTTTTCTTCAAAGCATCTTTCTAGGATTGCTTTTGCCTTTTACATTAGTTGTGTTTAGGGTTAAGTAATGTAGTGTAATCCTATACTATAGAAAACTGTATATTTGCAAATTTTTGGTGATTCAGTTTTTAAGTTTCACTGAATTTCCTAAATATTATTTGTGAGAACACTGTCTGGAATGGATTTCATTGCATCTCTAATACCTGTACTTCAGTGATGATTGTGGCCTTCAAGTATCTCTGTTTTTTTATTTGTTTTTCAAATATTTACTAATTTACCTCACTTAAATGAGGTCCTGCTTCTAAATCCAGAATGTTCAGGTGGCTTTGAACATTTGCACATTAAATACAGAATGCAGATAAATGCAGTATAACTTGGGAGGAAGGAAGTGTATTATGTCACTGAAGAATTTTAATTTGCATTGAAAATAAATTTCTGTATTTTGCATTTTGTTCACTTGCACTTATAGCAAGGCTCCAGATAGCCGATTTTCACTGTTTTAGGAAACTGTTAAAAATCAGAGCATTTCTAACTTTATTTTTAATTACTGAAATAACTGTAGCAATCAGAGTAATGAAGGTGTTGAAAACTACTAGCAAACTACTGTTAATTATTATTCCCAACACGCACATAATCCTCTTGTTAATGCTGTATACATGTCTTCTGCAAATAGTCCTCTGTAGATATGGAAAAGAGGTGTAAATTCTATAAACTACCCAGATAATTTTTACCATGAGATGTTATTTGGGTTTTATTTGCCAGAATGTCCTTTACTTTCTTTATATATGAGTGCAGGAATACCTGTGTTCTTCTGACTACTAGACAATATTGAAAGCAGACAGCAAACTTGTCTTGACGTTTGTTTGTTTGTTGTTTTTCCTTTTTTATTGGAGTGGAAGAGGGAAATTATCAGAGTGAACATCAAATCTAGCAGAAAAAGGATTTACTTTGAGCAAGTAGTTGTATATTTTCAGTAGACTGCAACTATTTTTCATTTTTTCCAATGTAATCTATCTTTAGTATTTCACTTATATACTAAATTAGTTTTAATGGACTTTTCCTTCTTAAAATTCAGATACAACTATTAGCTATTCACAAATCAAGAAGACATAATCTTTCTGGTAGGCACTATATAGTCATGTAATTCCTTGTCAATGAGGATCACGATAACCTCACATGTACGTTTTCATAATCCTTGTTACAAGGTTATTATGTTTGAATAATACCTCCAGAACACCTTCATCTTGTGCTGTAAATGCAGTTAGCAAATTAATGCATTGCAAAACCTAATTGTTGTATTACCTAATTGATGTAAAATGCCTTCTGTGTTAAGGGAAAGTAATTACAGATGCAAACTTGAGCTATACCTCCTTGCAGAGATCAGAATCCACCAGCATTTCTGCTTTTGGAGTTTCTAAACCCCTATGTATGGTCACCTCGTCTTAGGATATTTGCATGATGTATGTTTTACTTAGTACTAAAAAACTGCAAGAAAAGAGATTTGTTGTTGTTGATGTTTTGTGTTATTTTTTTAGGGTGAGAGATTATCCTAAAGACTAAATCTTTGTGAATGAATTCAGTTTACTAAGAGAGCACTATCGAGTTCTGTATTCTGGTTTGGAATATTAGACTCACATTCCAAACAGAAAAGACACACAACAAATAATCTTTCCAAGTTTCTAGAGAAGTGGGGCTAATTTCTTGTGTCACTTTACAATTTTAAGAAGTGGGCAGTAGTCTACTAAGATACTGTTTTAATGCTTTATGTGTTGGTTTGAATAGTTAACTATCTGTGGTGCTAAGGTTTTCAAAAATTTCTATCTGTATTATCTTCTAAGCCTCTTTAAATATTAAATATTAAAGCTTCCGTATAAAAAAGTGAGATCTGAGACGTGTATATCTTAAGGAAAAGCTTTCCTTAGTATAATCTGTGCTTTAGTCAAATTGACTTGTTCAGATATATACACTAGTTGTAGTAATTGTAATTAGGCCTTTTGAGAATTTCCTGACTTATTTTATCCACTAGAGCAGAACCTTGTAGACTTCAGTAGCATAAAGATTCTTGTTTAAGGATTTAATTTTTCCATATGCATGAATAAGGCCTAGGGCAAGCATTAGAAGTTTGCAGTACAATGATTTTATTTTATATGAGGAAAATTATTTTAAAGAATCAAAATTTTCTGCAACATTTTGATGGCTATGGAAAGTTTTTCAAAATGTCAAAAAAAAGTATTTCATTTCAAGTTTAAGGAAGAAAGCAAGAAAAAGCAAGAAATCACTGAAACTCATTTAATCTGTGGAATTTATTGTAAAAAATCATAACCACTGGTGAGAATTTGGGAGCCATCAGAGAAAACTGAGTATATACAGCATTTTCAGATGTTCTCTAGAACATGTCTACTTATTAAATATGTTGTTTTCAAACTAGAGTAGTGCCTGCATGCTACTTCTAAGTGGTGTTTTTTTTTTGTTTGTTTGTTTGTTTGTTTTTTCACTATTTATGGTAAATGGTGAAGTAAATGGCCAAAATATAATTCCAGGTACTTTTTGAAATATGGATGATTTGGCTCTTCTTGTTTGTCTTTCTCCTGTGTTATTTCTTGTACTACTGCTGCTAACAATTAAGGAGTTCTTCAGATTGCTGCTTTTGGTTTTGTTACTAACAATTCTGGTGTGAACGTTTATGTTAAGACATACCATAGAATCATGAGGTAATTTAGTGTGGAAGAACATACAAGAGAGTCATTGAGTCTGACCTCCTGCTCAAAGCAGGGCTAGTGCAGAAGTTAGTTCAGGCTGTGTGGGACCATGTTTTGAATATCTCCATGAATACCTTGTCTGTGGAAGAGTGTGTTGAAGGCTTTGTTAAAACCAAGATAAACAATAACAACAAACATGCATTGCCTCCACAGAGCCAGTCAGTCATTTCAGTATAGAAGCTAGTCAGGTTGGTCAGGCACAATTTGTTCCTGCTAAGTCAATTCTTTTGGTTTCAGTCAGCATCTTGTCCTTTATGTAACAGGAAATGGCTTCCAGAAGGAATTGTGTTGTGAACTTCCTGAAAACACAAGTGATGGCTGAGTAGTATGTAGTTCACCAAGCTTTCCTCCTCACTCTTTCCAAAATGAGAATAAAACTTGCTTTTCACAGGCTTTGGGTTGTTGTTTGAGTCCTGCAGCTTTTTGATGAAATAGAGGCCTTGCAATGACATCAGTCAGCTGCCCTGATAGGCTGTGAGACAGTGATGGTAAAGGTTGAGATGAAGAAGGTACTGAGTACCTGATACTCTGAGGTTAGGTTCCATACTCCATTCAGCAGCAGACCTATCTCTTCCTTAATCAGCCTTCGTAGATGTAAATGCCCCTCTCATTGCCTTTAACATCACTTGCCAATTTTATCTCCCACTGATCTTTGGTTTTCTTAATTCTTTTCCTCCCTGTGCAGTAGTTCTGTATGTCTCTTGGGTAGTGTAACCATGCTTCTAGCTTTCAACGTTTCTGTTTTACATCAGAGCTACATCAAGAGTTCCTTGTTCAACCACACTTAAACCTGCCAAACCTCCTCAGCTTCCTGCATGACAGGATGGTGATCATAGTGCTTGGAGAAGGTTTTCCTTGAAGATCAGTTATCTGTGTGTAAATGTGTGTGTATATATATATTATGTGTGCTGTGTTTTAATTGAATCTACGGCATATATAGTTCTAGTTAAAAGCCAGTCATCAGCACTTAGAATTCAACACAGCCCTTCAAGAA
>CM021734.1:5714912-5757107 GCA_011075105.1 Heteronetta atricapilla
TCCCTTTGCTTAACCTGTGACTCTGTGTATAATTTTGCTGTGTGAAAGCAAGTATGCTGACTAAATTACTGACTCTCTTTGTTATGACGTTTTTCTTTCTCTTTTTTCATTTGCAACTGCAGATAAGATTGTTATGCTATATAATAATGAAATTCAGCTAGTATTTTTGAAAAAGATGAAATATATCAATGTCTTTTAATGTTAGGCTCATCTTTAATCAGAAATATGTTCTGAAAAGCACATTTAATGGTCACAGAGAAATCTGTGTTTAAGTATGTATGCACATATATACATATCTGTATATCATATATAAAATATATGCTTGTTGCATGATAAGTTTTTCTTGTAATGCTTATATTACGCTATTTCAATGTTAAAATAAAAACATCTGGTCTTTAGAAAATATGTTCAAGACTGTGCTGATCATTGTCAGAAGTGGCATACATTAAATGGAAAATAATGATAGTTTTTCTTGAAATAATATATACATGCATCATCTTTTCTAATTATTTCTTCTGCAAGTTGGAGAGAAACAATACTTACTAAATGCACCTCCACAAGTTCTAAGTATTTAGAAGTTGTTGAGCTGAATATCAAGTTGTAGAGTTTATCAGAAAAGAAGTTCTAGAACAGTCAGTGTTGCTTTTTCATCTTTCACTTTTCTGATCAAAGTATATCACCTATACAGTGATACTTATTTGGTTCAGTAGTTTCCCCAGTTATTTTCCAACAAGATTTTCCATATAAATAAGCTGTTATTCTGTTATCCCTAAGCAATAGCAGAAAAGGAAATTACAAGAATGCCATGTAGGCAGATACTGTAGCTGACCTTTCTCTGTTTTTTGAGACATATTGACTGCCACTAGAATGTTTTGCTATACTTGGAGAAGAGGTGGGAGTGGTGGAGCTGATTTTTTTTTTTTTTTTTTTAGAGAAATAGATGTTGGCTTGTTGAATAGAAATTGACTTATTTATGAACCTTTTTTTCATTTTTTATATCTTTAAGACTGCCCTCACACAGAGTTTGCAGTCAAATACCAAATTAATCTCGTAGCTAGTTCTTTATCAGTATCTGCCTAGCTGTGTGAAAGTAAATCATTTTTTGCACTGTTTTGTGATGTTAGGAGAAGAAGGCTCTGCATACTTAGGAATTCACATTTAAATTTGCAAAACTGTCTGTCATATGGTTGCAAATAACCAAATAAATTTAGAGCACCTATGACTTAGCTAACCAAACATTCCTTTTGAGCCATTTCACTTCATCAAGCTACAGCATAGGGAAGCAATCCAAATGTGGACAGAAGAAACAAAGTTGTTTTATTTATATATGCTATATCTGCTCACTTTTTATTTCTAGGCTTTTCTACCCTTTTTGAAAGAAACATAATTAGAGCCAAGACTGTAGTTAGTGAGAGGACTAAATCAAGTTTGCATTGCTTTACCTCAGAAGTCTTCTTTACCTCTTGCAGTTGGAAATCCTGCCCTTCTTGGTCTTCACTTGGCTGTGCTGCTTCTTGTTCAGTCTCTTCTTTTCCCTAAGATGAGGTAGAATATTTAAACCTGAGAAGTGAGGTTTTAACAAGTAATTCTGTGTCACCTCTGCCTAGGTTTATTTCTTTGATTTAGAGCTTAGATAAATCTTCATAACCTCGTTGTATTCAAGGAACATCACAAGAACTAAGTAAAGCACTTGAGCATGAGGACTTCCCTTTGTAAATGAAACCTGATTCAAAATCAAGCTAGGGAGTGTGTGTGGGGAGGAACTATGTATTTTCTTCTCTGTCAGAGCTGACAGTTACAGGGAAATTGAATTAAAATTAGCAATTTTGTTTTTTCCTCTTTACATATATAATAGTAGATCTACAGAATAAGAATATGCCTTTCATATTTGGGACATTTTGGAAAATATATTGATTTAGTTCTTCCAGTGAAAGTAAACACAAATTTCTCTTGTCCTTCATTTGCAGCGTAACCTTGGAACAATTGCAACCTGATATACTTGGTTTGGTATAGTTTTCAGGCTTTTATCAAGTAATGATTAATCCGTTGCCTGAAGCAAGATGCCTGTTTGTTCTTTTCTGTTTTGGTTCTTCACTTTAGCCTGCTGTCTCACAAACTTTATATCAAATGATCTGAAATATTTTTATCTGTCACTTTCTGGATATTTTGCTTTTGTTGGCTCTAGAGTATTTACAAATACCCACCAAATCTGGCATGCCTACATTTAAAAATGCATATAAACTTCCTTTTAATTAGTTGTATGCTTTATGAAAGGTGTATGAAATATATACGTTAACATTAGATGGGGATTTTTTTTTCCTTATATATATATATATATATATATATATTTTTTTTTTCCTGTGGGCTCTCCCTTTCATGCAGGTAGTCTTAAAGATTAATATTAAGTTTAAAAGCAATGTTGCAATAATGTCTATAAAAATACAGTAAAATTTGAGAAGGTTAAAAATAAAATTTAAGAGGTAAAATCTGGCATTTATAGGCATAGTTCTTACGAAATGCAAAGAAGCTTCTTCCTTAAGTGAAGGAATATTTTTGATACTTAGCGGATTTCTATCAGTGGGACTGCTTCCCTCTCCTAGAAAAGATTTTTGTAATTGCTTCTTTTTGAGTAAGAAGATCTTTTGATTACATTATTGTGGTGGTTTTACCATGTTAGGCAGCTGAACACCACAACCGCTCTCTCACTCCCCCTCCTCAGATGGGGAGGGGAAGAAGTAAAGGAAAGAACAACTCACGGGTTGAGATAAGGATAATTTAATTAAAGAGAAAATATATATTATTAAGGAAATGTTATTATTGATTAAACAGTTCAACTACAGGGAAAACAAAAGGAAGAGGGAAGAGGGAGGGGGAAGGGGAATAACAAAACAAAACATGTAAAGGCTATGTGGAAGTGCAGAGGAAAACAAATTACTTCCCACAAATGAGCGATGCTTGACCACGTCCTTGAAGCAGGACCTCAACGCATGTAGCCGGTATTCGGGAGGAGGACAGACATTTTCGCAACCAGAGCCCACCACACTCCCCTTCTTCCTTTTTCCACCTTTTATTGCTGTGTGTGACATCATGGAATATCCCTTTGGTTAGTCTAGGTCAGCTGCCCTGGTGATGTTTCTTTCTCACTTTTTTGCCCACCCCCTAGGAGGGTTAGAGAAAGTCCTGATGCTGTGCTAGCACTTCTCAGCAGCAGACACAACACCAGTGTGATACCACTACAGTTCTAGCTACAAGTGCAGAGCATAGCACTGTATGGGCTGCTGCAGGGAAAGTTAACATCCCAGCCAGACCCAGTACAATTATAAAAGAAAAAAGGGTTGTATTCTGGTATATTGAAATATTGAAGCAGATACAAGTAACATCAGTTGGCAGTAAAATATTGGTTGCTTGTAAAAGATGTTTGTACAGTTTGGCAGTAAAAGATGGCTAAAAGACCATTGAAATAAACTGCACTTTTGTGTCAGCGGTGACTTTTGATTCACTGATGAATTGTGAGTAGCTAGTAGGGATATTTTATGGTAACCTTGTAATATAAGATACAGAAAATGAAACTCACAAAAAAATGATACAACATTAAATAATATTTTTATTGGGCCACAAGTATCCTGGTCTTTCAAGGTTTTATAAGATATATGTCCTGTATCAAACAAAACACCTGTTATGTGTCTTTCATATGAAGACTTTTTCATCACAGTGAATTCAGCAACTTAAGAAAAGGGCTTACAAGAACATTATACTCCTTTCTACTATTTGTTTACTTATAATATGCTTCAAAGGAAATTTTAAGTTGTATGATGCAGGAGCTTTTTTTTTTTCTGTGGCTGTTTTTGAAGCATCCCTTGAATACAGTAGGACATTGGTTACAATAATATAAATCAATGAATATACAATACATAATAATCTTTTTTTTTAATGAAAGGCACTACATAAATTCAAGCTGAATTCTCAAGTTTTAAACTAGTAAATTGAGTTTGTAATTCAAGAATGACTTAAAAGAAAGGATGCATTTATTAACTCTTTTCCAGGTTATTTGTCTGGGAATGCAGTTTCTCCCTTCTGCCTTTAAAAAAAATAAATAAATCACCAAGAAGTAGTTCCTGTAGCAAAGTTTTCCAGGAAGCAATACTGAAACACTGCCCCTACTAACAGGCAGTATGTAGCAAGCCCTTGCTGTCCTCCCTAAAAATAAATAAATAAATAGAAGCCAACAATCCACACAGGAAGAAACACCCAAAGACCCTTTTCTAAGGCCTCTCATTTCTCATCTAAGTCCAACTTGTGCTAATGAGAACTTATTTATTTCTTTTTTAATAAGATAAAACAGGAATTGGTTGTAAGCTAGGAAAGTTTATAAGTAATGGAATTGGAGGCAAAAGGATTCATATAGATGTGATAACTTACTGACTTTGTTAGCAGGTTGTTAGTGCTGCTAGGTAGGTAGCCACCCTATTTCTAACATAAATGCACTAAAACATAACCCTTTTACAAGCACTAAAAAGCAGTCAAGTGTAGGAATAACTGGCAAAGTAGATGGGATTGGGATTTGTTCCTGGCAAGTCTAACTTGTTTCTGTGGCATAGGTCTTGTGGATGGGAAAACTAATATTTTATGGTAGTGAGGCCTTTGGATGGTTTTTTTTTTTTTTTTTTTATCAGAAATAATATAACATGGTCTAGAAGAAACAGAAGTTACCTTCCTAATCTTGAAATGGGACATGATTAAAACTTTTTTTTTTTTTTAGCATTTTCAGTAGTTTTAAGCTGACTGTCCAGTCAGTACTGATTGCATTAAGTCTAATTGAGTCTTCTCGTTATTCCTTAGCATCATCTTGGAAGCTTATAGAATTTAATGAGGATTTTAAATCCTTATTCCACTCTGAAAACCAGTCATAGTTTAGGATGTTGAGAATCACAGTACTTAAGATGTGAATCTAACCCAGATGTTGAAGAACTCTTTTAAACAATAGGGTTTATTACTTGTTCTAAGTGACTCCCTTTGGCAAGATTCTAAGTCTAAAAGAGACCCTACCACAGAAGATGCCCACAGTCTACAGATGCTTACATCTGAACCTATTGCATTTGTTAGAGAAAAAGCTGTGTTTGGGTTTTGGGTTAGTAGTAATCTGATCTCTCTTTTGAAGTCTCCACAAGGGGCACTTCATCAACTCTCAGGCTCATCATTGTGTTTGTTCATATATCATATTAAGATAATAATTTGATAATTCAAACCCGCCATTTGTCTTAATTGTCATTTGATTGATCACTGTTACGACATCTTCAATTAGCTTGCTGATGTTGGAGTAAATTAGCTTATTTCCTGAAGTTTAGATTGGTTTATCATGTTTAGGAAATTCCAAAGCAAGCTAATAGAATTTGGATTATTCTGTCAAAATATAATATGAAGTATGAAGTGGAAAGTATGAGAAGCCTTGGGGAAAAGAAAAATGCAGATGAGTATGAGTATCCATGCAATATTGTGGTGTTTTTTCGTGTTTTTCATTTCCTAAGGGTGTATTGGCACATATTCTGTGGAAGGAATGCTGTTTAATAGTCTCTCAGCTTTCTCTTGAAGGAAGCATGTAAAAGCTTTCAAACCCATGCTGTTTTATTTTATTGTTCTTTTGATGGGTTTGGTGTTTAGATACTTAAATCAATATACATTGCACAGTGTAGTAATCCTCACAATCTCTGTTAAAATTTGAGAATTTCTAGCCAAAAACTTTAATGGATGACATTTAAGATCCTAGTCTATGGAAGAACAAAACCATCACTTTCTGTTTGATTTTAGGCACGTGTAGAAAGTTTAGGAATAGATTTTACGAAATCACCTTGAAATAAGGTGTTTTTTTTGTTTTTGTTTTCTGTTAAAATGTAAAGTTTTACTTGCATAATGGTGCAAAGCTTCACATGCTGACCTATTGATTCATCTCTTCCTATGTGCTGCATAAGGTGTAGCAAGCCTGATGGCAGATGGCTCCGCTTGGGGTTGTGTACATGCCTTGGTTTAGCCTTTGTCCCTAGCCCCAGCTCTCTCATTGTGTTGGGGCCCCAGTGCTGAATGGCTGTGCCTTTGAGTAAATGCCAGTGCTCCTGCTAATGCTGGCCTTGTCCTGGGTGAGCTTGACCTGCAGTGACAGCATCCCAAATATATTTTATGTTAGATATAATGGCTGGGATTCATGAAGCACAGGGCAATATTCTAAATAATCTTTTCTGCTTACTGTTTTGTAGCCACCTATCAGGAAATTCAGTATTTCTGTTCTTGTTTAATTCTAGGTTGCTGCATCTCTTCTGCATTATTGTCATAAGGATAACTTGAATGTTATCCTCCATGGAATACTCATGAAAGATCTTTATATGAACACATGGAGCACTCTGCTGCATTTTACCTCTTTCTGTATATGAATTTCCAGTTAATTTGAGTTCACTGTTCCTATTGATTTATGATGCAATTCTTTATTGCTTGTAATGTTGAATCACGTATTTTGCTGGTGCAAGGCAAATTTAGGGAATGTCTGAGGGATCTGCAAGTATTATTTTTAAGGCATAGAGAATGAACTTCTGTGGACGCCTCACATTATGCTATTAAAGTGGTATAGAAATTCAATTTAAAGTGGCATTTTTATGCATAAAAATCAAGTACTCTCTTCTATTAATTTGCAGAATGAATGATGATAAGTTGATTATATTACATCTCATAGGCAGCATGCGTAGAAGTGAATGAATGTAACCTAATAGATGTCTTTTTAGAACTCAACCACTTTAGTTTTTCTCAAAGAATGATGTCATGTGCAGATTTTATATCTTTCTATCTTTATATTAGAAATCACTGGGCTAGTTCACAGTCTGGAGGTCTAGAAAGTGAGCAAAGAGTAAATAAAGAAGTAATCAAAGCCACATGAGGGTGACAAATAATTATGTAGAGGGAAACTTAAAGGATTTGTCTTATAATTGAGGTAGAGCAAATTCTGTAGACAACACCATTCGAGTCAAAATAATATGTTCTTGTGAGTGATATATTTCAGGCTATTGTCTGACTGTCTACAGTAGTAAATGACATAGCAAATGTGGAACTGGCTGGTGGAGACTAATGTTAAACAAGTACTTTCTATGTGGTTTGGTTCTGGGATACTTTTTTGAAGGAAACTGATTACTTTGACTAAACCATGTTGATGTGTCAAATAGCAAATTATTTTCTTTTTTCAGTCTTCATTTTGAAGTGGTATATAAAGGAAAAGAAGAGATGGTTGATTTTAAGGAATGTGGCATAAAATTGGATGGGTGAATGGGTAGGAGGTTTAAGAGGATAAGGGATAGCAGGAAAGGATCCGCTAAATACTAATCAGAATACTAGACTGTTACTAAAGAATTGCTGGACTACTACAGTGAAGCCAAGGGTGAATAAGACTTGGGATTTTTTTTTTTTTTCTAGAGTAACTCTACTGTTGCTACGAAAAGCCTTCTGAAGCTGTATGGGTGCAGTGTTCCATTGCACCCTATTAGTTCCAAAACTGCCAGTCTGGGAACCAAGAGCCCCAGAGACTTATTAGTGTGATGCCCTGTTTGGATTTCTGTCTGTTTTGAATGTTTTTTGTTTGAATTGCCATGAGTAGGTAGCGTATTTTATTAACTGTATATATTTTATATTTATGAACTGTGTATTTGCATATAATGTCCTTTCAGTTAGGAAGTTTAGAGGCTGGCACAAATTAATTTTGCAGATACAATAAATTTATGGCTTGTTTAGTTCAGTCTATAGTAGTCTTCCTGTTAGAAAATATTGCAGAATCTATGACTTAATTGTAATATCTTAATAACTAGTGGGTTACTTCTAATTCTATTAGGTGCACAAGTACACAGGCTACTTAGCTACTTTCTTTTGTAAGACTGTGGGCGTTTAGTTTCATTCCAGCTTGTGAAGTTACAGTAAAATGAAATCTCTATCAAGTGTGATTGAATGTGCAGAGACAGAACTGTCCAAAACCACAGAGGATAAAATAGTGACTTTTTTTTTTCTTCTAAAGCGAAAGGTGTGGTAGGTTATGCGATCATACAGCAAATACAGTTCTTAGTTGAATTTTCATATGGATCTACAGGTAACATCACTCATAACTGTGGTATCCAGCATCACTGCAAAGCAGTATTCCATATTAGGTAACGTGCTTTATATAGTATTGTACCTCAGTGAACTCTTGAAATGGTTGCACTGAAATATATCGCCCTTGGGATGCATGAATATTCCATAATTGGAGGTATTTGGGAGTCCTGCATTATCAAATACTGATACAACTTCTGTAAGTCTTAACACTTAAAAGTGTTAGATAGGATATGGAAGTGACAGTCATTGTCCATAGTTCATTCCTAGCATGTACACAGGTAGGCAAATAGCGATCTTCCATTTATAAACATTTGGAATATCGTTTCTGAGAAATACATTGGACTGTGTAATATAGTAAATCTGCTCCGAATCTCCTATAGGTATTTTATTTGTGGAGTAATATCTGACACATCAATTTGGAACTTTACAGGACATCTGCAAAGAAACCTTTGTCTTTATTGTATTTGTAATCTTGTGTTTTTTCCTGTATTTTAAGGTATGATTAAATTGCACAGGAAATAAAGTAAATATTAAAAAGGAAACCATTTATTTTATGCCTTATCCTTAGTAAGTCTTGGCTGTTCAGCTGAAGCATCTTTAATTAGCATGTTGCATTAATTCTGGATGGTTTTAGATCCAGTCGCTCCTTTACTTGTAACTATTTTGTTGGACATAATGTCCAAAATCACCTGAAGCCCAGACCTATACTACTTGTAGGTAGAGTATATTAGGGTACTGTGAGTTGGAGAGGAAAGGAAGCAATAAATGTCTAGTTGTGAATATAAATAAGAAAATTACCCTTAACATTTATCATGTCTATCTACGCTAGGTGAAATTGAATCATGATGGATTTCAGTGAATTTCCTCATGACAAATGAATGTTAGGAAGGGTGAAACTAAGGATGTATTTAAGATCTTATGTAAAAGCTTAAAGGAATTCAAATATTTATTTTTTTAAGAGAGCAAGGAGTGAAATAGGAATTATGACTGGTTTTGAGCAAAGAAGTGATATTTGTATTGGGTTTGTGTGTCCAGGTTTTGGTAATGGAGAGGGGGGTCATTGTGGAAGAGGCTCTGTGAGGAGAGACTGGACCTGCCCCATGCCAGAAACAGCCAGTTCCAGTCTTTGTCTCAACCCATGAGCTTTTCAACTTATTTTTTCTGCCTGTCCTGTTGAGGAGGGAGAGTGAAAGAGTGGCTTGGCAGATGTCTGGCAGCCAGCCCAGGTCAACCGAACACAGCAGGAAATCAAGACTAACCTCATTTGGAAAAGGAGGATATATTCTAGATTAAATGTAGGAAGGATTGTGGAAGGCTTTTTTCCAGGAGTGTGCTACAATTATAGCTTTTATCGTGGCACTTTGTGTAACCTGTTGTCACAGAGACTTTAGATTTGCTGTTTTAATCCACAAATTCAACTATTTTCCATTAATTCTGGTGTGTTTTGTGTATTTAAGCAATGCAGACTGCTTTGGATATTTCAGTATATTTGAAAATATTTGAGGAATTGTAACTTAAATGTTGGTAAATGAATTTTAGTTACTCATAGTTGAATGGCATAATGACAGAAACTTGCTTTCACTTACTCCTCTTAAAAGTAAGCTACTGGTTTAAGCTAGACTTAGTCTTAAAAACAAATCCAAACAAACATACATATTGCTGCTGAATAATCCGGAATTTTTTAATAATCCATAAATATGCACAGTGATTTCAATTTTCATTCTTCTGATTATCTAATAATGTATAAGTAGTATGGTAAATTATATTCTCTTTAAAGTTTCTGACAATGCGTAAAATGTATCAGTTCCTTTTTATTTTTTCAAGTATGTGAGACATAAATGCATATTTGTGCAAACAAGGTTAATTTTTGTTATTGTTTCTAGTCCTCAGTATGTAGACTCCCATGTTCATTTTATCTAATGCAGGAGGCTGTAAAAGAAAACAACAAAAGAAGAGAAATGGAAGAAAAAATGAAAAGAGCCAAACTGGCAAAAGAAAAGGCTGAACGAGAGAAACTGGAGAGACAGAAGAAGAAACAGCAGTTGATTGATATGAACAAAGGTAAGGCGGCATTTTTAGTAGAGAAATTTTTTAAGGGGGGAGGGGAGAATAATAACAAGCTGAAGACTGTTGCAATCCAATATGAAAAATACTTGCTGTCTGTTTTGCAAGCAGGAAAAAAAAAAAAAAAAAAAGGTTAACTCTTTTGTTTTGGCCTATCTGATTTAAAATTCTGTATTTGTCATTTACTGTGTACAGTGTTCCTTTCAAGCCATTTTGCTGTGAATTATTGCCTTGTTTCCTTTTGTTGCAGTTAATTGATTTTTTTCATAAGGATTTACTTCCAAGAAGTAGTATCTTACTTGCTTTGTTGTTAATTTCATTCTGTGAACATCTTTATAATCAAGATACTGTGGCAATTAATATCTTCCTTTTCGGGCTTGGAGGCTCCATGTTATGTTCTCCCAACAATCCTATTATGATCTGGAAAATCTAATTGAGCTCAGGGCCTAAGTATAGAATGATATTTCAGCATTATAAAAAGCAGTGTTAAGCTTGTCAGCTGTGAGAAGATTGTATGGAAAACACTGGAGGAACACTAGGCCAGGCAAAAAAAAAGCCCACTGCAACATCTTCAAGGATGGCTGTGGAGGTGAAAGCAATCTAAGTCATGGAAGGACAAGATTCTGGTCAGCATTTTAATCACTGATAATGCAGTAGTGCAGAAACACTGGCATGTAATGCTTATGCTACTGGTGTCAAACGTATTTAGAATGCCATTATTTCTTGCAAAACAGTACATTTCCTGTGACCAGTGAATATCTGTGACTTGTGTGTTGACAGCTAGCTCTTAAGGAGTGGGGTGATAGCTCTGTCCCCACTAGATTCCAGGACACTAATATTCAGGTTTTTAAACTAATTATATATATATTTTTTTCCTTGATATGCCTACTCCTGGATGCTCATTACTGCTCATGTAAATAGTTCACAAATTTGTCTAAGTAAATGTGAAGCAGAAGACTTAGAGGAAGGACACAGATGTCCTCTCAAGCTGTCATTTTGACAAGGTAATTTGAGCTGAAGAGTGTTTCAACCTAACTATGCATTAGTTTTTTCTTCAGCTGTATCTTCAATTACAAAGAAAAAAAAAAAAAAAAAAACATCGCTACAGCCTCTCAGGTCAGAGCAACAGCAATAAGGTTCCTATGTTTTCAAGCCTTTTAAGGGTGTTGTAGTTCTATAACCAAGTAAGAGCAAGAAAACTCTTATGCAGGTGCATAAGTCACTGGAACATCCAGGTCAGATTTAGTTGCTTTTCTGTTTCTTGGTGCGAGAGAGAAGACTGCAGTGTGCCCGGAATCAAGAACTGTCCAAGAAATTTAATTCCTAGCTATAAAAATCACTTCAGAATTGCCAATATTATAAAGACCAGGTTACTCAATTTGCTAGTATTTTCTGCTTTGTGGAGTGCCTAGTCTAATTGAGATGCCATATCAGCCAGTTGACGCAGTACTTACATAAATCCTACTAAGCATTCAAAAATGTATAAAGAGAAAAACAATATAGAAAATCTCTCAGTTCAATATAAGCTTCGAAGAGATTTACAATGGACAACATAAAAAGTCAAGTGATTCTAAGTCTCAAAGGATATACAGATTTCCAAATATAGGTGTTTCATACAAAACCAAGATGGACTGAAGTTGACCAAATAAACATATACCTTCCAAAATAAATTAAAAACAAAAAAACAAACTTACTCAACATATACTCTTCTTTTTGCTTCAAAAAACTTTGTTATATTTATGCCTATTATTTTTTATAAATAGGCACTGTAATAGGTATAGAAAGGTTAGTGGGTTCTCAGTTAATCAAAAATAAAACATTAAACGGCAGTAAGCTCTTTTCAGCCTATAATTTATTTTGAAGTAATTTCCATTGAGTTTCTTCTTTAGTTGAAGTCAGTGGATTTTGTGTTATTTGGCATTCAAATTCCCATACAATTGGGCTGTTTTTAACAGAAACGATGGTGAAGTGGCTTGAGTTTTTTCTTTATGAGTTTTTTCTCTAAGGGGAGCATGACGGACAAGATATTAGGTAGTGCTCAGCTTACGACACACATCAAAATTTCAGATAAATATTTTCAGAATATTTCATTTTTCCCTATATGTGACACACTCAAACATTTTTGAGGAAGACATTGACATGCAACTAAAAGTGGATGCTTAAGTATTTATGAAAAAATTGTGATCTGAAGAATCTATTATCAAAATTTTTAGTTGGCTAGTTGGAAATTAGTCTTTTCTCTAGGACTTGCCGGCTTTATGAAAAGAGAACATTCTTTATTTTTCAGCAGTGTTCTATATTTTTGTGAGAGCTGTAGTAGACTGGGCTGCATATGTTTACACAATGTTTTCATGACTTCCACCTTCCATCTGCAAAATTCCTGCAACGTTGCTTCCAAGTGAGGAAAAAAGAACTGAAGTCAGCTTTCTAGGAGCTGAAAAACGTATAACAGCAATTCTAATGCAAATGTTATTTAATCAGAAACAGTTTTGCTCTTCACTATGTCTGATTACCATGGTGATTAAAATCACCTTTTAACTGATGGTATTGGGATAAAAGATAGAATGAACTTGCTCAGTCCCAATTCGTATTGAATAAATTGTTTTGAAGACACATTAACATTGTCGCCTAATATGAAGATAATGGAAATTAAGTTCTATGCTAGTGGTTGATGGATATTCCTACTTTCCCTTTTAAAGTACTCTTTTATATGCCATTTATTGAAATTGCTCTGTACTAGTATCAGCAATAATTCAGTTGTTTCCTTGAAAAGTTTACACTTGCATTGGCAATTGCAGGGCACAATTCAAGAAGGTCATTCTTGTTTTTTTTTTTACTGACTGTATGGTTTCTTAATTGCTGTGTTCTTTCTATGTCCTTCAGCATAAACAGAAATACATACTAAGTTTATTATGTTGTGCATATTATGTTGTGAGTGTCTATTATGTATATTATGTTGTGAGTGTCTTAGCCTTAATCCTTTGAGTTTGTGTCAGCTAGTGATTGCATGAGGTACCTGGAATGTTAAACCATGAGGCATATTTACATTCTGTTAATTACTAGTTTATGGTGCTGGATGCCAATGAGATCAGTGCTAGAGTTCATTTGGCAAGTCTTTTAAGTTTCATATTGATGTCAGTGGTCCATTTGAATATGCTGCATTCTTCCTGAAAAGTAATCTTCACAGAAGGAAAAAAAATAAATGGAGATTTACATTATGTTCAAAAATATCAGTAAAAGTACAACAAGGCTTGATATTTTCTTCTCCAATTACATTAGTTGCTCAAAAATTTTAAGCCGTGTTTATGCAGTATTTTGAAGCCACATGGAAAATGGGGGGAGAATAAAAACTACTGTAAATGTTGCTGTTAATATAGATCAAAACCAGCTCAAGAGATGCAAATAGATGTAAGCATGGACTGGTAGACCAAATGAAATTAGAAATGAAAATATAATCTAAAATTAAAAAAAAAAAGTAATGGAAAATTTGTTTGTTTATGAATATGGTAGGTAAAATGAAAAGATTTCATGGGGTAAATTGTCATGGGAAAAAACAAAATCGTTAGACTGAAATTTAATTGGGATAATTACAGGTCAAGAAAGGCAGTGGTATTGGATTCTTTCACTTAAAATAAGGCTTCTTTGGAAGTATTTACTGGACAGTAACAAGTGTTAACTTTTAATATAGTTGTATGTGCAAATTCAACTTTCTTTTTCCTTGGTAGGAAAAGTATTCTTATTCCAAAAAGCATGTGTTGTTGTTACTTTTGAAAATACTTTATACTCTTTATCCACTTTAATTGCTATTTAAATTTATATTCATCTATTTTATAGAACTGCCAATGTTAAAAAGCATTTCTGCAATAATTAGTTGATCAAATAGCTTTTTCTATAGTGCAGGGTTTGTTCAGGAATCAGGATAGCAGAATTACTCATCAAACTGTTGTGAAAGTGAACTGTGTCCCCATTTAAACAGGGGACAAGGTTGGTGTCTAAATTTTGTCTCAGTGGAATGATTGTTTTCTCTGTGGTTGCAATATCTCGTTTGTAATATTATTGTTAAGATGCTGTCTTAAAAACAGTAATTTCCCTAGTTATGTGGGACAGAATACCATGTTAATGAGCCTCTTTTTACTGTATGATTACTGTTAAAACATTCTTCCCAAAATTGTTTAACAGTTGTATAGATAAAGTTAACTTCATGAATTAAGTAATGCTCATTTGCCAAAATATATAAATGTGTACTTAAAAGGTTAAGTTCTGTAAGACACCAAATGATGCTTATAAAAAGTGGATAAAAGTGGATTTCTTTTTCTCAAGGATAGATGCCAAATTAAAGTAATTTGAACTTTATGGCATTGATTTCATGGCTGTTTGTTAGTTATACAGTCAAACTTTGAACTTGAAATTCCTGATCACTGGTGAGTTCTGTAATCCACTGGGAGAACATTAAAAAAAAAAAAAAAAAAAAAGTAACAACAATATTACATTTATTTTTTTAAATGTGCAGCAGATAATCCATACTAATCCATACTACTCTGGATTGGTATGTAGAGTGTATATTTTTGTTGGAAGCAGAAAGTTGCATAACGTTTGCGAGATTTTATTTTGTTTTTATATGGTTTTTTTTTTTAGATAAAATATTTGAGTTGTTAAATATCAGCAATTTTTAAGTGATTTTCTAATGCTAAAAGTGCTGTGTTAGCTAATTACATCAATTACAAGTTGTTTAATACTGTAACAGAAGTGTAACCTTTGAAACAATAGTGGAACTTCGTTATGGATATCTTCAACTGTTATGGGATTTTTCTCTCTCTTTTTTTGGAGATACACAATCATTTCCTTCCCACACAGAGGCAATGTCTGCGTGCACATGTGTGTGTGCATGTGTGTAAATCGTCCTTGCAAGGGGCAAATGATCCCCAGGGGTAATGTTTACACATTTCACTTAAATACATTCCTGTTGAAGTAGACCTTGACCATTGTGACATTTTCTGAAAATAAGTGTGTGCTTTTCAAAAGTGTTTTTTAGAAGCCTGCCAGTGTAACAAAGCACATTTTTCTCATTCTAGTAACTTCATATAAGCCTGAGATCAGGTTATCATAAACAATACGCTTAATTGGTATGTAAGCGAGGATTTGCCTTCCTTTGTAAACTGACATGAGGTATAGGTTCATTTATCAGTCATACTGTCCAAACTTGCTCTCCATTTAATTAAAAAGTAAATAACAGTCACAAGATTGTCTTCCTTAGCATTTTGCACTAGAATACTGCTTCCTGAAGATATTTATTATGCTTGCAAAATGAATTTAGCAGATGAATAAAATACAAATGTATGAAAACATAAATACATACTTCCCAATAGACACTGAAAATTGACTTTTTTAAGTGAATATATTGCAACTTAGAATCCTAATACTAATTATGAATACACAGTCTTTTTTTGTCAAACTTTATACAGGACATGGGTTTGACTCGAGAAAGAGCAGTGAACCATTTTGGTGGTTCCACTGTTGAAATGTAACTCATCAGAAGTGCTAAAATTCAAAGCAAGACAATATAGTGCAAGATATGATTAGAAGTATGAATTTGAAACCATCTGGAGAAGCAGGCAGGTAGACAAAATGTGTTACTTAAAGTGGTATTTGATAAGACTCTTTCATTAAGGGCCTAGATTTGTGAAAAATTTCCTGCAAAGTTCCAGAAAGCTTCTGTCCAAATGGCCATGCAATTACTTACATTTGTATTAATTTAAATTAGTTTACAATTAGTACATTTGAAAGCAAAAGAGTACAACCTGTTTTGCAAATGCATTGTCTTTACTGAAAATGGAGGTGCATCAGTAAAATATAGGGGCATTCTCTTCATAATCTCCTAGTCAGCGTGAACAAATCAAAGGGAAGACAGCAGAACACTCTAGAAATGAGAACATGTTCCCAAGGGCTCTTGGGAGCCAATTCAGATTCACAGCTACTGCTCAGAAGAAGCCAAACAGTTGGACCATGTTTTGCATGGATGGTCTGACATCTGTTCTGATTCCAAGCAGTTTCTGTAATCTGTTCTCCAGAGCGCCTGAAGTAACTTAAAAGACCTAAGCTATTTTGTTGTTCTGTTTTACCATCACCAGTCAAAAGTGCTATCCCAGTTACTATATTTCATTTTAAAACTGTAGTAGCTAACCTGCTTTGGGTTGGAAGGGGACTTAAGACCATCCAGTTCCAACCCTTTGCTGTGGGTAGACACACCTTCCACTAGATCAGGTTGCCCAAAGCTCCATCCACCCTGGCCTCGAACACTTCCAAGGATGGGCATCCACGTCATATTTTCATGGACAATTTTGTTTAGAAATAAGTTAACTAAATTTAGAAACTTCTCTTTTTTTTTTTTTTTTGCCTTAGCTGATTTGTGTCTGCAAACTATTGCAGATGGTATTAAAATAAATAAATAATAATAATAGTGAATCAAGGAGGTAGCTTGTAATATGTGAAGTACCTCAGTAAAAACTGAGGGTGAAGTCTGAAACTTCTACTGAATATTATTATTTATGAATTTTAATGAAGGCTGACTAAAAATGCAATTGTTTGTCCACTTCCCACTTAATCAACTGACAACTTTGCTTAAGATGAAGTGATGCGAGCATAACCAGCATAAATTTTACTTTGAGGAGTTAAAAATCTCATCACTGTATTCTACAGCTTCAGTAATTCATACCTCTTTGTATTGTATATTTTGATACCCCAACATAGGGTGTTTCGCAGTTGCAGTAGTCAGCAGGTAGAATAGCACACTCCATAGAAAATGTGGAAAGCTGTGTAAACGTCTATGGAGTATGTAAGGTTTTTTGCATACATTCTGCCATTTTTTTTTATGAAGGTCAAATGATTGTAATTTTTCTACACACAAAATATTCTAACATGCTAACTAACTCTGTGTATTGCAATCATTTATTATTCATTAGATGTTTCAGATCAACATGGAATATAATAGTTTCGTTAAAATGTATTTACAGATCTTTGATTTAGTAAATAAATTTAATGCAGAGCCAACAATAAACCATTGAATAAGCATGTGTATGGTAAGGTACACAAAGAAAATTAAAAAGATTTTCTGTACTGGAAGACTTGTATTTCAGTCTTCTGGTTGCTACGCTTGTTCTGCTCCCATACATCTGGTGTTGAAGATAACTTTATACATGTGGCGTATTATACATAATAGTTGAAATTACATTTATATATAATTTAAATTTACCAAGTAATTATACTGATAATCATTATGTAGAAATTAGAACCAGGTATTGATTTAGGATTTGCATTCTCTTATATCAGGTCTGGATTTAGTCTAATAAATCTGAATGTAATAGAGGCAGGGCAGAATACTTTTTGCCTTAATAAGCTGCATTTAAACTTTAGCATTTGAGAGCCTTGAATGTATATTTAAATGCCTACATTTTGTGCAAGTCACAAGTGTTTTCCAGTAATGTAAATCTTTTGCATAAAGTAATTATCTTCCCACTCTTTGGTGGAGCAATTTGTATTAGCCTGAAGTCTGAGAGAGATTAATAAAATGTTCACCTCCTACTTGCTGAGTCTAGTCTGTATTTTAGCTTTGGATTATAACACAGATGTGAGCAGGAAAAGAGATATTCATCAACAGTTTTGTAACATTACAGTTTTGACCTCTCTTTTCTTGTGGTGTGCTGTGATCAACGTTTATTAACAGACTGAAATGCAAAGGAAGTTAACAACTTAAATATGTAAAAAAATAAACCTTCTACCTGTTTTTTCATACTGCACCATAAAATTCATCAATTTAAAAGCAGCAGCAAATTTGCTTCAGTTGGGAGTGGGAAGGGGGGAACCAAATAGAAAATGAAGAGGAAGATTTAGCAGAAATAGAATTCAGCTTTTAAGAAGTGTTACACCTCTTACTTTCACTGCATTTTTTTTCCTCTTCTTTACCTTGCCTTAAGGTCATCCACGGTATTCTTTTACATGTGTAGCAGTGTAGTATGTGGCTAGTAAGGATTCAATGCTAGTAAGGATTCAAGGCAGTTTGTGTGGTAGTTCGCGCAAGCAGGGCGAGCAGGGAGGGCAGAGCAATCCCCCTGCCCCTAAGAACAGCTCATCTGATGGCTTTCTACCACTAGCTGGGCCATGATGGTCCACAGTAGGCTGAGAGCTCTCTCTAGAAAGTCTGTAGCCACCCAGACAGACTGCCCGCTCAAAAATGCAGCAGTTCAGGTCTCTGAATGCAGTAAGTGTCAGAGCCTGCTGCTGCCATCTGAGGGAGGCAGAGATACTGTGTGTGTGAGGTGCGAGCAGGTGGATGACCTGGTCCGCCTGGTTGCAGAACTCAAGGAGGAGGTGGAGAGGTTGAGGGCCATCAGGGAGTGCGAGCGGGAGATAGACTGGTGGAACAACTCCCTGCAAGGCCTGAAGGAGAGGCACCAGAGTGAGACTCCCCAAGTGGGGGTGGACCCTTTGCCCGGTTGCTATCGGGCAGAGGGAGGGGACCCAGGAGTGGAGGAGGAATGGAGACAGGTTCCTGCTCAACGTTGCAGGAAACGCCCCCCCTACCTTCCCCACCTTCCCAGGTGCCCTTATGCAACAGATTTGAGGCCCTGGAGCTTGAGAGAGCGGTGGATGAGGATGTGGTAGAAAGTTTACCCAGGAAGCCTAGGTCGAGGAATTCTGCCCCACGCCTCAAGACTGCTTCAACCAAGAAAGAAAGAAGGGTGATCGTTGTGGGCAACTCCCTTCTCGGGGGAACAGAGGGCCCTATTTGTCAGCCTGATCCTACCCGTAGGGAAGTCTGCTGCCTCCCTGGGGCCAGGGTCAGGGACGTTGCCAGAAAGCTTCCCAACCTGCTTCACCCCTCCGATTACTACCCACTACTGGTAGTCTAGGCTGGCAGTGATAACATTGATGAGAGAAGCCTGAAGGCTATAAAACATGACAGGGGGCTGGGGCGGTTAGTGGATGGAGCGGGAATACAGGTGGTGTTTTCGTCCATTCCTACAGTGGCAGTGGAAGCCACTGTGCAGCAGGCAGGCTATGACTTGGTTGCCATCACAGAAACGTGGTGGGACCACTCTGATGACTGGAGTGCTGCAATGTCTGGCTATAGGCTCTTCAGAATGGACAGGCAGCACAAAAGGGGTGGTAGAGTAGCTCTCTATATTAGAGAGTGTTTTGATGTTGTCAAACTTGAGGCTGGGAATGGTAAGGTTAAGTCGCTATGGGTTAGGATCAGCAGAAAGGCCATCAAGGCAAGCATCCTGATGGGGGTCTGTTATAGACTGCCAAACCAGGATGAGGAGACAGATGAGAAGTTCTACAGACAGCTGGCAGAATTTGCAAAATCATCAGCGCTTGTTCTTGTGGGGGACTTTAACTTCCCAGATATATCCTGGAAGCACAACACAGCCCAGAAAAAGCAGTCTAGGAGGTTTCTGGAGAGCGTGGAAGTTAGCTTCCTGATGCAGCTGGTTGGCGAGCCTTCCAGGGGAGGTGTCCCGCTAGACCTGTTCACAAACAGAGGACTGGTGGGAGATTTGGTGGTCAGGGGCTGTCTTGGACAGAGTGGCTGTGAAATGGTAGAGTTCTCAATACTTGGTGAAGTAAGGAAGGGGACCAGTAAAACTGCTGTCTTGAACTTCTGGAGGGCTGACTTTGAGCTGTTCAGGATACTGGTTAGCAGAGTCCCTTGGGAGGCGGTTCTGAAGGGCAGAGGAGCCCAGGAAGGCTGGGTGCTCTTCAAGAAAGAAATCTTAATGGCTTGGGAGTGGTCTGTCCCCAGGTGCCCAAAGACGAGCCAGCGCGGAAGAAGACCGGCCTGACTGAACAGAGAGTTGTGGCTCGAGCTTCTGCAGGAAGATCTGGATAGGCTGGACCAATGGGCCAAGGCCAACTGTATGAAGTTCAACAAGGCCAAGTGCTGGGTCCTGCAGCTGGGGCACAACAACCCCAAACAGAGCTACAGGCTGGGAGATGTGTGGTTAGAAAGCTGCCTGTCAGAGAAGGACCTGGGAGTATTGGTTGATAGTCAGCTGAATATGAGCCAGCAGTGTGCTCAGGCGGCCAAGAAGGCCAACAGCATCCTGGCTTGTATAAGAAACAGCGTGACCAGCAGGTCCAGGGAAGTGATTGTCCCCCTGTACTCAGCTCTGGTGAGGCCGCACCTTGAGTACTGTGTTCAGTTTTGGGCCCCTCGCTACAAGAAGGACATGGAGGTGCTTGAGTGAGTCCAGAGAAGTGCTATGAAGCTGGTGAAGGGTCTGGAGAACAAGTCTTAAGAGGAGCGGCTGAGGGAGCTGGGACTATTTAGCCTGGAGAAGAGGAGGCTCAGGGGCGACCTTATCACACTCTACAGGTACCTTAATGGAGGCTGTAGCGAGGTGGCGGTTGGTCTACTCTCCCCTGTGCCTGGTGACAGGACGAGGGGGAATGGGCTGACATTGCGCCAAGGGAGGTTTAGGTTGGATATTAAGAAGAAATTTTTTACTGAAAGGGTTGTTAGTCATTGGAATGGGCTGCCCAGGGAAGTGGTTGAGTCACCCTCCCTGGAAGTCTTTAAAAGACGTTTAGATGTAGAACTTAAGGATATGGCTTAGTGGAGGACTTGTTAGCATTAGGTCAGAGGTTGGACTTGGTGATCTTGAAGGTGTCTTCCAACCTAGACTATTCTGTGATTCAATGCATCATAAAAATAAGAGTCAACACAAATATATATGCAGTACTACAATATTTGGAGTATTCAGTTTCATCAGATTTTCTGTGTGCTTTGACTAAATCCCAAAAAAGTGCCCTGTTTCTACTTCAGGATGTTCTTAAAGGAATTTTGTCAGTGAAACTGCAGTCATTCAACAGTATCTGTCTGCATGCCGAAAATGTCATCAAGAACACACAAGATCACATCTAAACTGAAAGAACAGTAGGATTGGCATAAAATTTACTTAATAGTGCATCATATAAAAACGAGGCAGGGACACCTGAAGTGCTGACAGCGTCCATTGCATATTTCAATTGCACTGGGATTAATAATATCTTTCTCCTATTTTCAGAGGGTGATGAGACAGGAGTGATGGATAGTCTGCTTGAGGCCTTGCAGTCAGGAGCAGCATTCAGAGATCGCAGGAAACGAACACCAAGGGGACATGGTAAGATGATTTCTTAAAACTTTTAATTATGAACTGAGTGGAGAAAAGGCATTTTGCCAAGACTTGAAAACAGTTTTCTCTGAAAACTACTGAGCTACTGTGAAAATTCAGTAGGATGTCATTCTTTTTGGTCATGGATTTTTAAATATAGCTCTATCTTCAGGTAACTGGAGGCTCTGAAGTAAAACAAGGGTTCTTCTTATGTTTCAAGTATAATTTAAAAACATGACTGCACAAAGCAAGTCTGTCTTAATCTTTAAAACTGTAAGTATAATTAGTTTATTGTAGGCGGTTTGATGAAAAATATTGACTTGTAACACAAGTAAGAGTTCAGTGTAAAAACACAGCTGGTCATCACTTTTAAGCACAAGCCTTAAATATATTCTTGTTTTGTTGGAAGATGTATTGTGTGTAGCTGTGAAAGTCAATTTACAATAACAATCACCTACTTTTTTGAAGAAGACAAGAGTATTCTACAGGTGTAGTCTGAACAACTAGTTCTTCCTTCAAGTTAGGTCATGAGGAAACCTACTTAGACTAGGTTCCCCAGGATTTTACCTCTGTTATTGTGGTTATTACCTTTCACTGGAGAAAGTATTGAGAACTGATTAGTTTCTTTCAAATTGATTCTCAGATCTTGGTACTTAAGAGATTCTTGACACACTGATGCAGTGAGGTTATATAATATTTGGAAAAAAATATATGAGGTTTCAAATATATATTTTTTTTTGGTAAAGTACTTATGAATCTTAGGTAAATTAGAGAAGTGTGCTGTGAACTTTAGACTTTGTGTGTGTGTTTACATTGCTTTGTGTTGTTCTGAATTGATAGTTGCCATTTTAATTCTTTTTTTCTAAAACAAGATTTTTATCTGAATAAACAAAGTGATGTCCTTCAAAAAGGAGCTATTTAATAGTTAACTCGTTACATCTGAGTTTATGTAATTCACCTGAATTACATCTGAGGTTATGAATTCTAGAATTTTGTGGTTCTTTCAATTTCAGTTGATCAAGAAGTAATGGTAACACTAGAATATTTTGACTCTCTAAAGGGCCTGGTTTTTATGCAACAATCTGTGCATAATTCTAGAGGCTTTTGCAGGCATAAACAGCCTGAACATCAAGCTAGTCTGAAGCTACACAACTACTAGTCAGTTTTCTAAATGGTCTTTAGGTTTGTCTAAGGCAGTGCTAATCCCAGCCCGGCAAAGAGCTTGGGAGGCTCTGAACCACAGCACTAGTGCAACTATGCTGGCTTCTAAGTGACCTGCAGTGTAGTAAAGCCAAGTTAATTTGTCTACAGAAGACCCAATAGGTATTTTCAGTAGTGGAATTACTAAAAAGATTTATTTGTGTGTCAATAAAATAAGTTTAAAAAGTATTAGATAGTATCCTTTTTTATTGATGTTTTAGGAATAGTGAAATTATATTTGTATATAAGATTCACTGGTGCTTGAATTAGAATTTTTTTTTCTGCATTATTCCTAGCTTAATGCATTTTTGCATACAGAAATACCTGGAAAGAAAATTAGAAATATTCAAATGAGACAGAACTATGTATTTCTCAGCTATCTAGGGAAACACACAAACACATGGCATGTGTTTGGGGAAAGTACAGCATTGCTTTGAATTTGGAAAAATGTCATATGTAACGTTACATTTCTTAAGCATGACACAAATTTTTGTCAACACAGTGTTTAAAGGGGAAAAAGAAGCGTATAAGAAATCTAATAGGAAGTCTAGTTACTATGTCTAGTAACTAGGTATACATTTTTTCTAACAGATTTTATAAAATCTGTGCTATTTCTTTCTATACTAAAACTGCTATTATTAGATGAGTGCTACCAAAAATCATACCCTGATATTTGAACCTTATTATATATGAAGAATTCTACCTTTTTTATTTTTTTTGGTATAGATTTTGTGATATTGACTAGGTCTGAATTTCATAATATTCATGGTTTTAAGAATTGCGGATAAGATAATTTTAGGAGCGTATTTCACCTAATTTTGCCTAATAGCATATTATTTCTGGATCTGTGCCATGAATATTTTTTTTAATCTTTCTCCAAAGTGTCTTTGGCCATTCATTCATAATGTGCTGGGCTTAAACAAATACAGGTCTGACTGCATGGCAGTGGACTTTGTCAGACTACATTTTGTAGTTTGTGCTCCAGGAAAGTTTGAATTTCAGGGAGCATACTGTGTCCTGGTCAATCAAAATCTTTAATGCAGCTTTATGTCACTATCTCCATTATAGGTCTGAAACTGTGGCACAGGTGCTTCCTTTAATGATCGCACATTATGGCCTCAATGTAATGTAGCTGAACTGTGAAGTTTGTAATATACATAGCTCTCTCTTATCCTAAAAACCATCAGTGCTAATTAATCAGTAAATGTATTACTAGATCATTTCAGATTAAATAATATTTTAAAGGCTGCTACAAGTAGAGTTATTTTTAATGATGAATAAAAGCAGGTCTGAACTTGATAATATAGGTTAATAATAATTGTAGTGGTGGTATATTCTGAGGAACTCTTAATTCCAAAACCTAGAATGATTGATCTATGTCCTGTATAACAAGACACCAACATCCAAAGAGTTGGTTTCATTTAGTCCATTTCAAAACATACTGCAGGGAGGTATGATTTGATATGATTAGTTTTGTTAGTTTCAGTAGAAGATCACTGCATTATTATGCTCCTGATTTCTTTTTTGGAGGCAAGTGCTTTAGGCTGTAAGATTTCGTGAGCATGTTATAACTAGTATGTTAATTAGTTTATTCTCTTTTACCCTTCCATGGAATTAAATTGTTATCATAATATTGTTATTTAAAAGCCATGTGCATACAGTACAGTGCATTCCACATGGATGTCTAAAAATAAAAAAGATAGTGGTGCTTTTCAAATTAGAGCTGTGTTATTTTTGCTTTTCATTTTTTGTGTTATTTCTGTATTTTTGTACATTTTCTGTTAATGCGTTAGGTGTTCTGTTCTTGAAGATTATTTTGTTTAATATGTCAGGTATGTAAAACTGTACAACAATGTCGATGTGCCTGTAACTTCACAAACAAACATATTATTGGAATGTAATGTCAGTCTTTTTGCATTTTTCCCCATGAAATCAAATTACAAAGAACAACGGACACATTGCACTGAAATAGGGAAATGTCCAGTTATTGTGCAGGTTTTTATTTTTTGCATTTCAAAGTGAACAGATTTCCAAAATATCATAAAATCAATTAATATTAAAATCAATTGACAGTGTTTCCTCAGGAATTGATCTTCCTCAAGTTTTAACAGCGTGTTTTGTGTTTATTTTTTCGAGACCTTTGAACTACAGTGATACCATTGGTAATTTATGAGAGAATGCCCAAAGTAAAACTGGAGTTCACTGCTTATCAGGGGATGTGTGAAGACTGTTGGGCTGAAAGGTTCTTTGGGTCAGTCTATAGAAGCTGTCAGGCTAGGTATACCAGAGAATGCTTTTTTAATTTAATTTTATTTTTATTTCCTAAGCAAAGATAGTGGGAGAAAATCCACTTTAGGGGTTGCAGCATTTACCTTCTATAATCTAGTTGCATTGCCAAATTATGTAGCTTTTATCTATGCAGGCATTATGGATAAAACAGGACACAATAGAGGACACAGTTTCTTTATGACTTTTCGTAGGGCTTACTTGGAGTTTGAATTAAGTTGATTTTATAAGAAAACCAAACTCCACCATTATTGGGGTCTGATTAAAATTTAGTACAGTATTGAATCAGCTATTTGGAAGTCAATTAGTTCATTTTATTAATATGAAATTAATCTGTGATGATGCACATTATTTGTGTATAGATATATCTCACTACAAGGTGGATGACACATAAGCGTGTTTTATTTTTAGATTTTCTTTACTCGAATGAAAAAGGGAGATGTACCAAAAGTTTTATTTCTTCTAGTAGACAACCCATCTGAAGGAAGCTAGAACTGTTGTGGAATCTGAATATTTATTTGCAGTTGTAATAAGATTGATTCTATTACTAAGGGATATACCTTTCAGAAAAAGACACTGTCTCTTCATTGAAAGCAATTATGGTTTTCTTTTAAAGCAGTAGCAACATATCACAGTGAACAGAGTTTGGCTGTATTTCTGTGTTGTGCTTAAACTTTGAAAAATATTTGTATTGGTAAATAATTTGAAAGCTTTTTAGCACTGAAGCGAGGATTTAGGGGTATATGTAAGCTTGTAAAGATCTGTTTGAGCAGTTTGCTGGAACTCCACTTGTGTTAGAGTACTTACTGGAGGAGTAGTTGAGAGGAGTAGTTGAAAGGATGGAGGATTCAAAGACAAAGCAATCTAATGGACTATAAAAAGCTGTAGAGGAGTTCTTTCACTGTATAGAGCTACTCAAACAGTCCCAGGTCTGTAGACATTTCTGTGATTTTGACTATGTAAAGTAGAATGGGCAATAAAATTGTGTCATGAAAGAGTGATAAGAACATTTTGTACTAGATTGAGTATCAATTGTCAGGTAAGTTGGTGGTAAATTTACCTTGTACAGATTCAATACGCTATCGTTTTTTGTTTGTCTCCCAGGACAGCATACGTGATGGATTTTTTATTATTAATTGCTGGCATATCATAAGAACATTTCATGTTCAGAGAACTTTCTGAAATAGTCTATATAGGCTTGTTTTTCACTGAAGCTTCACATAGTCTCAAGTGTTTTCTAGATACGGGTTATTAGGTGCTACCGTTTCTAGGTTTGGTTCTCCTTCAGAATTTTGGCACATAATGCTCTGTAATTTCCTATGATTGTTTCATAATTGTTTTGTCTAATAACACCTGCAGTATTATTTCCTTTCTGTTTGAATATAACAAGATTTCATAAATAAAAGTAACTTAGTAAACAAATCACTTTCGGGCAGGGAAGATGACTAACTGCATAAAGCACCTTATGATCCTTACTAAGTGATCGCTCATATTCTGTTCGAAACCTCTTAGGGCATCGCATTTATTATGCTGTCTTAAAGGCAATTCTCACTTTCCTTGTAGTCTGATGCTTGATTTTGGAATGCATTCTTCCCTTCAGATGTCAGAAATAACATCTTCAATACTATCTTCTATTCTCTTGTGTGGTTAACGTACCTGACCTGGAAAAAACTGTTGATATCTTCAAGAAAGCAAAGCTTTAAACTGTCAAAACTCTCTGCAACTGCAGATAATTTTTTTTTTACTTTCTTTGTTGCCTTCAGCTCCTTGAGGTGTCATCTGGCCCATGTAGTCAGGAGTTAGCCAACCCAAGAAGATAATCACAACATGAAAAGAGTAGTCTGGAAGTTTGATGTGTCTTGGAATTTTCCATGTTCCCAAACATC
This sequence comes from Heteronetta atricapilla, assembly GCA_011075105.1. Lineage (NCBI taxonomy): Eukaryota > Metazoa > Chordata > Aves > Anseriformes > Anatidae > Heteronetta > Heteronetta atricapilla. The sequence goes on from CM021734.1 coordinate 5,741,614, forward strand.
TCCTATGCCCTGCGGTTTCTTTAGAGTCTGTGTTGAAGAACAGAAAGACTAATGTAAGCTCTAATATTCATGTCTTCTGTTTCAAAGATGCTCATGTAGCCTGGAAAGACTTTAACATCACTGTGTAAAGTACAAAACTTTAACCCAAGTTTGTCGGTTTTGTCCTCTTTGATGTAAACTGGAAAAAATATCCTCATGCTGCCAGAATATTAATACATTTCAGAAAAGAAAATGCAGCTAGAGGATTTTTACACTAACACTAAAGCATCAGTTGAAGAGACAAAGTTCTGTAAAACATTGATACTAAAGTAATGTTACTCTGAGAATTACATATAGAGAAGTGCATACAACCTGTAAATGTATCTGTGGATTTTAATTGCTCTTAATTGACTCATTAAAGTAGGGTGGCCTACTTATTATTATTGACTTATTAAAATAGGGTGGCCGTGACTTCCGACTAAAAGGAATTTTAAGAATTTACTTGCAAATGACATATTAAGGAAAATTGGTAGGATACCTTTGGAAAATATTGTTGGAACAGTTTGTATTCTCTAGAAAAAAAAAAGTCAACAAACTTGAACAAACTTGTACAGCTTTGCAGTGCCAGAATTTGAATATGATACAACTTATTTTAACTAAATTTAGGAGTTTTTCTTGAAATGTAATTTTTCAAGGATTAAGGAGGAGTATTGTAGAGTAAATAACAAAATTGGAATTGAAAACAACACCTGAATTTCTTAAGAAGGCAACTATAGAACATTTTTAGACAAGTTTTTAAATTTAGACTGCAATACATTGCCACGTTCTTGCATGTAACTTTATTGGTGTTTTAAGGAGTGCCATAAATCCAGATGAGTTTTGAGTAAAAGCTTGTTCACCTTTAAAATTTTGTTTTATGCTTCGGGTTTTTTTAATTACATTTATAAAATACAATGAGTATTTCTGCCTAAAACATTAGACTTCTGCTTGTAACTTAATAGTTAAATCTCAATAAAAACAATCTGAAAATAATGAAGGAATTAAAAAAAAAAAATTACCAAAAATACTGCTCCAGCTACTAACAGGTGGCATTTAATACATAAACAAGTAACACTGTTTAAATTTAGTCACTATTGCCTCTGGTTTTGTAATCAAATAAATGAGTTCAGGATTTCAGCTGCATCTAAACATTCAAACAAATTTAAAACAATTAACAGTTTATGATCTACAAGGAATCTGAAATGTTGTTCTGTTGTGTTTTAGCTTTTTTTTCCCTCCAAATCAAATTAACAGCTGGTGTTCTGTAAAGATTGCATCAGAAATTGAAATACTGATACATTTTTCTAAAAATGAGCTCACAAATTTGGTAATTGTATTGATGTAGGTTATGAAGAGATGTGATCTTGAGTGATAATAAACAGTAGAACTAGGTACTTGAAAGACAAGTAATTGTTGTCAAGCAAAACATCATTATCTGTTGAAGATAAGCATGCACATGTAAATTATACTTCGCATTGGAGTGACCCTTATGCTCTTAACTACGCTTCACTTAAGTGTTTTTCATGGTATTAGAAGAGAGAAAGTTGTACTTACCTTGAAAAGATCGTGTTTTTCTCTGAAATGCAGAGGAGAGAACTGGAGACTGCATATTCTTTCTCTTTTCTGTACTCTTAAAAAGAAAAAAATACTGTTCTATTAATCTATGAAGAACAGATGTGAAACTTAAATTGGACAAATATTTTTATATCACTTTTTTTTTTGGCTTCAAATGCAATCTTGGAGCTTTGTCTGCATAGCCAGAAAACAGCTGCACCTCTACTGTATTGTATTTTCTGTTATTTGAGTGCCTGTTTCACAAGTCAGGAAGAAGGAAAGAAGAGTTAGAGAAGTCCAAGGCAGAGTTTTAACAGCTACTCTTCTATTGTTACAAAACACAGAATATTTCTGTTTCTTCTGTAGCATTTCTTGCATTTATTGTGTATGCCCTATTCTAACAATAATATTTTCATGACGTTATGAACTGAAAGATTAATTTGGTTCTGGTTTTAAAAATTGTTTTATTTTTTTTTTCCTGCATTTTTTTCTGCAAGTTTTCTCCATTTCTGATTTTTAACTTTACCAGATTTCTCTTGTAGACTTGAATATCCTTATGATGATCTTTTCTTTGAGTGGAATTCCTGTTCCAAAGTATTTTTTTCACTGGTATAGTGCTTGATGTAAAATGCAAACAATAGTAATAATAATAATAAAAAAAGAAATCTCTGATACAACAGCTTGTTTACCATCGGTATTTGAAGTTAAGATCATGTCGTAATGTAGTATAGGCTCTTGGTTTAGCCTTTTGAAAATTATTTGATACAAATTCACTGTACTGATGAGCTAATCAGTTAAAGTTCACTGAGTTTAGCTAAACAGTGTGCGTTTGATTTAGAGAAGTCTATGGTATGTCAACCTTTTCAGACATAATCCTACTTTCAACATTATCTGACAGGTAGTCAGCCCGTCAGGCCTGAGGATGTGCTCCAAAGCAGATCATTTCTTCACTCTTGACTAGTTATTTATCTTATTGAGGCATAATTCACAACTGACATATGGAAACTAAGAAGGATCAAAGAAGGGTGTTCCAAGCCTTCCTTTTCTAATTTCATACACTATGAAATGATTTGTAGATGTGGCTGCAACTCACATTTGTATTTTACAACTTTGTTTTCATGGCAAAATATATCCATTATGTAAAATAAATCTTATATTATAAAATAAAAGAATCCAAAATGTCTTCAGAAGAGGTGTTCACACTTTTTTAGCTAAATCCATATTTTGATTCAGTTTGTAATCTAAAGTTATCTGTACCTTTTTTAAGGGAAAATGAATGATGAGTTGCTTCTAAATCTCTCATGTTGCTACTGGCAATCAGAATAACTTTAGATCAATCATTTACTAAAGACATTCTCTGTCTGTCAGTTGGTAGATCCAAGTCATTAAAATCATGATATGCATTCTTCTATTCACGTGCTCACTTCGGTGAAGGCAGCTTTCTTGAGAGACCATGTAAGTACCCAGCAGCAACCCTTTTTTCACAAAGTTACTGAAGTACTTTGATCCAGAATAAACTTGCCCCTTAGCCACAGAAAGAGAAATAGATGTTTTAAAAAATGGTAAAATAAGACCGACAGATATCAAATAGTTGTCTCGTTAACTACAGAGTCCTTTCTTAAGATTAATTGTAGAAGTTTTAATATTTTAACAAAAAAGAAATTGGAAGGGGCATAAGGATCGGACCACTGTTTGAAAGGAAAAATGGGCTTGTCTAAATTTAGGTTTACAATGAAAATTAATTTTAAGCAAGTGAATAACCAGTTTGAATTAACATGTATAGATTTAAAGCTTATCCTTTATATAATGGTTTTATAGGCACATAAAAACTGTAGTACAGAGCTCCAAAATTGAACGTAACTCTTTGTTGCCTACAAACAATTTAACCCATGCTTGCCTTTACTGTGCAATTGAAGTCAGGCTTTTCATAGTGCATGTACTGTTAATTTGCCTGTCATCTGTTCCTGTCATCATGGCCAGTCCTTTACCCCATACAGAAAAGCTTGCAGTCACATTCTCCATGTTTTTACATTTTCTGGACTAAGCAAAAGCAATGGAAGCCTATCTACAGAAACTTATCTCACAATAACATACTGTTTTATACCAGAAACTTGAAAGGTATTAAAATGAAAAATTTTTTTCACACTTTGGAAAACTCTCCAAAATGGTAGTTTTATAGTACATATAGAGTATACAAGTAAGTGGTAAAGTGGATCTCACCATTCCTTTATAACCCCAGTTTCTGTAAGGAAAATGTTAAACTATATTATAAACCACTATGTGTATATGTACTGGAGAGACTGGTATGGCAGATAGTCATCTTCAGATGAAGTTTTCTCTTAGTTATCCATTATGTTAAGCATGCTCTTAGGTATTCTCTTTGAAGTTATGTGTTTTGATGGATTCTCTGATAATGGATTCTATAAGGATTTGATATAAGAATAATGGATAGTCTAATTCAAAGTTCAGAACGAATCTTCTCAATCAGATTGGTTTGAATATGATGAGGGGTTGTACAGTTTCATGTTGGCATGCAGGTATGTAGCCTTTATCATTCATTCTATGCAAAAAAGTTAAATGTGTAATAAGTAATATGACTGTTAAAACTGCTAAGTTTTTTTATATGTTTTTTTTTTTTAATAGTAATCACTTCGTAGAACTTTTAGTCCACCTGCTGGGGAGTCTGCTTGTCAGAATTGCAGTATTTTGGTCTTTCATGTAGTTGTATTTCCAGATGAATGAAATAGTGTAAGACAGATTTGTTTGCAGTCTCATGTCTTTTTTAAGTATAGCTTTTTAAAGGTCAAGGTAATGGCATGTATGAAAAAAAAAAAAAAAAAAAAAAAAATATTATAAATTGAATTGTCTGTTTTGAAATTGGAAATCGTCTGGTTTACAGAAGATTTGAATACCACACAGAAGGAAAAAAAAATGATTGCCTTCCTAAGTCCTACAATAGGAAAGGCATCTAAAAGCAAAGGCATCTAAAATCAGGGTTCAACTGTGACATCATTAAGAGTTCTGGTGTTCGTCAGAAGGTTCTAGGAAGCTTTCCTAGTGTTTGTCCATATGATGCCCACTTGGTCCATATGTCTATGGATAGATACCACTAGGTGGTACTGTTAAACCTCCCTTTTTTAACAAGATTAAAGCAAATTTACAATCCAAGGATGTTTCAAAAGGACCTAAGTTAAGATTTTTTTTTTTTTTTTTTTTTTTCTGTGACTGCAGAAGTAAATTACTACCTGCTTGGTTGAAATTGTTTTCACTAGAATAGGCAATATAGTCTTTCCCATATTGCCATCCAGTTTATATATGCTGGCAATAAAGCAAACTTGCAGGTGAATTCACTCCAAAGTTTTCTGAATGTGTCCCAGCTGCTATCTAAAATCCACTTTCATAGTATGTAATCAGTTCTCAAAAAAATAATGTAAGCTTTTAATATATAGCGCAGTTTTTGCGTGTTTTTGAACCATTAGTGTCAATGAAGAAAAGGACAAGAATATTTTAATCGCTTTTTATATTTCATAGTTTAATTCCTTTTTTAACAAAATAATATGAGTCTTCATTAGAGAAACCATCAATTTCAAACTATGACTGATAATAAATAAGGGTGGGACCTCTTTTTTTTTCTAATTTTCTGTCTACTTAAATTGGGTACTTTAGGTCTTATTACTGTATAGAAGCATCCACATATTAATCTTTTAGTACTGTCAAAAGGCCATACTAATTCTAGCTGAAAAAAAAAATGAGGCATATTATTGTCAATGAAGATCTGATGTTAAATGGTGGAACAGCAGTACAAAACAATTGAACCTTGTGAAACATCTAGGATTCTTTTTAATGGAAACAGATAAAGATTGTTATGGTGCGTTTTTTTTTTTTTTTTTTTTGACAGGAACAATTGTAGTAAGAGGGTAGCAGAAAAAGACGACTTTTATACTGATAATGGCCTATCCCATATTTTTTCTTTTTTTGTTTTTGACTTGGCAAAGGTGAAGCTTTTCATCTCACTATCTACACAGTGTAGTTGCAGACAGCAGGGGGAAGAGTTTGGTCAAATTGCCACTATAACAAACATCTGTACAGCAAAACAAAAAAATTTACATTACCAATGACAAATCAAAGCTGAAAGTTTGCCTTGCCTGTTGTCATTCATAGCCATTCATATTTAGAAAGCAGACTGCTGTGATAATTGATTTGATGGTCCAGCTTGAGTGGAAGCACTTCTGGGCATAGCAGGCCTCAGAGATGCCAAAAAAGAAGAAAAGGTGGGAATGAATTAATGCACTACTTTCTCCTCAGAGGCATGTGGCCCAGTTTTTGAGAACAGAAAAACATGCTTTAGAAAAAGGGGGAGAAAAACAACTTAGTAGCTCAGTATTAAATACAAAAATGACCAGCAGAGAAAGCAGAGACAATGAGTGTACATATTTTACTGGCAGGTGAATAATAGGAGAATGGTGTGGAAGTAATTTGATTTTTAACGGACTCTGTCCATGGGAGTGCATTTTTTTTGGTTGCTTTTTTGTGTAAGGACAAAGGAGGTTCCCCCCAAATAATAAATAATTTAAAAAAAATTTTGAAGGTTTTTAAAGAGGGATTGATGGTTTGGAGGAAGGAAAAGCAAGCAATTACTAAATTCAAAGGGCAATATATATGTGTTTGGATTATCTGAACTCTATTGAGTTTGTTTACTTCAAGCAATAGCTGATAATGAAGCTTGTTTCTGTATTTTTGACTGGGTGGTGGTGTCCACCCATAGCCTCCTGGTGATATGTATAACTTCAGACACTAAAGTAATAGTTGTGGAAAGAAGTAGAGTTAAAGAAGAAAAACAAACAAGCAAACAAAACAAAAAAAAAACTACTGAATTCAGTGTTTGACCTCTTAATCACTACTGCTAGCTCAGCTGTGCACCCTGTCATCAATTTAAAGAACCAAACAAAACCAGATTGAAGATATGAGTTGTTGAAATAGAAAATTGTAAGCAGAACTGGTTTGTCTTCTGAGGAATGCTTGAAAAAGTGTGGTGTGTCAACTTTGCTGAACTCTTTGTATTCACAATCTTAATTTTTTAATATACAGCAAAGAAGGAAATAAATTTTAACAGTAAAGACTGAAAAAAAAGGGGGGGGAATCTTCATGAAGCAGATGGCAGGAGGTTGTAAATATGCTGTTCCAATGCATACATAAATGTTGCTACCTCTAATTCTCAGTTTTTGGAAGTACCTTGACTGTCTTAATAAGATAATAGTTGATATAAGCATGCAAAACATTATAGACATATAAAGGAAAAATCTGTAAATGGCACAATAATTTATTAGGAGATAATTTTAATTTTTTTAATCTATTATGACTTCAAGGTTTTTTAATTATTATGTCGTTGTTGCTTTGTGTGTGTGTGTGTGTGTATTAGAAGCAAAAGCTCAGAGTTTGATAAGCATCCAAAGTGGGATAACACATACGTCAGTATGCCTCTGAATTGTCTTTCTACTAATCTGTATAATTTCTTTAAGTATAAAAACACTTCAGTAAATTTGTGGGTAGGAAACTTAGGCATCACTTGTAGTAAAAACCTGCCGCTTTTAGATCCTTTCTTGTTGTTCAAGCAGAGGTAAGAAAATGAAACAAATGCATCAGAAACTGTCACTTCATGAGGATTTTATAAGGAACAGATTCTTGTTATTCTTTTTCTTTCTCTGCACAGGCAGGAACTATCTGAGTTTAGCACAGTATTAAATGGCCTGTATGTCTAATAGTCTTCAAAATTTGTCACCTTAATATAACTTACATATGATTTCCACTCCCCCCTCCCCGCCCTTAGTGCAAGGAAATGAAAATATTTATGAAGGTAATACCTGACTCTTAAAAGAAGTCATCACTACATGTGTAAGAATTTATTTCCAGGACCTCTGATGCTTTTCGGCTACAGCAGGGCATCAACTTGCAATACCTAACTCAGTGCCAAATTCATTACATCACATCCTCAGTAATCCTTTTTTACTTTTGTGGACTTATACTCCCCTTTACGTTTTCCTTTTTTTTTTCTTGGTTGTTGCATGTTTTCTGGCAAAGAAGAAAAGGCTCTAGCTCAAGCAAGCTTATTCCTTTATCTCTCTTCAACCTGTCTTGTGAACATCTGTAGTTGTTTTTGCTTGGTTGAAGAGGGATGATGATGAAAGAATCAAGCATTTGCAAGGCAGTGTACTTCAGCAGGATCCAAGGGTATGTAATCATGTTGGTGTCAGTATGCAAATGAACCATTACTTGTGATCAGTCTGAAATGCTGGCTGTGTCATTTTTATATGACACATTTTAATAAATTTCTATTTCTGCAAGAAAACCTCATTGTAGAAGAAATCTGGTGTACTTATTCTATTTTTTGTTTGTTTGTTTATGATAGTATAGCTCTAATTTTAAAGGTTGCACATTTTGAAGTCTGTTTCTAAAGCCTTACTCTACTGCTATGCCTGTCATTGAGATGCATTACATTTGTCTGTAACATCCAGTTGATAGCTAGCAAAGGTTTTCACGGCTCTGTAGGAAGATGTAGGATTTCAAACATGTTATTTCTTCTGTCTTTGTAAGAATTTTCAGAAAGTCTTTTTCAAAACTGAGTGAGAAAAGGATGCCAGTGGCAGTGGTATCTTCATATTAAAACAGTTTTAGTGTCTGTTTCTGCTGCCACCGAAGTCAGTCATTAAACTAGTTTACCTCAGTTGTTTCAGGTTACAAGAAGCAATTACATATATGTTTGAATTTTTATGGCAGGCATATAGTGTTATCATTTTTATCATATTGCTAGAAATCATATGGCCATTCTGAAGTATGATCTGGTTTTAGTGGAGCATACATACTTCCCAGAATTTTCTTTTGGCAAAAAAAATAACAGAAACTTATTACAAGGTAAAAATGTGTTTTGAAGTGTACTTGTGCAAATGTATTTTGCACACAAATTCTGTTGTAACCCCTGCAATATGGTTGTTATGGGTTGACAAGGATTTTTTTTTTTTTTGAGAGACATTTGTGGCAAATAATTTTATTTCCTGAGCATACAGAATATTGCCAGTTCAGTAGAGCTGCAATTAGGAAAGTGCTTCCGGCTGAGCATGCTGTAGAAGATATAAGCAGATGTTGATTAAAATATAGTTTGTCATCTACTTTTAGATACAAGATTTTTACTGTAAATTCCATGTGTGCTGTTGTATTAATAATGCTTTCTGGTCCAATGGTTTGTATGCAATTCTAATAATTTTAATTCTGAGTATTTTGAATTGGTCAGCATTGCTATCCTTCTCTAATTGCATGTAAGTACCTATCAGTCATATCTAGTAAGCCCATCAGCAGCACATGGGTTAGGATCAGAGAAAATCCAAGAAACAGGGCCCATGCTCAGCATCCTGGCTGGAAAGCAGTGGCTGTAAATGGAAGACAGTAGAAACTGTTGCATTACTTACAGTTTCTGTGCGTATATATGTTCATGCAACCTCTGTCATCTGAAGGAAGGCTTGCACACTGGAAAAAGTAATCGAGAGACCTTTTCACAACTAAGTATATTTCTGCAGAGCTACTCTCACTAACCCTGTTGCTTACTTTATTCATACAGCAGTGGTGGTCGGAACTGCACAGATAAAATTCTACTCATCCATTGAAATGCTATTCTATCTTCCACTAAATGTTAATACAGAAAGAGAGGAGAGAACTGCATTGGTGGTATTTTGTCATCCGATACATGTGTTCATAGAATCAAACAAAAGTCTGCTTTGGAAGGTCATCTGACCCACCCATCTGCTGAAAGAAGGGCCTTAGATTAGGGACTATTTCCCTGTCAACTGTGTCTTGAGTATTTTTTTTTAAAAAAGTTTCCAATGTTTGTCTGGGGAGCCTATTATATTTAGTTGTTCTCTCAATGGAGTTGAGTTATGTTTTTTTTTTTTTTTTTCTTATGTAAAGGGATCACAGTGAAAGAAGTTGTGTCTATTGTCCTTCCATCATACACCCATGTGAGTGTAGTGCCATGATCTTCTCTATAACTATCATTTAGGTTTTCAAGTAATATCTGTGTAAAGTAAAACCTACTCTGATGGCCAGCTGTCATAACATTACAGAAAAGAGTTAAGTCCTCTATAGTGGTTAAATGTGATTTCCATGCTGTCACAACATTTTTAATAGTCACATGGAATTGCTTAATCATAAAAACCACCTTTCCAAAGCTCTTCTCAAAGCAAAGGGGAGATCAGCACAAAAGTACCTTATTTAGAAAGGAAGAAAGCCATGGGAAGGTGATATCTGGAATCCTAGTGCTTAATCTGTGTAATTAAAATTTTTCTAAGGAGCAGGAGAAGCAGGTTCTACTTCAGGTAGTTTTAGGAGTTAATTAGCGAGGTCTTTTTGAATATTAAGAATGTCTTTGATGGACAAAGTTTTGGAAACTAGTTTAGGACTTTGAAACAGCATAAATTAAGGCAGAAACTTTTCTTATACATCCTCGAGATGCAGATGGAATCATTCTCCCTAACCATGCCATTTCCTTCCTTCATAGATAAAATCATACGCCCTTCTCAATGTCTTATGATGATTCATTAATTTAAAGTAAGTTAACTGGAAATAATATTTTATAGGTTATTGTTACACATCCACAATTATTGCAAATATTACAGTCAGTAACTCAAGTCAAACTGAATCTTTACACTCTGGATATTATAATATATTACCAATATTAAAGACAGCAACCTACATGTTTTGGGATACAAGGTAGTCACTTGTAAGACGTTATCTAAAATGCGATAACAGTAATACAATTTTGATGTTCTTGATGTCTTCTTTTAAAAGAAGTTCTGCATTTTTAAAAGGGAATGTAAGTGAAAATAACGTCCTTGATTTCCTTCACATCAATCTGATAGGCTTTTTAAAGTGTTTACCAAGAAAGATGATGTCAACTACACTGAAAATTTCCCCGTCTCTTAAAAGATAGGGAGAGTATGGGTTTGTTTTCTCCATGCTTATGTGCAAGTGTGCATTGTTTTGTAAATGCTTTTACTTTCACAAAAATAGTATACGTCTGTGTTTGTGCATATGTACTTGGGCAAAATTTAGAAAGCATTTAGAAGGTGTATTTTACTTTCATTCATTTTGTTATTAGTTTTGACATATATCTATGTTTAGAGTTTCTCATTTTTGAGCTGTTTCAAAACAGCTATTAAAACAGCAGAGTTCATCTTCATGTAAAATTGAATTCATAATTTATATAATTACCTGTGAATTTGGGAAGAAAACCAACCTAATAATAACCTGTCAACAATAAATATCACAAAGAAAGACATATTCAAGACTTTGTTTTGTATTAAGGTTCTTGTGGGATCCCTAGGCATTCTCTTTTTAGAGAATTGTATATTGCAAACTACAAAAAAACTGCATTGCTTTGACCTATGGAGAGTATCATTTAGTTACATTCTACATATATCCTTTACAATCAGTCTTTTCTAGGTAGTGAGTAATGCTAACAGCATGTTATATCTAAAAATGGTATGGCCTATTTGTTTTCAGAAAACATAATGTGTTCCTATGAATCACAGAATCACAGAATTCCTAGGTTGGAAGAGACCTCAAGATCATCGAGTCCAACCTCTAACCTAACCCTAACAGTCCCCACTAAACCATATCCCTAAGCTCTACATCTAAAGAAGAACCAGGCATATTATCCATAGTTTGAAATCATTAACCAATTTTATTTTATTTTTAGTTTTTATTTTTTTACAAACCTTGTGATCAGGAATTCTGATTGACATTGGTTATTTCATGTAGATTTGGGTATTGCCCTAAATGCCACAAATGAATATTGAAAAATTCACTCTGTGTATATGTATTGAAGGTGTTTCCAAGTTGCAACATTTTATAGGACTCAGTTGTTTGTGTCACTAAGCTTCTTTACAAGTCACTATGTAAGTAAATTTTAATAGAAAATATTTGGCAATTATTGAGCATTTCACTTACCAAACTTAATTTCAAGACAAGACGACAAGCTCCTAAACCTATTAGAAGAAGAGGCAGAAAACCCATCATGGCAGCACTGGTGAAGGTATAAGTCACGATAGTATGTTTTAGCTCTGATTGTTGGTGAATTATTTAGAAATAATAGCAATGATTCCCTCATAAATTAGTAATTATTTTCTTATCCTTTAAAAACACGTTGTTCTAGAAACTGTACAAATTTAAGAACAGAACTGTCTAGAAGTAAAATGTTCTGCTTCTAAGAGTTTGAGCATCTATGAATCCTGGTTAGAGGACAAAAACAACAGGAAAACCCTACTCAGCAGTTTGTTGTAACTGTGTTCTAATGGTAGTATTAAATATTCCCCTTATCCTGGACTGATTTTTACAGATAAATATGAAATGTTGCTATTAAAAACATAAATTACACTTCTGATCTCAGGTGTACTCAAACATCAAGGTCCAAGGATGATAATTTAACCATGAGAACTGCATTTCCAACCCTATCTAACACTATATCTATGCAAAATATATTTATCAATTAAAATTGTGTTCAGCCTGTAATGAACGCTGTTGTGGTTTCTAATTGACATATATTTATTTAAACAAATAGTGGTAAACATTTATTCTTTTGTTCAGATTATTCTGAAAAAATAAAAATAAAAAAAAAAAAACAATATTCTGGAACAAATGGCATATTTTCTCTATTATACTTCAGTTTTGGTAATCTTCAATGCCTTTTCTTTTCTTATACTTACCTTGAAATCAAGGATATTAGAGGGTGAGGATGATGATCCTTGTCATGTTTGTCAGTATGCCCTGATTCTAGCAGTTTTCAGAAGGAATTGTGAAGAAATTCTTCATGTAATGTTAGATGTAGGAGTACTTGGATTTGGATATAGGAGTAGAGTATTTGGATATAGCAGACAAATCTGTGAGTAAAATGCAATGCTTCATAAGCAAGAATAATATATTTAAGAACATATTTTAGACAACCTGTGGTACAAATTGTGTGAAAAAGAAAAACACTCTTGCAGTGAATGTCAAAACATTTGATCATTTGAAAAGTACAGTGTCTTTTTATCATTGACTTCATCTTGATGTTATATATTGGAATATGTAGGTTTTTAAAGTAACTTTTGCTGTACAGAAATTGAGACTGAAAACATGTGCATATGTAAATGTGTGTATGTCTACATAGACACATAAATATATATATACACATATATAAGAATTCTGTGCTGGCACAAGTCTTCAACTAAACCCATTAGAAGGTGAATATAAAAGTAATGAGATGTAAGTTTTTACATCATGAGGAAAAATGCATGCTTTTAAATAAAATGCTTTTGTCATCATGAAGATCAATTTTTGTTCAGTTTCATAATTTTCCGTTAGTTACTGACCTTTCTTGAATAATATGTTACTTGTATTTTTTTAAGGATGGCAGAGCATTTTAAACTTCAATTCGCCGTCAGTTCCTTTATTGACAACATAATGGATGCAAGAGTTCACAATCAGTATTTGCCCACGAAATGGACTTTTCTCAGCAGGAAGCCCTCTTTTTTACTAAATATTTTCCATCAGCAGATGTGGTCTACAACATTTTAATGTGTGATATTCTCCAATATTTTGTGTCAAACTTTTACTAATATGCATGTTAAATGTTAATAGGTAGTAAAATATTGAAAACAAGAACAACAGCAAGAACAATAAAAAACAGATAAAGTTTTCTGTGAAGTTTCTACCAGACTGTAATATGATGTCAGCTTCCATGGTGCTATATCTTGGAATTAGACAACTCAAAATTGATGACAATATATTAGTACAGATGGTTAGAAAATTACTTCTTTTGGTATGTATTAGTTTCTTTCTAGAACTAACATTTTTCAAAGAAATTTTTCTTATTGTGATCCAGTTTATTCCAAGAAAACTCACATGCTTAAATATTTCTGAGGTGTAAATAAGCCATGTAACCTTGCACTTTAGCCAGCTTGGCCAACTATAGCTCTGCTACTTTAAACTGAGAACTAGTATCGAGTTTGGGAGAAGCTACCCAATACCTGCTTTGAGATGTTAGTCTTCACAGGTAGTTTTAATTACTGTTAATAGTCTATCTGGTGTTTACACTTGCATATTCTATGTATCTGAAACAAATTGTTTTTAAAGACAGTGTTGATTTTAAAAGTGTAACCTGAAAATTAATAAGTTGAAATACACTAATGAACTTTTTCATGCAACTTCTACTGTAGTCAGAGATAGTCTGATTCTTTAAAGAATTATTTTAAAGTAAAAATGGATTATGAACATAAAATGTATATTAGTTATGAAATACAGTAAGTGTTTAAGGCTTCTGGGAGTAGAGGCAAACAAGCAATGTGAGTATGATGAGAGACACCCCTGGTGTTTTCACTGTTACAGTGTCTGCATTTAAGCAGAAATATGGTGGTATAGTCAAGGTGACTTACTATTGCAAAACCCACAGGCATTTTGACTTTCCCATCTCTTCAGTAGATGATGTACAAATTAAAATAGACAGTGATGTGCTATTTATGGTTTATAAAACTAAGTATTTAAAGACGTCCTAATAAACTTATCTTGAAAACACTGCTGTGCACAAGGCATGGTATCATGACACCATCTCTGCAAATGTTTCAGATTGTGTGCTTTCATGTTGTGATATCTCAAATATTATACTGATGTTTGCAGTCTTTGCACTGTGCATTATTCACCAATATTTGTGATATTCTCACTAAGGGCTGTCAAATATAATCTATCACAAAACTTATCCTTTAAAGTATATACAGAGACTCCAGCCTTTCTGCAGGGACACATGTCTTTGAGAAGATGATATTCTGAGTTTAAAATTATCTGTGCCCTAGAAAATTAAAATTATCAGGATACTCCTTATTTTAGGTCAGAGTAAAGCACATTACCAAAATTGAATATTTAACTTCAGGTGCAATGTTAACAGTTCAAAAATAGATGTATACTTTAGCATAGCAAATTTCTTAGGTGGTCTATACATGACAGTTCTTTACCAATCAACTATAGTAAAACCACTTATATTATTCTTAAGATCTTCAGACAAAAATGTTCCCAAGGCTTTAATTATATTAATCAGTGTATCTACTGATAACTTTCCAATCTTCTGAAGATACAGAGGGGGGGTTAAGGAGGGGGAAGGGAGGAAATTGTGTGTCTGACAGATAACTTTTTAGTTTATTTCACACTTATGTTTTTTAGGAACATAGGTAAAGGCTTAATTTGACTTCTGTGCCCTTTGTGAAAGAGGAATAAGGTCATGGATTCTTTTGCTGCAAAATAGCTGGAGGTAGATTGGACCCAATCACTGCAAAAGAGTTTTCATTATCTTTCTAAGTCAGATATTTTGGTTAAACAGGCACCTTCTATTCTCCTTGTGAATCAAAAGAGGTGGAAAATTCAGACAGAATGGAGATAAAACCTTGGCTCAGTTGCATTCTTTAGTTGATATGGTTAGGAAATACATTAATTTGTTTAAGAATTGTGGACTAATTGCACGGTTGTAAATGGAAAACAGTTTTCTATTCAAAACACAATATAAGAGTGGCTTGTTACAAGTTCCATATGCTTGAGTAGTTAAGTTTGTTTTTATAAATTCCTAGAATATGCTTGTTCAGTGCTGAACCATTAGGACTAGATTACATGTTGGTATACATTTAATATTTTCAGTGTAATAAAAATACTCATATTAATTTGTGTTTTATTTTATTTACTCTTATCATGTTTCAGAGATAAAATTATTACTTTTTATTATGTCATCATATTTTTGCAACTCTTCTGCTGTAATTAACCACCCAAAGTAAGGAATTCTAAATTACATTTTCAATTACTTGTGTCTGAAATTATCTTAAACTAAAAAAAAAAAAAAAAAAAAAAAAAAAAAAAAA
>CM021734.1:5757207-5770890 GCA_011075105.1 Heteronetta atricapilla
AAAAAAAAAAAAAAAAAAAAAAAAAAAAAAAAAAGGCTTTCTCTAATGGAAAGTGTTGTAGTAGAACTCTAGATTAGAGTAACTTGGTTTTTAAATTAAGTGTCAACTATAATTTGCTATTAGAAACAAAGTGTATTTCTGCAGTGTGAAAGAGAAAAAAGCACCCTTACCACCATTTAATAGGGATGCTTTAAGTATAGGAATCTACAGTTTAGTTACAGACCTTCTAGAAAAAAATTGATTCCTTAATGTAATGCTTTTCATAAAATATTCATGATTTTGAAATGTGAAATTCATGCTTTGCTGGTCCTTGACATCTAAGGATGTTGTTGTGTGTTAGTGGATATGTGATTATCTAAGTTCAGTTCATGTTGGTGATTCCATGAGAAGTGTAACCATTACCGAACAGCTAACCAGCACAGACATGGGGACAATAAGTAGCAGAGGAGCAACTGGGATATCAGTTTAAATTTAGAGATGAAATAGTTGTGAATGTATGTTTCGGGCCATATTGTAGGTAATACTTGGTATGAGCTATAATTCTGGGTTTTCATTGACATTTCATTGACAATCTTCAGAATGAAAAATCCTATCATATCTTACATATTGCAATTGAACAGAAGCTTTTGGTGAAAAGGGAGTTCATTTTTTTTGTTCTCATGTACAGGAATATAATTTGTAAATGTAAATCTCAGCCTTTGCCTTGAAGTAAGGTTGGAATTCTTGTTTTGTTTTAGGAAATTAAAATGCTTACCTTGCACCACTTCCCTGTTTTAATTATAATATTGAAGATGTTATAACTTTTTGGATCAGTCGAGGCTAACGTTTCCCTAAAATCATTATATTATATTATCTGTGTGTAGTTAGTTCAAAACTCTAACAGCATAATTGTTGGCATCATTTATCATTATTACTTCTATTTACCATGTGGAAGACAGCAACTATATCAGTTCCACAACTGCCAGCATCTTTAAGTTTTTACTGCAACTTTGGTGTTTAAAATTGCTGGGGGCACGAAAGCTGTGAGGGGTGTAAGTACTCAGCCTGCAAAGTTTAAAGCTCTTCTGGAGCAGGACTGTGGTTCTCGTGGTTTGAGAGAGCTGTAAGGCAGGTAGTACATATTCTCTTAATCCTGTATGCAGAAAAAAAAGGGTGATGAACAGGAGCAGATTGAACATTGGTCTTCTGAGCAGCTGCCAAAATATACATTAAATATCAAAACTTATTTCCTACTCATTTTCTAATAGTCTTGATGTGAACTGATAACAGTTTTAAGTTAAAGCACATCAAGATTTATGTGCTGCACCTACTTAAACTTCTATATGTAATCAGTTTCCCAGTACAGAAACTTTAGGGAGATGGTTACACCTTATATCAGTGCTTTACATCAAACTGATGTGTACTAGACAGGAGCTCAAAGAATGATGAATTCCAGTCTTTCAGGTATCCTAGTGGAGAGCTCTTCAAATAAAATAATTGCCTTACCTTTTGTTATGTAAGCATTTGTAGATATTTCTTCCCCAAATTCTATTTGTATTTCAAGCCAATGCTCCAATGCCCACTAAAATAACATAAACCAGTTCAGAATGTTTCATGATAGGGACTGGAAGGGATGGTTTCATAGGAAATTCTTAGGTTTAGATTAAGTATCTCTAATGCTGAAAACTCATACTTACACAAAACCCTACATAAAAGAGATTAAAAATAGTAAATGGAATTCAAAAACAGCTTTCATGCTGCTTTTTTTGCTTTCACTTTTAAATCCTAAATGAAGAACAAAGGTCTTGAACATTAAATTATTTTTCCTGGTTGTTTTTTTTTTTGGGCCGGGGGGGGGGGCCGGCGGGGGGGTTGTTTGGGTTTTTTTTTTTGTTTTTTTTTTTGTTTTTTTTTATCTTCACTATGGCAGCTTTTAAAGCTTCCGTTCTCCACTCTTTAATAGCCAGATGGTATCTCAAAATACTTCTTCAAATTGAAAGGCAGGATGGGAAGATAAAGGAGGATGTGTTAAGACAAAAGATTTATAAGAGAGTTAATTACTTCCTGCAAGTTCTAAGTGCCTCCTATACTACTCTAGGATATTCTGGACTTCTCATTTTGTCTTTTAAGTTTACTATGTTTTAAATAGTGAAGAAATAGATTTCATAGATAAGAATGGTACCATTAGGGGATTCAGAAGTCATAGAAAGTTAGAATGAAGAAAAACTGGAAGAAATTTTCACCTTTACTCTGTCCTTGTTCTGCAAACCACATAATGCTAGTGATACATACAAATCAATATCAAAAATTAAATGGATTGCATACACAATTTAAATGTGTGGTAAATGTCATAGAATTATATGGAAGCCCTTTGCCAATGACAGAAGCATATTGTTAACTTAAAAGTGAAACTACACTTAGGTGAAATACATGATGAATGGGCAAAAATGCTAAAGGAAGAAGAACTGCAATAAGGAAAAAGGAAATGCTGTTGTCTGTTGTTCTATTCCTTCATTTCTGCAGTAGTAGGCATCTCCAAAATGTTTTGTCAGTTGCTATGCACAAATGTTTAGGAAAATAAAAAGTTGGAGTTTTGTAAGTGTTTGTATTTTACATTGATAGGTCTTAAGACTTTATGCTAGGCAAAAACTTGAGATTTAGCTGTCTTTCAAGCAATTCATATTTCTTAACTATTTCTCATATTACTGTCTGAGGCTTCTGCAATCAGGGTGGAATTCTCAACTGTTTAGGTCTCCGTTCTGTAGGCACAGCAGAGTAGGACATGCTCCCACCCCTCTTTTCCATTTGACTTGTAATGCAGAAATGGTAAGGGTAAGACAAACAAACTTCATGTTAGCATTTTTTTCCCCAGGTCAGATTAGTGGAAATTTCTACAACCTGTTTCAAGTTTCTACAACTAAAGAATTTTAGAGAAGCATCTATCTGGATTTTTTATTACAGAGAGAATGTACTGGAACTGCCTTTAGACCTTACTTTGACTGTTTTCTAGTGTAAATTCTACTCAGCGCCAGACAGAATGTTGCACAAGTTGAATTTTTTTCTCTGTATAGTAACTTTGCTAAAAGGAAAGGCAATGCACGTAAAGAGATGCACAATTTTAATTGCTTTGAGTTATAATAGTCATTAAATTCAAACAAAATCCAAAATAAAAAATAAACACAGACATATAAAAATAACGTCATTGGCTTGTAATTTGTTTTAAAGTGCTCCTGCTAGCAAAGAAAACTCTAGGGTGCAAGGAATCAATGTCTAGGCTATAAATTTGTGTCTCCATTTTTCACAGTTTTCAGTTTTATTGTTACTTCCCTGTAGCCATGATCTGAAAGCTAAAAAATTACCTAAAAATCACATACAACATACCATTTTTAACTAAGTTGAAGTTATTTTCTTTATGAAATTGTACAAAGCAAATTATTTTAACAGTTTTGGCTGAATGTGCTTTGCTGTATTTATAGCTTGATTTTGAAAGTGTTACTATCCTTAACCAAAATGTTCTTATTGCTACAAAGTCATTGGGTTCAAATTATTGCATTCACTTTCCTACTATAGATACTTTTCAAGGTATGCCTCTTTTTTTATCTAAGCAGAGAATGGTATGGAAAAATGTTCATAGGTAATAAAGTTCCCTTTTCACTTGTAAACATTTATTGCACACATTGAAATATACTTTTTTGCTCTGTATGTTCCTGAAAGCTAGTTACTGCCCCAAAAGAAAAGCCCAAATGGGCATTCTGCATAGTGTTTTCCTTGTAGTTGTAAAATCATTTTAATTTGTCTGACTTATAATCTAAATTTACGCGTTAATTCCTAAGAGCTATTAGATGATCATTAAATCTTGATTTTCTGTCAGTAGGAATTAATAATCTTTACTTTGGAGTGAATTTAGAAGGAATAAGGGATTGGAGTCAAATATTTGAATATCATTTCAGTGTTAAATTGTTTTTTCATGTTGCAACTCAGGGTGACTAGTAGATAAAATTGAAATTCAATTCCTAAATCCTTCTTTGCGTTTTCATACTTCATGTGCTGTTTTTTACTCTCCCTTTCAGGTGGGTTAAGATGTACATAGTTTTGGGTGGGGATCACTGCTTAATGTTCTTTGTTTAGAATACGTTTTCAAAAAAGCTCTAATAAAGAGCATATGTAGCCATATGCACAGATTGCATATAATGCTATCTTCACAAATTAAAGTAAACTTGGTAAGAGTTGGTTTCTGAGTGAATTGTTCAACTTATTTTAAAGGAAAGCTAGAGGTAAAGCAAAGGCTGTCATAGTTTAATACTACCTTACAAAAAACTGACACTTAACTTTAGCACCTGTATTTCTACCTAGTATCTACTACTGCTTTATTATTTTTTTAATGGCTGTTTTTATTAATTTGATATGTTCTCATTTGCCAATGACAATTAAAATAACCTGTTAGAGAAAAGCAATTAGGCTGCAAAGATTTAAGCGATTTTTGTAGTCTGTTTTTTGTATTTTTATGTAAGTGAATATATGCCCATATTGTCAGAACACCTTATATTCTCGTGCATTGACATGCCATACTGCCTTTGCTGACACAGTATGCTTATCCACCACATACCAAGTCTTTACATTCTCATACAGTTGTGAAACAAGATAGGGGAGGTAGTTTTATTTTTCGCTTTCTCCACAAGAAATTTAGGCATAATCAAATTAAGAAAGGATAAATAACATCTCCATTTTCCACTTCTTTTCCCTTCTTCTGTACTTGCACAACATATTCTCTGGGCTTTTAGTGGAAGATGATGGGAAACTGTCTTAGGAGCCTTTTAATTTATTTATTGTTACATAATACAGAGAGGCTGTTTTCCTCATCACAGTACTGACTTGAAGTCCCTTTGGCTGTATCTGTGGTATGGACAGATGCTTAATGGCATATTTGAGAATCTTGGTCCACGTATGTGTGCTGCATCTGCATCCTGATACATGGTGTTCCTCCAGGCACTTTTGGAAGGAAATGCATATGCACAAACCAGAAGTGACCTGGCTTATTCACTGCTGGGTACCCCAAATAAAATGAGCAAGGAACTTGCTGAGGAATGCACCCACTCTGCGACTAGGATGTGGCCAGCACGTGCACAATGGGTACAGGAATTTAAAATACTGTGAAATGTACATAGCCAAAACATACAGCTTCTGTACCATATTGATAGCACTAAATGCCTGTGTTACATGTTCAGTCATACCTAACTGTGGATGTGATAGTTAAGAATGTTATTACTAACATTTTACATCTATTAAATTCTGAACCATTACTAGTAGTTTTTTTGTAGTCAGGAATTTATCAGGTAGCTAGCCTAGGTCCAGCCGTATCTTATTTCTGAGTCCTCAGAGTGTCATGAACCTCCCCCATCTATAAGGTTGTTTAATTTTTCGGTATATACTTCAGCCTGTGGGCGCATAACAACTTTTTTAGGAAATCAGTGAAATAATAGATTTTAATTTATTTTCATTATATAATTACTTATGAAGAAGTCTCACTGAAGAATTCTGGCTTAAGCTTTGAATGAATTAGAAATGACTGATTGCCAAAGGAAAAAAAAAAAAAGCCACCAAGCATCAGAACTTTCCCATTGGAAAAATATCACTGAAACTAGAGTACTGACATTTAGAAAAGCTAAGAGTATGTTGTAAATACTAATGACAAGCCAAAAAAAAACCCTACTGTTAACACTTACCATTTCTGAATCCCTGATATGTACTTGCCAAGAAATACAGAATTGATTACAGAATTGATTAATTTGTGAGACATGTTTGGAAGGGACTCTTGGAAATCATATAATACAGCCTCCTTCTTGAAGCAGGGTTATCACCATACTAGACGGAGCCAGCTGTGACTTGTCAAATCAAGTCCTGAAAACCTGCACAATCTCTTGATTTCCCTGTTCTAGTGTTACGCTACATTCCTAATGCAGATTTTTTTTCTTAACGTTTAAGCTGCAATTCTCAACTACTGTCTATTATTTTACCATCTATGTGACCACATTTGAGGCAAAGGTTATTGTTAGATCCCTTCTTAACCTTCCTGCTCAAAAGAGTAAACGAGCTCTACTCCCTCAACCTTTCTGTAGTTCATTAGAATTGTCATCTCATAGGTCATTTAGAAGAAAAAGCAAGACAAGTCATATTAAGCAAATTAATGCAGAATTTCATAAAGGAGAAATACAGAGACTATATGATATGAATCAATTTGTGGTTTTATACAAAATGTAAATTTTTCAAAGGCAGGAGGAATGGAGACAAGAATCAGTGTATTATGTAATGTATTATGGTCAATATTAGTATTACAAATTAAATTCTGTGTGATGCAAATTAATATTTAGTTACCTCAATTGTCAGTGAGGCTTTTTTAAGTGCATAAGACCAGACTGGATGATTAAGCCATTTTCAGAAAGCAAGAAGTCAGCTTAGCTGTTGTTTAAACTACTAGTTTTAGACCCAGAATAACTGAGTTTAAGTGTTGGTTTGCTTAAATACTGACTGTGTTTCACCTTGAATTTTTAAAAGATATTTAGATTTTCAACACCACTTAGATGTATAGGTAATAATTCTACTAGCTTATGGGGTGGGAATACTTTTATACTCTTGCCCATTATTGTTTGCTACAGTGGAAATAGCTTAATTATTTTGTACCAATATTTTTGTCCTTGTAAATTTTTGGTATTGTCTTGTTATCCATAATACCCAGTATTGGAGTCACAATGTCATGCTTCTTTCCATTTTATTAATTCAGACAAGATTTGAGCTTCTGGAAAGATGCCAGCTTGTTTGTAACAACGTTCTGTATCCTGCTGTATATCAAACATTTTTTTCCTTTTTTTTTTTTTCTCTTTTCCTGTGTGTTGTAAACCTACTTGGTATGTCTTTGGTCTGTAGGTAAATTTAAGCAGTCTTTGCATCATAGCCTTCCTTTCTTGGAGTTGAACAAGACTAGTGTATTTTTGATGTGGTTTTGCTCACGCAAGGATCTTAAGTCACAGTACCAAATAATTACTGTTACAGGATATACACTGAACTGCATCATCTAAATACTGTTCTGTTCTATATCAACCTAAAGCTTGCCTTTCTTTGTTGACTGCTCTGTGAGTTGCTGATGGTGTTTAAAACTTCGGTCTCTGTGTAACAGCCCAATGTTATTTTTCTGGTCATTATAGGGATAGGTGAAGGCCGATACTTCTACTGTCCTCTGTGCATTCTCTCATCTCTCCTCATGTTGCAGCAGGCATCTCTGGTCAGACTGTTAGCAATGTAGTCCCATATCTTTTTCACCTTCTAATGTTTTATACTCTTATTGGTCTTCAATATTGTACAGAACTCAATTTGTTTTTATCATTCATCTCTTTTCCATATATTCTTTCTTTTCTGGAGTGGATAGATTGTGTTCTTTCACAGCATTAGTAAAATTAGATTGTAGTTTTAAAAGTTATAGATTTTACTCCTCTACAAGTTAAATACTGTGTATGTTTTATTTACAAAAGTGTAAGAGTGCTATGCATTTATTTTAGGCTTAAAATATAATATTGGTAAGAAATGGAGTTGGTGGAATGTGAATGCCTTCATTTTTCTCAATGATAAATTACTGTGCAGGCGCTCACAGTTTGAAGTAATTGAAATATCCACAAATGTATAACTGTAAAGAAAAAATGATTAGTTATCTACCAAACATTTCTGATAATTTTTTGAAGAAACACGAGGTGGCATAATTTAATATGCAAAATAGTATTTCAGTGCTTATCTTTGTCATGAATCTTTTCTCTTAGCCCTTGGCAAACTACAGTCTAAATTCCTGTCAAGTATTCTCATTCACATAAAAGATAATTATGAATCCCTGATGGGTACTGTTGTTATATTTTGGCTTTTACAAAAATTTTGAAACTTTCTATTGCATCTCATTCTTCATCCCTAAGGAGATGGGCATTTAGCAGTAGAAAAAGTAACTTCTTGAATTTCATCTTACGAAGCTATAATAAATAACAAAATCATTTCAAACATATTTTGATTAAAACCAAACTCAGAAGAAACTAATGGTTTACAAAGTTAATATAGTCTGTAAAAAAATTAATACTACTACTAATAAAAGTTTAATACTTATTTCATAATAAAATATTGCAGTATAAAGCTGAGAACAGATATAGTGAAAGCAAATGAGTAAAACTAATACTTGCAGCAGCTGTTGCACAAAATGCTGCCATCATATCAGCTGTCTTATCTGCAAAGCTGACAGGGGTGACTAGATGGATAGTATCCAAGGAAAAAAATACCAATTTTGACAGTGCTTAAAAATCTTCTGAAGGAGAACAAAGTAATACTATGTGTAATAAACATTTACAGGGACAGTACAATATGCTGGAGCCATGTTGTTTACAGATACTTACAGATGTGTTGGTTGACTTTTCTGTTTCAAGTGTCTTGGAATAAGTGGTGAAGATTTCATAGAGTCATAGATTCTAAGATTGTTCAGTATTTTATTTCAGCATTTTTTAAAAGGATAAGTTACACATTTCAAGGTTTTTAGTATTTTTTTAGAACATTTTTAGACTGGCATACTTTACTCTGATTTCAGGTGGCAAAGATTTTTGAAAGGCCCTTCTGTGAGAAGATTATTTTCCATAAACATTTTAAAATAAGAATTAAAAGTCACAGCTGATTTGTAAGTCACAGCTAATTTGTAAGTAATTTCTTAGTAGTTTTGAATTGTGAAATTGTAATGGTTTGCAGATGCTCATCGGTTTTCAAAGGATCACATGAACAGTAAGGTAGATGATAACTATTTTTACCAGAGTATTATAAAGCTGTGTATTTCCAGACTTCTCACAGGTAGTCATTACATATGTTGTTGCTGTGGTTTGGCTGGGATGGAGTTAATTTTCTTCATAGATGCTTCTATGATGCTGTATGTATATATATATATATATACGTATATATGTTCATATATATGTATATGTTCATATATATATGATGAACATAGTGGTGAACACACACCAATGTTTTTAGTGTCTGCAGAGCAGTGCTTGCACACAGTCCAGAGCTTTCCAGCTTCTCTCACCGCCCTGCCAGAGAGGAGGCTGGGGTACACAGGAAGCTGGGAAGGGACACAGCCAGACTGGACAAGGGGATGTCCCATGCCATATGGCATCACGCTCCGCTATGAAACCTTGGGTAGAAAAGGAGGGAAGGGATGGACACTCAGAATGACGGCACTTGTCTTCCCAAGAAACCATTTATGCATTGTGAGCCCTGCTCTCCTGGAAGTGGCTGAATATCTATCTGCCAGTGCAGTAGAGAATGAATTCCTTGTTTTGCTTTACCTAATAAACTGTCTTTATTTATCTCAGACCATGAGCTTTTGCAATTTTACCTTTCCAATTCTCTACCCCATCCCACCTGGCCAGAGTAAACACATGACTGTGTAACTCAGCTGCCTGTTGCGCGTAAAACACAACAAATGTAAATAAAAATTGGGACTCTTGGTCATAAGCCATTTGGACTAACTATTGTATAATTTTTTCCAGTGTCACTTTGCATGTTAGAGTGAATGAACTATAATTTCTCTAAGTTATAAAATAGATTTATGTGTGCATATCTAAACATACAAACTTAAAGTATATAAGGCATTTTTATTAATGTTCATAAGGTCCATTCTGTGAACAGTCTTGTCATATATATGAATAATACAGAAGAAATGTGGATAAGCTTTTTTAACTGTATGACTTGAACCATTTTAGTATTTGCTTACCTGTACAGTTAAATGATTGCATGAGTCACTTCGAACAGCTGTAACTGAGCACACACTGATCTCAAATGGTGACCTTTCAGTTTGCTCATCATGAAACTTAAGTTAGTAGACCTTTCAGCCTGATGCAAATCTTTTTTTTTCAAGGCACTCCACTGTACCTTTCTTATTTAAACTCTTGTATCATTACTTATTTTAAGGATCTTCTGTGCCGTAAAGGTATTGTAACATTTACAATCTTGCACTGGTGCACGCTTTGTTGGGTTAGAAACTGGCTGGATAGCTGGGCCCAAAAAAGTCATGGTAAATGGAGTCAAATCCAGTTGGAGGCCGGTCACTAGTGGCGTTCCCCAGGGCTCAGTGCTGGGGCTGGTCCTCTTTAATATCTTCATCGATGATCTGGATGAGGGCATTGAGTGCACCCTCAGTAAGTTCGCAGATGACACCAAGTTAGGTGCGTGTGTCGGCCTGCTCGAGGGTAGGAAGGCTCTGCAGGAGGATCTGGATAGGCTGCACCGATGGGCTGAGGTCAACTGCATGAAGTTCAACAAGGCCAAGTCCCGGGTCCTCCACCTGGGGTGCAATAACTCCAAACAGAGCTACAGGCTGGGAGATGAGTGGTTGGAGAGCTGCCAGGCAGAGAAAGACCTGGGAGTGATGGTTGATAGTCGGCTGAATATGAGCCAGCAGTGTGCTCAGGTGGCCAAGAAGGCCAACGGCATCCTGGCTTGCATAAGAAACAGTGTGACCAGCAGGGCTAGGGAGGTGATTGTCCCCCTGTACTCAGCTCTGGTGAGGCCACACCTCGAATACTGTGTTCAGTTTTGGGCCCCTCGCTACAAGAAGGACATCGAGGTGCTTGAGCGGGTCCAGAGAAGGGCGATGAAGCTGGTGAGGGGCCTGGAGAACAAGTCCTACGAGGAGCAGCTGAGGGAGCTGGGCTTGTTCAGCCTGGAGAAAAGGAGGCTCAGGGGCGACCTTATCGCTCTCTACAGGTACCTCAAGGGAGGCTGTAGTGAGGTGGGGGTTGGTCTGTTCTCCCACGTGTCTGGTGACAGGACGTGGGGGAATGGGCTTAAGTTGCGCCAAGGGAGTTTTAGGTTGGATCTTAGGAAGAACTTCTTTACCAAAAGGGTTGTTAGACATTGGAACGGGCTGCCCAGGGAAGTGGTGGAGTCACCATCCCTGGAGGTCTTTAAAAGAAGTTTTAGATGTAGAGCTTAGGGACATAGTTTAGTGGGGACTGTTAGTGTTAGTTCAGAGGTTGAACTCGATGATCTTGAGGTCTCTTCCAACCTAGAAATTCTGTGATTCTGTGATTTACTAATTCTTCCTACTGGACTTACCAGACATTAGTTCTGCCTCTTGCTGTGCTGGACTTGAAGTACATGAGGTTTGTTTTTGAACTCTAATTCAAATCACACAATAAATTTAATTCCAGTTAGTACCTTGACTCTTGTTTTACTGTTCATGCATCTGTGTAGTTAGAGGAAAATACGTAAATACATTCTTGTCAAAAATGAAAAAAAGGGGGGGGAGGGTGTATAAGAATAGTTTTTCCTTCTTTGCTCATCACTTCTGGATCTAAGAAAATAGTCATGGAAAATACGTAATGAATCAGGTGGGGGAACATATTTAACGAGTTCTTCATTGTGTGTTGTGTTTCAAATTTTTGATGATCGAAGCATAAATAAGTGACTAAAGGATCTCATGGCTATTCATTAGCTAAAGAAAAGGTGAAATACAGGATTCCTCGTGGTTGTCTGTTACCTAGAATTTGTTTTTTCTTGCTTGTGTAAGAGTGGAGAAAGTGATTTGCTGTTCCTCCTGCTTAGTAGTTCTCAGTTCCTGTGTTCATAGTTACGTATACAACTCATTTTCAATTATCACTGCAGAAGTTGGAGTAAGGTATCAAAATGTTATCTTAAAGAGAATTTTAATGTAGTGAAAGTTCAGTATGTCAGGGAAGAATAGCTGGTAGATAACGTATCAAGGAAATGAATAACTAACAGAGAGGTCAGAAAACACAGGAGGATAGAGAGCAATTGATATGAAGTAGTTTAACGTTCAGAAACAATGCAGTAACCAAGAGAGACTTAAAAGCATAGAGCAGCAGTTCTCCCTTCCCAGTAAAGTTGATTAAGTGTATATTTAAAAAGCAAAGTATGTACAGTCCTTCAGTGAGCAAGAGGGGCAGGGCAGTAAAGCTGCAGAGAAGCCAGACTGCATGGCATGAGGCACCAAACAGGTAGGTGTCTTTGAATAGCTGTCCATGCAAATTGTCCTGGATTTAGAATATGTTGAATGAATTTCTACCCCCCCCCCTTTTTTTTTTCTGGTAAAAGTATAATTAGGAAGCTTTTTATGGCCCACTGAATTTGGGGGAACTTGCTGTAGAGCATTTTGAAAAAACACTTGTCTCACAGTAAGCAACAGTTTGGTGTTCCTTTTCTCTGTTGTTTCTGCTGGTCGTAAAACTATTATCTACTGTTTTGTTGAAGGCTTCTTGTGTTGTGTGCATACAGTGCAGAAAAGTCCTTATAATCTGTACTTCAATTTTAAGTAGATTAAAATAAAATTTTAAAAAGTAGGGTGGTTGCGCTATTTTATATGGAGGAAAATGCTCTTAAATTAGTAGTTTCACTAAGGAGACTTACCTACAAATGCAGAATGTTGATAAGGAAAGGCAGAAAAAGTATCTATTAAAAGCATCAGTTGAGAGAAAAGCAATTCCTAAGAGTGTGTGAAGAGACACACTGTGCACAGGCAAAAGGCTTTAGCATTTATTCAGTATCATAAAGCACCCTTTTGAATACTTTGTTCTGATGACCTTCCATACAGCAGAAAAGAATGAGGGGATTGAAAAATGGCAGAAGACGGTAACTAAAATGTTTTAGGAATTTTTATACTATCTTAATTAAGGTTAGGTAAACAGATAAACTTAACATCAAAAGGATCAGAAGGGAAACACAGTGAAATGCTTATATAAGGTTTTCAGGGGAAAAGATTATATGCTGTTGACAGAAGTTCTGGATGAGTATATTATTTAAAAGAACAAGGCTGGAGTTAGGAAGGAAAGACTAATTTTCTGGTGTAGTCAGCACATTACAGCCATTTTGTTTTATTATCATTCATATATGTAAAAATATTTTTATTCATATCATGAATGTTAGCATTAGCATGTAGATACAGGTATTTATGAATCAATGATTGAAAATACATGGAAATACTCTCCTCATTAAGTCATTCATCTCTTAACTAGCACTGAATTTTAGTGCAAGTTAATTTAAACCAAAAGTACTTAAAAGACAACAAAATCATTTAACAGAATATTAAAAACAAACAAACAAAAAACATAAGCAACATTAAGATTATATCATTTCATGATAAAGGCAAAGATAATCATTGTTAACCTTGGCATTGACTGCTCTGTAGCTCCTTCCCTAAGCAGTAATTAATTTTATAAAAGTTTGTACTGTCAAAAGTCTACAGCTCTGATATTGAGAGGTTGAAAGATGCCAATTAATTTTCCATTTTTGTCACTTGTCCAGAGAGTGCAACACTTACAGGTTTTAAAAAGGCTTTGTCTATTAATTGGTAACCTCAAGAGCATTTTCTATAGAAGTAGTGGGGTGAGAGAAGAACAGTAGTTTCTAATCTTGATCAGTTAGGAGAACTTAATTTCTTTTTAGCTCTGTACAATATATTTCTCTTTAAAATAAATTGAAATCTTTATTTAAAAGTTCTGTAGGCTTCACTGAGAACTTCCTACTTTTCGTGTTACTAATAGGGATGTGTTTGATGTCTATGAAGCCAGATCTAGTCTGCTTTTAATACAGATAATTTTTTAAAATAAATTCATTATATGGGCTATCAGCGTATCACAGCTCATTGTTTAGTACGGAAGGGTATATAGTTTTGCATCT